>QXTE01000024.1:4390529-4434505 GCA_003942145.1 Platysternon megacephalum | reverse complement strand
GAGAAAGTGGATAAGGAAAAGTTATTTACTTATTCCCATAATACAAGAACTAGGGGTCACCAAATGAAATTAATAGGCAGCAGGTTTAAAACAAATAAAAGGAAGTTCTTCTTCACGCAGCGCACAGTCAACTTGTGGAACTCCTTACCTGAGGAGGTTGTGAAGGCTAGGACTATAACAGCGTTTAAAAGAGAACTGGATAAATTCATGGTGGTTAAGTCCATTAATGGCTATTAGCCAGGATGGGTAAGGAATGGTGTCCCTAGCCTCTGTTTGTCAGAGGGTGGAGATGGATGGCAGGAGAGAGATCACTTGATCATTGCCTGTTAGGTTCACTCCCTCTGGGGCACCTGGCATTGGCCACTGTCGGTAGACAGGATACTGGGCTAGATGGACCTTTGGTCTGACCCGGTACGGCCGTTCTTATGTTTTTATATGTTATGTTCTTATCCTTCCACCTCCCTTCCCAGGGACCAATGCCTGCCTTAAGACACACAGAAGACAATCTGTATTGTCATATACTTTCACTGTTTCTTTGCTTTAACCCCTAGGAATGTACCTGTTGGACAATCAAAGGAGTTGCTCCATTCCTATGAACCCCAAATCAGAATTCAATATATGTATTTTATACTAATAACATTTTATCAAAGTATTAATTAAATGTTAACTTGCTAACTTGAGACCATGGGCAGTTATGTTATGTAGGTTATGTAACCTTTTAACCATGGGCTAATGTGCTATCTTGTCTTGCTGCAAAACCTATCCTGGGGTGTGGAACTGCCTACCCCGTCCCTTTCCCCCGCCCATGGAAAATCTATATATTCTATTGTAATCAATTAATTGACAGTGTCTCTGAGCCTAATAAGCAAGGTGACACTCCGCCAGCGCTGTGTGTAATAAACTCCTATGCTTGACCTCTACACGGTGTGGATTTATGTCCTTCAAGTTTCATATAGTGTTTGTGTATAAAATTGGACCAGTTCTTTTCTCTTCCATGCTCTTAGATATTGTCATATTTGATCAACTCTATATTTTCTCTCTCTCTCGTATGGATTCTGGCACAAGCTTTGGAAATTGCAGCTCTGTTGGTGGAGAAGTTGATCTGTTGACTTCTGTATAACCCTCAAGATGTTCCAGTGCATCTTAGTTAGCACCTTTGGGTCACAAATGTTGGCATTTCATATGATGTTCAAGGATGATCATTAATGAAATTGAGGAACCTACTCCTGGTGCCAGATGTCCAACACTGTCAGTGGATGAGGAAGGGAATAAATGTGTGGATAGGTGAAAGAAGGCAGGTAGATGATGAAACAGTTGGTGAGTGGAAAGGAGTAAGTGGGGGAGAACATAAAGAGAAATACAATGGGCAGAGAGAGAGAGACAAGGAATAGAGCTCACACTGAATAGAAACAAAAAGAGGAAGGCAGACGATGTGAGAGCAAATCAGGTAGGATACAGAACAGGAAATTGTGAAAATACACTAAATTAAATGTAAAGACGTTGGGCCTGCAGGGACAGGGAATACATATGTGTACACAGACATACATAAATATAGATAAAATGCATAATTGTGTTTGTATTAGGATATAGGTGACCTTCAGAGCTCACTCATGGCTTCTCAGAACCCCTGATGTCAGACCAGTTAACACTCATTTGGTATCTGGGATGTTGTCTCTTGAAAAAACTATTGATGTGGAGTAATTTCACCTGAGACATTTTCAGTGGGAACCAAAATGTTCTAAAGTATAATGTCTATAATATAGCATTCCTGCTCACTGAAATACCTTAAAAATATTTCTTCCTATGATAACAAGATAAGAATGCCCTGAGAATTGTTTTTAGCAGCATTTCATTCAGTTCCTGACTAATAAAGATGCAGATGACATTCCCCACAGTACAATCTGGACTGTTGGACAGCTGTGTCCCCTTAACTCTCCAATTAGGGTGTCTTTAACACTGATTCACTGTGAGAACAACCACTCCTGGTCTGTTTATATGAGTGCTTCTAGCTAGCCACTCCCAAATTATATTGCAGAGTGACACCAGCAAATTCCCAGTTCCAGACTTGTCCCTAGAAATATGCATCTTGAACTGCCCAGCTCTTAACATTTGTGCAGTACAAGCTCATAAAAGGTCCATCATTCCATTAATAGAAAATGATATGCACAAACCCTGTTATCTCAAATGGAGGTTTCAAACACTTCAGTCCAAACACACACTGGTTTAGATAAAACAATAAAACAAGTTTATTAACTATAAAAGATAGATTTAAAGTGATTACAAGTAATGAGGCATAAAAGTCAGAATTGGTTACAAAGAAATAAAAGATAAAACACAAATTAATATCTAACTTAACAAGCTAAGTGAATTCAAAGCGAAGATTTTTCTCACCATAGGCTTAGAGCAGTCTTACTGGCTGAAAGCGTTCTAGCCAGGACCCCTCCCCTGGTTCAATGATGCTCCTTTTGTCTTTCAAATGTTGATGCTGTGAGTAGAGGGGAGAGAGGTAATTTGTGTCCATTGTTCTTCTTTCTTATAGCATTTCTCTTTGGAGAATCATCTCCAGCTGGGGTAGAGGCAACAGCAAGTCTGTCTGCCAAGATGTAAATTTCTTGCTCACACCCTTCTTCCTGCCAAAGAATGGCCTCTCAACCCAATAATAGTTCCATTGATTATGTTGATACATGGCTGAGGTACTGGCTAACCTTTTATCTCTGAGGAACTCATTTGGGCTGCTTTTCTAAACTTGGAGTACATCTCAGCAATGTTGTACTGTAAATCTTATAATTACACACACTGTTGCTACACACATTTTAGCAGGACAATAATGTTCAGTAGATTGAATTTTCAAATGATACCTAATAATATGGAGATATACCTATCTCATAGAACTGGAAGGGACCATTGAGTTCAGCCCCCTGCCTTCACTAGCAGGACCAAATATTGATTTTGCCCCAGATCCCCTAAGTGGCCCCCTCAAGGATTGAACTCATAACCCTGGGTTTAGCAAGCCAATGCTCAAACCACTGAGCTATCCCTTCCCCCTTACAAGCTATACCTCCCAAGGCATACTTTGTACAAAATATATTACAGTCTTGTAAAAGTGGTGAACATAGGAGTACAATCTGTCACACCAGAAAATGTATATGGAGTGAATTTTGTTTTGAAAAGTGGAAAAAGCTATATTCCTAAATACAGAAAACCTTTGCTTGAAATGGATGCTTTTGGCATTTGCAGGTGCCAAAGTTTGGCTCTTCTGCATGTCATAGTGTGCAAGTATCTCTGCCTTGTACAAGAGAGATTTTTTCACAAGGGTCTTCAAGAGGATTTTGTACTATCTGCAAATTCACAATTAGAATGTGTGATTTGTCCAGGGCAAATAAAAATAATGGAAACAATTAAGATTTCAGTTATATTGTGGTCACAATACTTCCTTCTCCCAATTTTTTGTTCTATTCACTAATACATTCTTCTGACACTAGTTCCTCTCCACTATGAAACTTTTCTTCTCATTTTCATATTCATACTGTTATATGCTGACTCATTATCTTCTCTGACAATACCATGGTTCTAATCTGGTGTGTCTTACATAAAACCTGGCTGCACTAATAGGGATCCTTAACTAGATACTATAATAACTACAATAGGAGAAGTGTCAACTACAGTATAAACAGCACAAATTAATAACAGCATCCGTGATGTTAAGTCTCTTAAGTCTATTTTCCAAGCATTTGATAATCTTTTCCTGACTTGGACAACATGACTCAGGAAAGTCACACCAAAATGCATGATAATGAGTTAGAGAAGGAGGACGCTAAGGAAACAGCAGATTTAAAAAACAAGGCTGCTTATGAGAGTCATATGTTGAAATAAACAACATTGAAAAAACCGAGAACGTTGTGCTAATCAAAGAAGATAGCAAAATAACTATCATTCAGGGTGTTTCAAACATCTTTTTATAGCCACTCTTTTTCTGCAGTGATTCATTGTTTTTTTCCTTTGATTAATAGAAAAATATGTTCAGTGCCTCATGCTTGTGGATGAAGACTAATGCAATTAGATTTATTTAGCCACTGAGCACTGAAGAAGCATCTGAACACAAATTTAATGCTCAATTGAAAAGTAAAAAAACATATAGTTAGACCAGAACTAGATCCTATTCCAAAGAGTTTATCACTAACTCTGTATTAAACATTAAGAATAATATCTTTGAGCTAGATTCTGCCATATTGACTCAAAATAAATAATAAATAAAACTGGTTTGTGAATTTTTTGACAACCTTTTTTTTTTTTTTACAAACAAAGTGCCAATTCATTAAAACCAAAATTGTTTACAAAACAAGGTCAGTTTTGATTAAACAACTAAAATAAATGGGGGGGGGGAATGTTGAAACATCCTGTTTTGACATTTTTGAATTGGAAAGTTTCAGTTTTTCAAATCAAAAGGACTTTTCAGTTTGAGATTTTAGTAAATTTATACTAAACAGGGTTAAAAAGAGATCAGAATGTTGTGTTTTCATTTTAAAGTAATCAAAATGACACATTTTGATTGACAAAGTGAAAATTTTGGATTTTCAGTTTGTGAAATTTTGAGATTTTGACTTTTTCCATCCTGAACCAGGACAAAAATTTTGATATGTTGAAAGTCTTCCCATCTCTAAAAATATCTTACTCCAAAAGAAGTCCCACTAAATGCCTGAGAAAACTTGTGAAGTAAGGCACTACTAAGTCTGAATAACTGTGGCAGAATCTGACCAATATTAGCGAAGGTTTTGGAGATGCTATTTTTTGATAAGTTAAAGATACGTCGTTTCTAAAAGAACAATTTGATAGGTGTGTCACTGTGAATTTGTGAAAGGTAAATCTTCCCAGACAAATCAGATTATTTTAATGAAATAACTGTAGGCCTAGGTAGCGGGGGAAAACCAATAGACTTAAAGTATCTGGATTTTCACAAAGCTTTAGGCAAATTTACATGTAATGTCTTGTATCATAATCCTTTCAAATAAGGGTCGGATAATAAAATAAAATGGATAAGGAATGTTGAGATCAAAAGCAGTTGAAATTAAAGGACCTCGACATTTTTGAGGAATGGAGTCCAAGAGAATCCGATCATGCGACCAATAATTTTAATCATTTAGACAATGCAATATATATATATGATCTTTAAGGGTCTGATCCTGCACCCATTGAAGATAATGGGACTGTTGCCACTGACTTTAGCTGTGGCCTGATCGTACATCCAATTTGCCGATGATACTAAGAGAAGGGAAGTGGTGAACTCTGAGGACTGTAGGTGTTTTAGGATGATCTTGATAACCTAGGCAAAGCAGAGATATTGGAATGTGAGATGAAATTTAATATCCCTGAACACGTAAATGATTCACTTTACAAATATTCTCAAAGTTAAGCATAATTAAAATGGCATTTGATTAGCTAATACTGTGGAGGAAAAGGACCTGTGTGTGCTGATAGATCTAGCATTTAACATTATGGTCCGTTATGCAGAAACAACAGCAAAGAAAGCTAAGAAGTTGGCTTTAGTAATTTATATATGTCCAGCAATCCTGTCTAAAGGCTGTATGAATATAGGGCCAGATCTTCAGCTGATTTATAGCAGTTGAACCCTGCTGTCCAATTCTGATTACCTGTTAGCAAAACTGAAATTATTTTTCTCTTGAGAGGAAGCTATTAAAGTAATATGAATTAAATATTTGAACTAGATATGAACTAAATAAAATTAAGCTTGATGCTTGTAGAGGTTTTTGGACAGATCTAAAAAATCTGAAAGGAATTTAGTTTAAACAAGTTGAGAGGGAACATATGTAACAAGCTTAGAGTTATGTTGTTTTACAGGTGGTGTGGTAGAACAGACTTGCAGATCAAGTGCAGGAATTAAGAACTTTTAATATTTTTAAACAAAAGACTCATAGACTTTAAGACCAGAAGGCACCATCGTGACCATCTAGTCTGACCACCTGCACATCGCAGAACCTCACCCATCCACTCCTGTAGTAGGCCTATAATCTCAGGCTGAGTCACAGATGTCCTCTTATCTTGACTGAAAGACTTCGAGTTACAGCGAATCCATCATTTACTCTAGTTCAAATCAGCAAGTGACCCATGCCCCGCGCTGCAGAAGAAGGCAGAAAACCCATAGGGTCTCTGTCAATCTGGCCTGGGGGGAAATTACTTCCTGACCCCAAATGTAGTGATCAGTCAGAACCTGAGTATGTTCCCACAGTCAGAGACTGGGAAAGAATTCTCTGTAGTAATTCAGAGCCCTCCCCCTCTAATGTTCGTCTTTGGTCATTGGAGATATTTGCTAACAGCAGTCGTGGATGGTGCACAGGTTATTGTAGGCAGCCTCATCATACCATTCCCTCCATAAAGTTTTTATAGTTCAGTCTTGAAACAAATTAGGTTTTTTGCCCCAACTACTCCCCTTGGAAGACTGTTCCAGAACTTCCCTCCTCTGATGGTTAGAAACCTTAGTCTAATTTCAAGCCTACATTTATCAATGGCCAGTTTATATCCATTTGTTCTTGTGCCAACGTTACCCTTTAACTTAAATAACTCATCTTTCTCCCTGGTGTTTATCCCTCTGATGTATTCATAGAGAGCAATCATATCTCCTTCCAGTCTTCATTTTGTTAGGCTAAATAAACCACGTCCCTTAAGTCTTCTCTTGTAAGGTAGGTTCTCCATTCCTCTGATTATCCTATTAGCCTTTCTTTGCACCTGTTTCAGTTTGAATTCATCTTTCGTAAATGTGGGAGACCAGAATTGCACACAGTATTCCAAATGAGGTCTCACCAGTTCCTTGTATAATAGTACTAACACTTCCCTGTCTCTATTGGAAATACCTCACCTGATGCATCCAAGGACTGCATTTGCCTTTTTCATGGGTGCATCACATTGGTGGATCATAGTCCTCCTGTGTCAACCAATATATCCAGATCTTTCTCCTCCTCTGTTGCTTCCAACTGATACATCCCCAGTTTATAGCAAAAATTCTTCTGGGTCGCTAACTGTGTGACCTTGTACTTTGCACTATTACATTTCATCCCATTTCTCTTACTCCAGTTTTCAAGGTTGTTCAAATCTTCTTGTATGATGTTCTAATCCTCCTTTGTATTGGCAATACCTCCCAACTTTGTGTCATCTGCAGATTTTATTAGCACACTCCCACTTTTTGTGCCCAGGTCATTAATGAAAATGTCAAATAAGATTGGTCCCAAGACTAATCAATGAGGAATTCCACTAATAACCTCCCTCCAGCCTGACAGTTCACCTGTCGGCATGATCCATTGTCTCCCCATTAGCTAGTTCCTTACCCACCTTTCTATTCTTGTACTAAGTCATAGAATCATAGATGATTAGGGTTGGAAGAGACCTCAAGAGGTCATCTAGTCCAACCCCTCTGCTCAAAGCAGGACCATCCCCAACTAAATCATCCGAACCAGGGCTTTGTCAAGCCGGGCATTAGAAATCTCTAAGGATGGAGATTACACCACCTCCCTAGGTAACCCATTCCAACATGAAATAGTGTTTCCTAATATCCAACCTAGACCTCCCCCACTGCAACTTGAGACCATTTCTCCTTGTTCTATCATCTGCCACCACTCTGAACAGCCTAGCTCCATCCTCTTTGGAATCCCCCTTTAGGTAGATAACTGTTATCAAATCCCACCTCACTCTTCTCTTCTGCAGACTAAATAAGCCCAGTTCCCTCAGCCTCTCCTCATAAGTCATGTGCCCTAGATGCCTAATAATTTTCGTTGCCCTCCGCTGGACTCTCTCCAATTGGTCCACATCCTTTCTGTACTGGGGCCCCCAAAACAGAATGCTAAACAGAATACTCCAGATGTGGCCTCACCAGTGCCGAATAGAGGGGAATAATCACTTCCCTCCATCTGCTGGCAATGCTCCTACTAATGCAGCCCAATATGCCGTTAGGCTTCTTGGCAACAAGGCCACACTATTGACTCATATCCAGCTTCTCGTCCACTGTAATCCCCAGGTCCTTTTCTGCAGAACTGCCGTTTAGCCAGTCGATCCCCAGCCTGTAGCAGTGCATGGGATTCTTCTGCCCTAAGTGCAGGACTCTGTACTTCTCCTTGTTGATCCTCATCAGATTTCTTTTGGCTCAATCCTCCAATTTGTCTAGCTCACTCTGGACCCTATTCCTATTCTCCAGCATATCTACCTCTCCCCCCATTTTAGTGTAATCCGCGAACTTGCTGAGGGTGCAATCCATCCCATCATCCAGATCATTAATGAAGATGTTGAACAAAACCGGCTCCAGGACCGACCCCTGGGGCACTCCGCTTGATACTGGCTGCCAACTAGACATTGAGCCGTTGATCACTACCCATTGAGCCCGAAAATCTAGCCAGTTTTTTATCCACCTTATAGTCCATTCATCCAATCCATACTTTTTTAACTTGCTGGCAAAAATACTGTGGGAGGCCATATCAAAAGCTTTGCTAAAGTCAAGATATATCATGTCCACCACTTTCCCCATATCCACAGCACCAGCTATCTCATCATAGATGGCAATCAGGTTGGTCAGGCATGACTTTGCCCTTGGTGAATCCATGTTGACTGTTCCTGATCACCTTCCTCTCCTCCAAGTGCTTCAAAATGGATTCCTTGAGGACCTGCGCCACGATTTTTCTAGGGTCTGGGGTGAGGCTGACTGGTCTGTAGCTCCCCGGATTCTCCTTCTTCCCTTTTTTAAAGATGGGCACTATATTTTCCTTTTTCCAGTTGTCCAGGACCTCCCCCAATGGCCACGAGTTTTCAAAGATAATGGCTAATGGCTCTGCAATCACATCATCCAACTCCCTCAGCACTCTCGGATGCATTAGATCTGGACCTCTGGACTTGTGCATGTCCAGTTTTTCTGAATAGTTCTTAACCTGTTCTTTCACCACTGAGGGCTGCTTACCTCCTCCCCATACTGTTCTGCCCAGTGCAGCAGTCTGGGAGCTGACCTTGTCTGTGAAGACCGAGTCCCATCGTCTCCAATTTAGCTAATAATTTCCCAGGTGGGACTATATCAAATACTATACTGAAATCTAGGTAGATTAGATCTACTGCATTTCCTTTATCTATAAAATCAGTTGTCTTCTTAAAGAAAGAGATCTGGTTGGTCTGGCACAATCTACCTTTTGCAAACCCATGTTGCATTTTATTCCAAATACTGTTTACTTCTATATCCTTATCTGCTCTCTTTTTCAAAACTTGTTCTAGGACCTTGCATACAATTTGAGGTCAAACTAATGGGCCTGTAGTCTCCTGAATCACTTTTTTCTTTCTTAATTATAGGTACTATATTTGTAATTCTCTAGTCATAGAGTATATTCTATATACTATATTCTGTAGTTTACAGATTCATTAAAAATCCTTGCTATTGGGCTTGTAATTTCACGTGCCAGTCCTTTTAATATTCATGGATGGAGATTATCTAGGCCCTCCAGTTTGGTCCCATTAACTTGTTTGAGTTTGGCTTCCACCTCAGATGTAGTAATTTATATTTCCATATCCTTGCTCCCACTAGCCACCCCACCACTGCTCCCTAGCTCCTCATTATACTTATTTAAAATCTGAGGCAAAGTATTCATTTAGGTGCTGGGCTATACCAAGACTATTTTTAACCTCTGCATTGGAGGACTATGAAATTTCATGTATCAATTAGGCATTGAGATCCATCCTGTGAGATGAACATCCTCTGAAGTGTTGAGTATCCTTAACTTCCATTGATCTGATTAGGAATTGATGGAGAGTACCAGCACTTGAGTGATCAGACACGTATTCAGTTTTGTGCTTGTCGACCAACTACCCTTTCTTGAGGTGTAATGTCTCTGCTCTTTAGAGATTTAGCACCTCGTGAACTGCTTGAGGAAAATTCACTTATAACTTCTTTTCAGCTTTAAGTGATGAGAATTGTGTAGATATGGCATGTCCAGTTCAAATGCTGGGTGTAAGTTGTATATTCTTTTTCTTCTTCCCTCTCTCTCACTCTCTCAAATTTGCACACAAATTTCATTCCCTAGAATGTTAGTACAACAGCCGTTTGCTGGTGGAGCAAAAACTCTATTAAAAATCTACCAATTTTACAGCTTATTACTGGACACAATGAGAAAAAAATTAGTTAGCACCCTCTATAGCAGTGGTCCCCAACCTTTTTCGTCTGGCGGGTGCCAGACGACGAGCCACGGAGGACCATGGCAGCGGACGAGCATCCGCCGAAATGCCGCCGACAAGCAGCAACGTCAATAGGTGTCGCCGCCGAAATGCCACCGAAAATTGTTGCCGCTTGTTGGTGGCATTTTGGCAGATGCTCGTCCGCTGGCCAGTACGCGGGCGCACTTAGATGCCCTGGGGCACCACGTTGGGGACCCCTGCTCTATAGAGCAGCTTATAATGACAAAGTGGTCCTTGGCTGCACAGAAAGAAATAGAAGACAAAATACTAAAGCAGTCACTTAAAAAGATAATAATTTTGCTAAACTACTGATCTTCACACACCCACACATATCTGGGGGTAAGCAGTCTTAGCCACCTCTATAAGTACTTCATTAAATTAAAACAAGAATCATGATGCCGAAAAAAAATTGCTTCTGTTTATTTTAATTAAAATTAAAATCTTCAGTAGCAAAACAAAAATATAGAAGTACTGAAAATAAACATAGAATGTTTTCTTATATAATTCCAACACATTTTAAAAGTAACTTAAATAATATTAGTATTACATGAAAAATGGCAATACAGTTTAAAAAACTGATTGCATTACAGATTTTTTTAGGTTAATAGGCACACTTAAGGGAACAAGTTCTGTAAAACTCCATTGACTTTATTGGGACCAGGACTTGACCCAGTGGAAGTTTTTGTTGAATAATGAATGAGTAAAGAGCACAATGTAAAGCTTTTGATTAACATATGTGGTGCTCATGTGGGAGAATGCTAGTTAGCATAACATAATTTTTAAAAACACTTCAAATATCTGTGCATATTTCATAGACGTATCTTTGTGTTCGTTGTATTTCTTTTATAACAAGCACCATATTGCATGGTGGGATGTTGCCTTATTTTCATTTATTTTGAGATTTCTAAATGTTTGCCTGTTAAATTGTGCATGTATAACATTTGCAATTCAGTTGAACTCTCCCAAAACATTGCCTCAGTTTATCCCACAAGAATGCTTCGGCAAAAGTCTGAGTAAATGGGTAAGATCTATGCCGTTGCTGAGGTCAACAAACTCCAACTTTGGTCAGAGAGCAGCAGGATTGAATTCTGGATATTAGAACTCTCCCCTATAAACTCCTGGTCTCCTGTCCCCCAGATTTTGAATACTGAGGTTGTTAGTAGAAGCACCCACAGGGTATCTCTGAGAAAACTAGGACCCAAACCATGTTACAGACCAGAATTGATATCATGAATTGCACCTGGAAGTGAAATGGGAATCAGTGTAGCCTTTGGAGTACAGCTCCTCTTAGCTAAAACACTTTCCCTCTCCTGGAACGTGCTCCCTATCCCAGTGCAGCAAATGCTCGACATCTCCTCTTTTTCAGATCCACCCTCGAAACTCACTTATTCTACAAAGCCCATACATGTAAATAACATGAGTAAAATTATGACCGATCCATTTGTGTATATAATTTAAAGATGACAACAAGAAAGAAGTACTCAAATATAGAAACATTCCCCTGTCCTCCTAATGTGATTTTTTTTTTCAGTGTTTTGATTTACCTATTTAGACTGTATATTCATTGTGTTGCTTTATCTGTTTAGGCTGTAAATTCATTACGCCAAAGACCATGTCTTCTTCTCTGTCTTGAACAGTGTCTAACCTGAAGCCAATGTTAAATGGTGCTGGCTGGGATTTTCAAACAGGCCTAAGGGAATTAGGTTCCCAACTCCCATTGACTTTCAGTGGGAGTTGAGCACTAAATCCCTTAGACTTCCAACTGCTATCATTATTAGTTTGAGGGCTAGCCATGTTCTACAGTAGCTTAATCTGAATAACTTTTGAAGTTAGCCCTATTTAGTTCCCATTGCAGATAACCAATATGGACGTCCCAGAGCATGGTTCAATATGGGGTGGCCACAATAACTTACAACATCTTACAAAACTTATCAGAGTAAAAGGAATGTGGGGCTAATAATGCTACCTGATTTTCCGGTGTAAATGTAGCTCCAGAAGTAACCTCTGTTTGCAGAGATTGTTACTAGTAAGGTAGGTGCACTCCAATCACAGGGGCAAATACACTTGCTATGCTCTTTATAATCTCCCAACCAAATAGCATCACTTCTTCTTATCTAGACAGAGTTTCAGCCAGCTCACTCTTGTCCATGCTTTTATCTTGTCCAAGTACTGCAACAGCCAAGAAATCTCACCATCTGGTCTGATATGGGGGAGAAGGAGGTGGCGAAGTGGAGGTTATCAGTACACTGATGGTACTGAAGCCCAAATTGTTTCTGTATTCCTCTAGTGGCCTTCTCTGTGTTAGTAGAAATCTGTGGGACTGCAGGATAGGAAGGATGAACAATTGTCCAAAAACGTCTTTGGGAATTTCTTTCAGAACAGAACTACTGATGCACAACTAAGGAGGGTAACTTAAGTCTATAAATGTTAGAAAGGTGTAAACATTACGGAGGAAGATGCCCTAGCTATGACAGTAGTAGGTGGGGGATCATTTATATTAATTTTCTACGGTATTAATTTTGTATTTAATTTGTATAAATTTTCTAACATCAGAAAATAAGTCTTTCAGTTGGGACATTCCTAGAAGATTTGAAGGTGGCTTCCTATACCATAGCATTCCTTTAATCATTTTGCGTTTATTTTATTTCTTAAGATTGGTGTTTGAAAACAACTAATAATAATTTTCTGTTAGTATCATCTCTGTGGAAAGAATTCTCACAGTTCTTAGTGATCACTCCAATCCTCAGGAGAGACTTGTTGGTTGATTTCCTTTTCCCAATATAACCTCATACTGTCAATATTGCCATGTAGTTCTTTAGGAAAATGTATATACCTATTTGTTTTTAATGGAGATCTGATTATCTTATAATTTCCTTACACAGCCCTCAATTGAAGATAAATCTAGTTTAAACTGTTTTTATTTCTTAAAATTTTGTAAATAGTATCATCAGTACAATATAAGAACATAGAAAAACATAATTGATATTTTTCTTGCAATTGTGTGAAAGATTTTAATTATTTTAATCAAATTTCTTATGTATTTTAATCTATTTTTCCCATCATTCCCTTATTTTTTGTGAAATTAATATCTGATATACTTTAAATGGTGATCAATTAAAGGGAGATGCCTATTTAGAATCTTTGAGTGCAGCCAATAAACGTATTTAATCACTGTTTGCAAAAACTTATATTATTACAGAAATGTGGTTAAGAATAAACTGAGATAAATGAAATAATTGCATTAATTACAATTGAATTATTTGATGAAATGACAAGTGGGATAGATTTTTGTTAAAAAGCCATTGACCTCCCATAACCAATTACTTTCCTCCTTTATTTTGTATAACAAACACTTCCTTTTATGCTTAAATGAGAAAATGATTTGTATTATCACAAACTTTTTGGTAAGGAGACTTTTTTAATAATTAAAACATTGCTTTGTCTCTTGGAAAATCTACATTCTGAGAAATAATCCATTAACCTGGCTTTGACACTCATCCAAGTATAACCCAGTGAATGCTTTGAACATAAAGCCTGGCTTTATGTTCATTACGGCATAGTAAGTTTGCGATTCGCTTTCTTTTAAAGCCATAATACTCCATCCTGTTTCAGATGCATTTGACTGAAATATCCTATCCATGATTCATAAAAATGTTTCATTAACTGATTATAGATATCATCTCTTCCACAGGAAGAATGAGAAGTGCACTTCTTCTGACCTAAAACTCCCATTGCACAGATTGAGTGATACTCCAAGTGTTACTATTCCCTGTGCAATTGCTACTGAATGTTAGAGCTACACAACTGAGAAAGGAACATTCCTTTTTAACCAAGAGACAACCATACTTTAAACAGAAGCTTTTTCCTAGTCCTCTTGAAAAATTGAAATGTTGGGATGTTTTTAAATGTACAGATTGCTATAAATGGACTGATTTTCTAGGTAGTCGCATTACGAAGCAAACAGATTTACATTAGTAGGGACGCCTGATTATGAACCTCCCATTGGTGAGCAGCTATTCATATGTGTATTCCCACTGAAGTCCCCAATGGGAGTAAAGGGTTCACAGTCTGGCACACATTGGACATTATGGGTTAGGCTGGGAGTTGAGACAACCCTGAGCAAAAGGTGCTAGCAGCACCAATCCAGGAGTAGCCCCAGGAGGTATTGTGCTGTAGAGATACTCCTCTGAGTCATAACTCCTTCCCTGCTTTCTCTTTCCTCCCTGGGGTAAAGGGGTAGTAATTTGCTGCTGGCCTATAGAAGAGGTAAATTACTAATCACCTAGCATTCAGTGCTGGCTCAGTTACATAGATCTAAGATCTTAGTCACTGATGTAAGAGTATAAGCAGGGGGCAGGGGGAGAGGTTCTTACTCCGTTGTCTCTGTATGTAATCAATCAGACTCTTCCCCTTAAAAATTATATAGGGCCAGATTCACGCATCCTTGCTCACCTTGAGTAGTTTCATTGATTGTCAACATGGTTACCTGTGGACTAAAATACTACTCAGCATGAGTAAGGGTAGCAGAATCTGGCCATATGTATGAAACACATATTGTATTTTTAATCAGTCCCATTCTCTGCTAAGCTAAACCCTCTGATACAACAAAACCAGCTGGGTCCAAAATGGTTGCACGTGACTTTACTGATGCAACTAGGCCCACTCCATGAGTACTGAGCGGATTTGACCTTATTAGTAGACTTTTAAAAAACTAGAATCCAAAATCTAAACAGACAGTAGGACCTCACACCTGCTTATAGGTACACCTGTCAGCTCTGTGTTTACTTTAAAAGTTTCCTTTTAAGTTTCCTGCTCTGTTACACCACTGCAGCCCAGTTCACTTCAACAGAATTGCACCAGTGCAATTGAGACCATTTGACCGAGTGTTACTAATTATTCTCAGTGAGATGACTGAGGGTCTCGTTCAGACACTAAAAGTATGTAGCTTTTTCTTTTTTCTTTTAGAAGCCAAAGTGAATTTTAAAAATGGAATGGTTTCTTGGTAAATGTTTTGCAGACTGTTTTTCCCCGATAAATTGTTATGACCTTGAAGAAACTAGGTGAAACCACAAAAAGACAGACTATTCATTCTAATTGTTTCAGTTCCTGGAAAAATAGCTACTAAAATGTTGCTTTTTTAAAAATCAGGAAAAAGGGAACTGAAATGTATAACATTATACAAAACTAAGCATTGCTCCTATCCTATGCAAGTAAGTACCAATTACTTTCAATTGATCCTGAATCAAATAAGGACTTCTCCTGTATGTCTCATGCCAAGAATTAGATAAGGTTTTCTCTGCCACAAGATCTCCTAGGCAAAGTACTGTAGAAGTGCTTTCCTTCACAAAAAAAGGGACAGACATGTTAAAACTGTGAATACAAGATGAAAAGAGGCTCATGAAAAAGGAATATATAGGGAATAGGCATTAGGCTTAATATCTATAAAGCAAGCAACCAAATGAAGCGCTAGTAATTAAGGATGGAGACCAGTGGTTACATATGATAAATTATTTGGCAGTGGCTATTTGCTTTAAAACTCTCCCCCTTAAAGGGGTGTATTTATTATTCCAGAAAGCTTATGCAGGGTCAAGGAGAAACTCCAGCTGAAAGTGATATGCAGTGACTGGAACAACTTCCCAAATGATTTATTTTGCAAAGGCTACGTATTATTTCTAAATTGTTTATGTATGTAGATTAATTTTTATAAATTACTGGTATAATTATAATAATAAATTCATAATTGTTGTGTATTTATTTTGTATACAGTCGTTTCCCAGTTATGATTTAAATCAAATTCTGTTTGACTTCATATTACAGATTGTTATTGTATAAACAGTTGTTTAAATTTTTCAGTTATGAATAAAATGGAATATCAGATGGATCATTTGGCTGTTCCTACTACCTGTAATTCAAATTTAGCATACTTTGAAACTGAGTCAGCAAGGATACATGAGACAGTCCATTTAAACTCGTGTCCAGTTGCCAGAATTGTCAATTTACTGAGCAGTTAGAAAGCATTCATAACTCACTAGGAGCATTTCTTTATCTTTATCTTGAGATGACATCCCATTAAATAAGACTATTAAGAGGTACTTTTTTCATTTATATTGCAAATAAAGTTTGGAGGTATACTGCATCTTTTCATTGCTATGACTAAATCCAGAGTAAAGGTAAACATACAAGCTAGTATTTCCAGCTGAGTTGACTACCTCCTAACAGGTACCTTCCCAGTAAGATCAATTTTAGGATACATTAACACTAATCATTTCAATAAAACCATACTCAAAGTCCATAGAGGAAGCAATACTTACCAAAAAGGTATTGCATCTAATGAACTTCCAAATTGTGCATTTAAATACTTACAAAGCTATTTGCACACATGTTCCATTATGGCTTCATGTTTTCTCCCCCACCCCACCTTACAATCATTTCTCATATGAGAGAAAGGCCAGTTTCTTAATGGGGGGGGGGGGTGTAATAACTTTATTGTTTAATCTATAGAGGCCCCTGATTGACATTCTCATTCTGCTTCCTGACTGCAGGTAGAAGCTCCACTCACACCCTTACATTATATAGCAGCACTCAAGGCCAGCTTGGCTAGGAGCAGCTGCTGGAAGAGGCTGCAATAACTCTAAGGAGACACAGTGAAGATAGCAAAGATACATGCACCTGCATCTCCTTGACTCAAAGTGGCTTAGAAGAGAATTTTTTATCCATCTGTGCTGGATAAAAGAGGCAGTTTTGGAGTGCAGAGAGTAAAGCCCAAGCAGCACCAACCATAGCTTTCTCCCATTTCTGGAAGTGGGAGTCACAGCCTTAATTTTCTATAGAAATATATTAGTTGAGGCAACTCTTTGTCAACTCTCATTGCCTGTTTGTTCTTTCAACTTCTTCCTTTGTGTTGGCCTACCGCAGCCTGATGACCTCCTCGCTTGCTGGAAGCAGATACTTCTGTACTTGCCTCTTGATTGAGAGTGAGAGAATAATTTTCCCTACAGCACCTCTCATCAGAGATTATAGGGTTTTTTTTCTCTCTGGGGTGTCGGCATGAAATTACTCATTCATTTTTTTATTTCTTTCATCATAAAACATAATTTACAGACACACCCTAGATCCTCTGCCTCAACTAGTTCCATCGCTATTAAATTCTGTAATTTCATAATGATTTGTTCCCTACTTCCTACAAATAAAACTAAAGAGGAAAAGGTTTGATTTTTGAAATATTTGAATAATTTTGAACATTTGGTTAATTAGAAAAGGGTTTTTTCACTTTAATATTCTGCTTTTTAAAAGTGGGGAGGCAGAGATTAATGTGTGTTGTGCTTTTAAAAATAACATGTGGAGCTGTGCCTAATTTTATGTGGCTAGCACATTGGACCTCAATTCTTTTAATTTTCTCTTCTTTTCTCTTCTCCAGTACCATATTCTGCAGTAAAGAGAAATGTCTATGTTAACATTTGTGAAAGGAAAGCTAGTCATAAAAGACCTAAGAGTTTAGGCACTCAGTTTCCCCTAGGATCAGGTCCCAAATTTACAAACACAGACCCTGATCATTCATTCTTATGCAGACCCAGATCGGCGGGTAGTGATCAATCTATTGGGGATCGATGTAAGGCGTCTCGTCTAGACGCGATAAATCGATCCCCGAACGCGCTCCCTGTCGACTCCGGAACTCCACCAGGGCAAGAGGCGGAAGCGGAGTCGATGGGGGAGCGGCGGCCGTCGATCCCGCGCCGCGAGGACGCGAAGTAAGTCAATCTAAGTCGATCTAAGATACGTTGACTTCAGCTATGCTATTCTCGTAGCTGAAGTTGCGTATCTTAGATCGATCCCCCTCCCCCCCAGTGTAGACCAGGCCTAATTCATGTGAATATGTATTTGCAGGATTGGGTCCCCATCTTGGCTCTTGAAACTTGCTCCACGCTGGGAAAAATTTGCAGTAATGTGGCCTGCAGAAAATCACCCAGGAAATCATTAAGAGAATAAACTATTTAAACTTCCTTAAGTTTTTCTTTAACATTTTTGAGAGAAGAAACTTGGGAAGGGAGGCACTGTTAATTTTTCCTTGTTTGCCTTGTTACCTCTGAAAAAAATAGCTATCAAAATGTTTAAAATTAATGCATAATCATACAAGATGGAAAGCCTCTTTTAAAAACAAAGCTGTTAAGGAATTCAATGTAATTCACCCATGCGCAAGGTGAAAGGTATAGACCCCCTTCCACATGATGTTAAACTGGGGTATATTCCCACTTATGTTTTGTAATTCTGAGGAACCATTGTAAGCCTAAGTCTGACTGTAGACTAAACTTCATCTATGGATGTCTGGGTAAGACTCCCTTGGAAGTAGGGTGACTAGACAGCAAATGTGAAAAATCGGGATGGGGGTGGGGGGTACTTGGAGCCTATATAAGAAAAAGACCCAAAAATCGGGACTGTCCCTATAAAATCGGGACATCTGGTCACCCCACTTGGAAGTCAACAGGGAGCTGTGTTTATATCCAAAGGCCAAACTTTATTCTAAGGACAGTTAGTTCTTCAGCATAAGGCACTCTGTGGTTTTAGTGGTTTTAATTTCAAAATGAAGGTGAAGAATATTTGGCCACTGTAGAGATTTGATTGGTGGCTTTAATAGATGCAGATGAGTAACCAGCATAGCATATACTGTATAATTGTCTATATGCTTTTTGTTTAAAGCAGGAAAATAAGATGATACAAATGTAGCTACTAATTATTTTTTCAATAACTGAAACAATTAAATTAGTCTGTCTCTTTGGTGGTTAAGGTGGATTTTTTCCCCCAAGGCTATATTAGTTTGCCAGGATGTACATCAAAAGAAGTCCAGATACTATATTTATAGACCTTATAAGTGAGGGGGACAGTCACAATACACATGGCAAAATCTCAAGTGAGCTATGATACCCCTTCCCCTTTTGAAGGGGTAGTGAAGATAAATCTACTATCTCAGATCTCACCATGTTGAGAGTAAGATGTAAGTGCCATCTTTTTGCTATTGTTGTCTCACAGTAGCAAACCAAGAATAGATCACTATGGAAAGACAAGGGCCCTGTCTGCAACAGGGAAATTTTAACATTTCTTATAACACCATTGAGAGTAGATGGGCTGATGATTTTTTTTAACTGTGTATTATGAAACACTGTTCAGAGAAAATTTAGCTGAAACAATGGTAAAACTGGTAGCAGGGGCCTGCCTATGCTAGGGTTCTTAATGTTGCTAACATAGTAGAGTTGAACTGGTTTTAGCAATGGTGGGAAGTTTTTTTAAAAAATTTCCATAGCATAGGCAGGATCACAGATAAGGAAAGTGAAGAGGACAAATAAAGGAAACTGTTTTTGGGGGGTGTTTAAGACCCTGAATTAGTGCCCTCCATAAAAGGGATGGAGATTAGTCTTTCTGAATAATTGTATGTTTATATTATAGGTTAGTGCTCAGAAGATGTGAATTTTAAATCCATGGATGGATAGAGCATGTATGTTGTTTATACAGTATCACTATTTACCTTATCCTAAGTTGACTTAAAGAAAAAATCATAAAAATAATATAACAGTGATACAGCTATCAAAACAAATAGATCCAAGAATTGTTGATGATGATTGGACTGGAAAACAGGCCTTGAAATTTGAAATCTTATTATCCCTATCATGAGGAGTTGTCCAATGCTGTGAGTCATCTAGAGCAGGGGTCAGCAACTTTTCAGGAGTGGTGTGCTGAGTCTTCTCTAATTTAAGGTTTCGCGTGCCAGTAATACATTTTAACGTTTTTAGAAGGTCTCTTTCTATAAGTCTATAATATATAACTAAACTATTGTTTTATGTAAAGTAAATAAGGTTTTTAAAATGTTTAAGAAGCTTCTTTTAACATTAAATTAAAATGCAGAGCCCCCTGGACCGGTGGCCAGGACCCGGGCAGTGTGAGTGCCACTGAAAATCAGCTTGCTTGCCATAGGTTGCCTACCCCTGATCTAGAACAATCTTTTTAATGTTTCGGACAGTGGTGTTTTTGTCTTTGATAGTGCAGATCTGAAGGAGATAAACTAGTTTGGTGTCTGGTTGGAAAATGTTCAGGATTAGTAAAAGACGCACATCATGGTGGATCCTTCAGAATTTGCTTCTTTCAAAGGCCTTGAATCAAGCAAATGACTCCTCATGAGCAATGCTTTTGGATCAATACAGCTTCTAAAAATGTATGGGGCACCCTCTTTCCAGGGTCTGAGCAGACTGCCTCCATAGCAAGCCAGCTCTTGTCAACTAGGGACTGAGTTAAGACCCAACCTTTGATCCTTATGACCACCCACAATTGTAATTTAAATTTTGTAATCCTGACTATTTATTTTAAAAACTTGCACCTAAATAGATTAAAAATAGTACTAACATACTAGGAATGAGATCCTTTACACCATGTAAAAGTGCCAGAGAAGCATAAAGGGGCCCTAAAAGAGCTGGTTGTGGGTTGGGAATGATTGCTTATATACAAGAACTGCAGTAGACAGCTGTAAGGCTGGCCTTCAAGGACCAGCCTGCAAGTCCTGGACGGTATAGGGGTTGTGTCAGGGACAGGACTGGGGATAAGAAGAGTGGGTTGGGGCAGAGCCACAGCACACAATGCTGCTGAAATTCTGAGTGGTGCTGTAGCCTATAGGGTAGCCCTGGGCGGATGCAGTAACACAGACCCCAGGGCTTTAGTCAGGATTGGGATGGTTCAAAGTCGTCTTAGCCCTCGCTCCCACTCGTGTGCAAGTTCTGTGCTGCGCCTCTTAAAGGCAAGCACAGACTCTCACCCTTGGGCCACAATCCAGCAAAGTACTTAAACGTGCATAATTTAAAGCATGCATATAGTCCCATTGTCCTTTGGAAACTGTACAGAGGGCACCAATTTATTTCACACAGACCACTAAACAAAGAGCAGATGATAGTATCTAAAATTCAGCCTAGACAAAGAGACGAGTCTTACTACCCTATTACCAGGTCCCTTAGCTCTCCAGTCCCCCAGCATCTTGTATGTTTCTCTGGTCCCTTTTTGATTCTCACATACATTTCAGTATACTACTGTTGTAATATGCTTTAGATATGATACATAATTTTCATTCTACAAATCAATTCAATAGGCTGTTTGGCCCACACGGCTTCAGACTTGTTGGCTATTTACAAAAAGTATGCATAATTAAATTCTGTCTCACTTTAAGCCCCATTTTGCATATTCAGCTACTGTTGTCAGGTTCCTTTTCATCCACCACCTTCTTATCCTTTTTTCCTTCTTTCCCTTGTTTGTTTCTCTTTCATTTCCCCTTTTATTTTTTTCTGTTCCCTTTGATCCTGCTTGTCCCCCTTGATCTTCACCCATCTTCTGTTCACATTCTTTTCCATTTCAAATCTTCAGGTACAAACAACATATGTTTTCACACACTCTCCTCCTTCAGCATGCTCCCACTTCTTCAGCTGAGTCAAACCTCATTCACATGATGCCTGGTCCTGTTCTTCAGTACTATTTACACTGAACACTAGACACAGTATCTTAATGAGATAAATTCAGATGGAAACAAAGCATATGGTTGGAAGGAACAGTGTGAAAATGTGGTTATGAAATCATCAGTATGAAAATTAATTTAATTACATTATTCTTATCATTCTATCATCAAAATGATAATTTGCCTTGAGAATAACTTCCCCTCTACATATATGACATTCCTGACATTACTTAATACAGAGGTTTGTGTCTCACATATAGAAAATCTTTGATTTGTCATTAAAAACACAGAGAGATTAGCTAAATGAAGTCAGAACACAACAGCAGAACAGTTATGTGAATAACATAACTGAAGTCGACGTAGCCTACACTGTGCTGTGTTGACGGGAGACGCTCCCACGCTGACTTACCTTACTCTTCTCGGGGAGGTGGAGTACACAAAGTACAGGAGAGCTCTTTCCCATCGATTTTAGCATGCCTTCACCAGACCCTCTATATCGATGCCGATTTAGCTCTGTAGCGAAGACGTGCCCTAACAGTGAATGATCCTGCCAGGACCTTGCAGGTCACATCTATATCCATCTGTTTTGCTTACTCTCATATAATATGTATTTGTGCATGTGTATAATGTGAGTAATGCACACATGAATCTGTGTTAGTGCCGTTCAAAAATGTTACACACAACTAGCCCTGTAACTCACTCTATGATCACCAGTCTGTTGCAAGTGGACCCAGTCGCTCAGTCCCATGTGCTTCCAAACCAATTGGGTAGAGTCTAGTCGCTGTTTCTAGCTGAGGGACTCTAGGAAACACTCCTGGGCTCCTTGTCTGATGCCCCTCCTCGGGGTACGGGAGGCTGGACAGCGGTGTCCCTAGGTGCTGAAACCAGTGTCTGAAACCTTCCTATACCCCCTTCCCCAATGTCACTTACACACACTTCCTTGGAGCTCCATCTTGGTTGTGGGCTTTCTGGGCTCATTTAATCTATTCAGAGACAACACAGCAGGAAAACAAGGAACACAGGTTTAGGAGAGAAATTTCTTAATTGCAGGAACTTTATACTTAAAACCACTCGAGAGTTACAGATCTTTGAAAATAACAAATGTCCTAAAACACACCATCCCTTCTGTGAATTTGTGGTTCACCAATATTTCAGGCTGGACAGAGTCCTCCCAGCCCTCTCATCCTGCATGTTGTTATGAGTGGCGATGGTTGGCAGAGCAGAACCAGCTCTTAAATAGGGCCTCCATCTTTGTACCATGTGCTCAAATGGGGAAGATACAGATCCACTAGTCATGATTAACCCTCCCTCCCCTGTGTAGAAATGTCATTGTTCCATAGAGGTGGGCCAGTAGTTCAGAATCAAAGTTTATAGGCTTGATGGTTCTTATGCCTCTAGGAAATTAGGTCGGTATAACTGAAAAATCCACACCCTCTGAGCAATGCAGTTAAATCAACCTAATCCCTGGTGTAGACAGCACTAGGTCAATGGGAGAATTCTCCTTTGACCTAGCTAACGCCTCTTGGGGAGCTGGATTACCTATGCCTAGGGCCCTACCAAATTCACAGCCATGAAAATGTGTCATGGACCATGAAATCTGGTCTCCCCCGTGAAGTCTGGCTATTATACGGTGTTGGAGTATAGTCACCCTTACTTCTACACTGCCTTCAGAGTTGGACAGCCAGGGAGCAGTGGCTGCTAGCCAGGCACCCAGCCCAGAAGGCAGCACCACCCTTACTTCTGTGCTACTGCTGGCCGCAGCGGCACTGTCTTCAGAGCTGGATGCCCACCCAGCATCCACCACTCTCCATCCACCCAGCTTTAAAGGCAGTGCCACTGCTAGCAGCAGCACAGAAGTAAGGATGGCATGGTATGGTATTGCCAGCCTTACTTCTCCGCTGCTGCTGTCAGTGGTACTGCCTTCAGAGCTGGGTTCTTGGCCAGCAGTCACCACTCTCCAGCCTCCCAGCTCTGAAGGCAGTGCAGAAGTAAGGGTGGCAATACCGCAACATCCTATAATAGCCTTGTGACATGCACACACACACGCACACACACACACACACACACAACCTGTGACCCTCTTTTGGGTCAGGACTCCCATGGTTTTAAGATTTAAATATCTAAAACTGTGAAATTCAAGATTTTTAAAATGCTATGATTGTGAAATTTACCAAAATGGACCATGAATTTAGTAGGACCCCACCTATGCTGATGGGAGAAGCCCTCCCATCAGTGTGGATAGTATCTTCACTGAAGTGCTACAGCAGCGCAGCTACAGCTTTTTAAGTGTAGACAAGCCTTTCAACAAGGTGTCAAACCCCTTTGTCTGGATGGCTGCATAATAGCCTTCCCTTGGGCAAGTCCAAACTAGTGCAGCCTCAGTCCATTCCCTTCATAGAATCATAGAATCATAGAATCTCAGGGTTGGAAGGGACCTCAGGAGGTCATCTAGTCCAACCCCCTGCTCAAAGCAGGACCAAACCCAACTAAATCAGCCCAGCCAGGGCTTTGTCAAGCCTGACCTTAAAAACCTCTAAGGAAGGAGATTCCACTACCTCCCTAGGTAACCCATTCCAGTTCTTCACCACCCTACTAGTGAAAAAGTTTTTCCTAATGTCCAACCTAAACCTCCCCCTCTGCAACTTGAGACCATTACTCCTTGTTCTGTCATCTTCTATCACTGAGAACAGTCTAGATCCATCCTCTTTGGAACCCCCTTTCAGGTAGTTGAAAGCAGCTATCAAATCGCCCCTCATTCTTCTCTTCTGCAGACTAAACAATCCCAGTTCCCTCAGCCTCTCCTCGTAAGTCATGTGCTCCAGCCCCCTAATCATTTTTGTTGCCCTCCGCTGGACTCTCTCCAATTTATCCACATCCTTCTTGTAGTGTGGGGCCCAAAACTGGACACAGTACTCCAAATGAGGCCTCACCAGTGCTGAGTAGAGGGGAATGATCACATCCCTCGATCTGCTGGAAATGCCCCTACTTATACAACCCAAAATGCCATTAGCCTTCTTGGCAACAAGGGCACACTGTTGACTCATATTCAGCTTTTCGTCCACCGTAACCCCTAGGTCCTTTTCTGCAGAACTGCTGCCCAGCCATTCGGTCCCTAGTCTATAGCAGTGCATGGGATTCTTTCGTCCTAAATGCAGGACTCTGCACTTGTCCTTGTTGAACCTCATCATATTTCTTTTGGCCCAATCCTCTAATTTGTCTAGGTCCCTCTGTATCCTATCCCTACCCTCCAGCGTATCAACCACTCCTCCCAGTTTAGTGTCATCTGCAAACTTGCTAAGGGTGCAGTCCACACCATCTTCCAGATCGTTAATGAAGATATTGAATAAAACCGGCCCCAGCACCGACCCTTGGGGCACTCCACTTGATACCGGCTGCCAACTAGACAAGGAACCATTGATCACTACCCGTTGAGCCCGACCATCTAGCCAGTTTTCTATCCACCTTACCGTCCATTCATCCAGCCCATACTTCTTTAACTTGCTGGCAAGAATACTGTGGGAGACTGTATCAAAAGCTTTGCTAAAGTCCAGAAATAGCACATCCACTGCTTTCCCCTCATCCACAGAGCCGGTTATCTTATCATAGAAGGCAATTAGGTTAGTCAGGCATGACTTGCCCTTGGTGAATCCATGCTGACTGTTCCTGATCACTTTCCCCTCCTTTAAGTGGTTCAGGATTGATTCCTTGAGGACCTGTTCCATGATTTTTCCAGGGACTGAGGTGAGACTAACTGGCCTGTAGTTCCCTGGATCTTCCTTCTTCCCTTTCTTAAAGATGGGCACTACATTAGCTTTTTTCCAGTCGTCCGGGACCTCCCCCGATCGCCATGATTTTTCAAAGATAATGGCCAATGGCTCCGCAATCTCATCGGCCAACTCCTTTAGCACCCTCGGATGCAGCGCATCCGGCCCCATGGACTTGTGCTCGTCCAGCTTTCCTAAATAGTCCCGAACTACTACTTTCTCCACAGAGAGCTGGTCACCTCCTCCCCATACCGTGCTGCAGAGTGCAGCTGTCTGGGAGCTGACCTTGTCTGTGAAGACAGAGGCAAAAAAAGCATTTAGTACACTAGCTTTCTCCACATCCTCTGTCACTAGGTTCCCTCCCTCATTCAGCAAGGGGCCCACACTTTCCTTGACTTTCTTCTTGTTGCTAACATACCTAAAGAAACCCTTCTTGTTACTCCTAACATCTCCGGCTAGCTGCAACTCCAAGTGTGATTTGGCCTTCCTAATTTCACACCTGCATGCCTGAGCAATACTTTTATACTCCTCCCTGGTTATTTGTTCAATCTTCCACTTCTTGTAAGCTGTTTTTTTGTGTTTAAGACGAGCAAGGATTTCACTGTTAAGCCAAGCTGGTCGCCTGCCATATTTACTTTTCTTCCTACACATGGGGATGGTTTGTTCCTGCAACCTCAATAAGGTTTCTTTAAAATACAGCCAGCTTTCCTCTACTCCTTTCCCCCTCATGTTATTCTCCCAGGGGACCTTGCCCATCAGTTCCCTGAGGGAGTCAAAGTCTGCTTTTCTAAAGTCCAGGGTCTCTGTTCTACTGCTCTCCTTTCTTCCTTGTATCAGGATCCTGAACTCGACCATCTCATGGTCACTGCCTCCCAGGTTCCCATCCACTATTGCTTCCTCTACTATTTCTTCCCTGTTTGTGAGCAGCAGGTCAAGAAAAGCTTTTCCCCTAGTTGGTTCCTCCAGCACTTGCACCAGGAAGTTGTCCCCTACACTTTCCAGAAACTTCCTGGATTGTCTGTGAGCTGCTGTATTGCTCTCCCAGCAGATATCAGGGTGATTAAAGTCACCCATGAGAACCAGGGCCTGTGATCTAGCAATTTCTGTTAGTTGCTGGAAGAAAGCCTCGTCCACCTCATCCCCCTGGTCTGGGGGTCTGTAGCAGACTCCCACCACGACATTACCCTTGTTGTTCATACTTCTAAATTTAATCCAGAGACACTCAGGTTTTTCTGCAGTTTCGTACTGGAGCTCTGAGCAGTCATACTGCTCTCTTACATACAAAGCAACTCCCCCACCTTTTCTGCCCTGCCTGTCTTTCCTGAACAGTTTATATCCATCCATGACAGTACTCCAATCATGTGAGTTATCCCACCAAGTCTCTGTTATTCCAATTACATCATAATTCCCTGACTGTGCCAGGACTTCTAGTTCTCCCTGCTTGTTCCCCAGGCTTCTTGCATTTGTGTATAGGCACTTGAGATAACTCGCTGATTGTCCCGCTTTCTCGGTCTGAGACAGGAGTCCTCCCCTCTTGCGGTCTCCTGCTTGTGCTTCCTCCCAGTATCCCACTTTCCCACTTACCTCAGGGCTTTGGTCTCCTTCCCCCGGTGAACCTAGTTTAAAGCCCTCCTCACTAGGTTAGCCAGCCTGCTTGCAAAGATGCTCTTCCCTCTCTTCGTGAGGTGGAGCCCGTCTCTACCAAGCAATCCTTCTTCTTGGAAGACCATCCCATTGTCGAAGAATCCAAACCCTTCTCTCCGACACCATCTGCGTAGCCATTCGTTGACTTCCACGATTCGACGGTCTCTACGCTGGCCTTTTCCTGCCACAGGGAGAATAGACGAGAACACCACTTGTGCCTCAAACTCCTTTATCCTTCAACACACAGTATCCTTCAACACACAGTATAAACAGACTCCATGATTTAATATAGTTATATCCCCACCCTATCATAATACTAAAAATAAAAATGTTTTCCATGTGCTATAGAGATCTTTTGTCCTGTTTATGCACTGCTTACATCCCTTTCTTAATACTGAAAGTAATTTTCTGCAACCTATTTTATTGGTACATAAGGATGTCCATAAAATTTAATTAAGTATATAAAATAGTTTCTATTTAATACAATAATCAATATAAAAATGAGTATTGTGCACCCATAACACATGATGGTTCATCTTTATTATGACCCTCACATTTACCTTTAATCCTGAGTAGAGCCAAGAGAATGCCACTGGGGTATTTGCCTATTTCTCTCACCTAAAGAACTTAGGGAATTCATAAAGAGAAATGTCATCATCAGAGAGCAGCAATGTATATAATCAGGGTTTTCTGTCCATTATGTCTGGCCAGGGTGTTCTCTAATAATTTTTTCAAATGGTATGAGTTCAAAAGATCTATTAAATGTTAAGGAGGGGGGCAAGAGGAAGAATTATTTCAAAAATTCTTTTAATTACAGTAGCTTCTAAATTTGCATTGTTCTGTGTCAGTCACATCTGTTTCATGTTCCCCCCCTTCTTTATTCTAGGCCTTTGTTTCATTTCCCCCTCTGTCATTCATCTCTCTTTGATTCTGTTTCTGTCCCAACTAGTTCCTGTGTCGCACACTCTTGCCCTTGGTTTCTGTGATTCTCTTCCCCTGCTTTATTTCTTTCTCTTCGATCCTTACTTTTCTCTAGTTTCTCCATCTTTCCCCACCCCCACACCAGCTTTGTCAAAAGAAATGAAATCACTGAAAAGAATTAAGAAAAATGAGACAAATTACTCTCAAGGGCATCAAGAGCTGCCCAGAAAAAGTTCTTTCTTTGTAAAAACTAAATTGTTCAATGAATGTGAGGTATGTATTCACTTACATTTATCTGAGATGGATATTACTAATATCGCTGGAGCTCTGCTGTTAGCTTAGAAGGTCTCATGGCGATGTGACCAGAAACAGAATAAAAAAGCATAAGAACATTTAGGTCAAAAAGGCATTTGTAAAGGTTAAAATACAACTTACGTAAGCTTTCAGAGAAAAGTCTTGCATTTGGTTTGAAGAAAGTAATTTCTAGTGGGCAAAAATAATCTTATACTATGACATAAGGTACGGGTTACTTTGGGTACTCTTTCAACCTGCAGAGCAATAGCTTTTTATTACAAAGCTCAATGACAGCCATTATATTGACTATGACAAGCTTGTGACCTAAAATAATACTTATTCACCTCCTACCTTATCAGTATTTTAAATAGTAACTGACATGGTGTCATATGATACACAAGTCGGGCTAATAAAAACCTATTAATCTATAAAATTTCAATCCCCTTCCCCAACTATTCCCAAATCCCATCTGATAAAAACATAAAATCAAAAATATCCATATATACAATATAGATAATTTACAGGTATTTCTTGGTAAGTTGCTAATAGGACTACACACAAGCAGAATCTGAACTCAGATCTGACCAGATTTAAACAAATCAGATGTTTCCTTTTGATACCCACATAGTATATGCTTAATCATGCTACTACAGCAAGCATTTTAAAACATTGGGCCCCTCACTTTGAAGGACATAACCTGTTTGTAAATGCAGAGAGGCAGGAACAGAGATGAAAGGCTAATGCAGATAAGACTCAGACAGGCTCAGGCCTTCAGGGTTAGACAATACAGTGATAAAATGCCAGAGCCATGTCTACATTAGAGCTACAGCCAGCAAAGCTGCATTCTCTACGAATTATGAGTCTGAAAAATCCTAGTGTAGACAAGGTCTTATCCCACTGGGGAAAACTACACGTGCAAGCATGAAAAAAGGAAAGTTGTCTGATTTCCCTTCTCAATTTCTTTATAGTTTCTTCACCTCACATATTGTGTCCATTTTTTAAAGCCTTTAAGGAAACTTATCTAAACAAGGAGAAAAGTAGAAGCAGCTAAGTTCTGGTCCAGATTTGACTTTTCTTGAGGTGTTCAGATCAGAGAACTTCTAGTTCAGATTTGCTTCTATTTTGAAATGAAGATTTTTAGCTTACATTATCTGGGATCTGTTTATGACCCACGAACATAGGTTGCCTAACACTTTCCATTTTAAAAATCCTTCCAGCTATATTCTGAAGAGCTCCAGTATCTCCATGGCTTGCAGCAGAACCTTGAAATTTGTCAGGGGGATAGTTCTGGGGTCAGGGAAGTGACTTTTAAACCGGCAACCTTAATTCAGATGTTTCTTGACTTATAGGTAGCTTGCTTTTGAAATTTGAATAACATTCTTTTAGTGTCTCTTTTTCTGTAATACAATATATAGTTTATAAATAGACTGGAGTTTATGGTGACAACATATTGCTTCTTGGGTATAGCACCTGTCACTCTCTGGAAATAACACACCCTTAGCTTATGGCTTCAGACAATAGCTGGTCAGGTTTTGAACACGAGGCAATAATTTTCCACAGTAACCCTCAACTCTGCTGAACATACCGTTAAGAAGAAAACAGAATTGTTTCAGTTGCCACTGAGGTTCATCT
This sequence comes from Platysternon megacephalum, assembly GCA_003942145.1. NCBI lineage: Eukaryota > Metazoa > Chordata > Testudines > Platysternidae > Platysternon > Platysternon megacephalum. Next base: position 4,404,556 of record QXTE01000024.1, on the reverse strand, counting down.
CTCTGAGACCTGTAAATGATGGCAGAATTCGGCCCTTTGATTCTAGTTTGCAAAGGCTGAATGTATCTTAATAGATTTTCTTTATGCTGGTTCTGACACATGTGTAACCCTCATTAATGCTGATGTGAGTTATACTTGCTTATCAAGAGGAAATTAAAAGACCTACCACTCTGTAGCCTTCCTGTGCACAGAATTCCCATTGACTTCAAGGGAGTTTCTGCCAATAAATGGCTGTGGGATTAGCCCCAAGTTTGAAAAGCAAAGTAATACTTAATGATTTGCACATCTGCAAAGCCTTCCTGGCTTTTATTTTGTATTTTATTGGTGTTTGGTATTTTATTTAGTAATCACTCTTGTTTCACTGGAGTCGTTATTTCAGACTGAGAGGAATCTATACTAGCATTATGAGTTTTAGGGCATACATTTGTATTTATCATAACTCTTAATTTATACTTAATAAAATAATTGAACAGTTATTATAAAATCAATTATTAAATAATAGGGGTTTTTTTAGCATTGTTAGTACCAGAGTGAATGCAGCAGGAGAGTTAATAGCATTCATGACCACAACAAATTGCAAGTTATCATTCCAAATGGCTTTGACAAATCAGTGGAACAGCTGAATTCCTACTAGCTTTGTTATTTATAACTTGTTTAAAATGTTCACTGCATGCAAATACTGAGCACATTTCAGTTCTTGTCTTCTACTGTGTAACACCTCCTTGCTTACTCAGAGCCATACTATTTAAATAAGCTCCCATTATTGTCAGTGGAATGACTTCCTATAGGGAAATATTTGTGTCCCTTCATTGGACATCTGCTGTTGGTACTAAAGCAATCAAGGGGAAAAAATGACTGCATGAAGCACTTTTAACTTTCATGCCTCTTCATCCTCCCGCACAAGTGAACACCAGGCAGTGCTTCAATCAAAAGTATTATGGAAGGATGTTCCCTTCCTACCCTAAAAAAGCAGTAATATAGAAAAGGAAGACAAAATGGCATATATGATAATGATTGATTTTACATTCAGACAATTCAGTTCCAAAGAGCTTTACCCATCCTTCACTATTACCATTTTGCTTCCAGAAAACTAAGTACTTCCAAATGCAATGATCTTTTCTTTTCTACAAAACAGCACCTGACACAAATGGCATAATTTGAGAAAACCACAGGTTTACATCTTTAACCTCTAAATTTATCCCCTCTCAACTTCATAAACCTTTTAAAATAAAATATAAAGTCAGTGCAGGTGGTGGGATTAAGGGTTGTAGTGACACCTGTGCTTCCTGCATTGCCTCTTTCATGGGCTTTGCATCACTGATGTGTCTGCTTGCTCTGAGTTGTTTTAGATTAGATGGTGGCACAGTGCTTTGCAACAGTATGAATTGCTGTTAAAGTAGTGCTCATGGAAAAATCAATGTTTTCATGAAAGATAGGAACAAGATATAAAGTGCACTTCCTTTACTGTTAAAATATAACAGCGAGAAACAAAACAAAAAACCTCCACCTACTTCAAATTCCCATAGGACCCCATTTAATTACATGTCATACATCCTATGAAATGATTGCATCAAACCAGCTGTAGAAACAGGTCTAACGGTGGTGTTGACAACATGAACGTAACATCTCAGGAGAAGTGTTAATCATGAAAAAATTGAAGTAACTTTCATTCTATTTGCTACAGAGTCAACTTTTTTAAACAAAAGAGAGAGAGAGTTAGGAAGAGAAACAAAGTAGCTGCATAGTTTACTTCTTGTATTTCCTAGAATTCTAATTAACCTGCAAGCTGTATTTTTTTGGGGGGGAAAACACCATCTTATGCGAGGGTACATAGGCTGATATACAATGCTAGTTTAAAGCCATAGAAAAAAATCTTTAGAAGTAGACAAACCCTAGACAAGTCCATTAGCTGAGCACTAACTAATTAGACTAAGTGTGGCTGCTTAGCTAGCTACTGCCGTTATACATCTTAAATAGAATGAACCTCAGACATAGACATTTTTTTCTCCTGTCTGTGAAAGGAAAGAGTCTGAAAGTGATGGAAACCACTGCAAAGGTAACATCACTGTGTAGCAGGAACACAAAGATATTTGGGAAGGCAGTTTTCTTGCCGCAACTCTGGGTGTTACCAATTAAGGGAAGTGTTCCAGCCATTAGAAAGCTGCAGAGAACTCACCGTTAGATATAGGGATTTTCTACATGGAGATATAGGCTACTGTAGCTATTGCGGAATAATTATGCTAATATAGCTATACCAGTACAACTCCCTGTGTGAGCACTCTGTTCTGGAATAAAAGTGACTCCGTTCCAAAATAATGATTCTGCGTTGGAATTTTGAGAAGTCTGTTTGTCTTATAGTGCTAATTTCCCAAAATTGTATTCTTTTCAGTCCTATTGGTTGAGATAGTTGGAAGTAGGAACATTGTTAAGCAGTGACGGTGGCAAACCAAAGCTCAACTAAGTAGAAACGGGCAGAACAATGTAGGGCTTTGAATGTGGTGAAAAGAATTTCCATTTGTTGTGGATGGAGACCTGAGGAGGAGATGAAAATAGGTGAGTGACATGATCTTATCAATAGGCAAGGTTATGACATTAGGGCCTGTATTTTGTATGGGCAGAAGATGGACAATGCCTGTGCTTGGGAAGCCAGACAGAATATCAGACTATGGTTCTGTGATATTTTTGAGAATGTAAAGGACAATAGACCAAGATTGGACTCTCAGTCTGTGTCATGATAAAGTAGTTTTAAATAAAAAGTAAAAACCCACAAACCTGTTCAACTTTTATAGACAGCTAAAGGGGCCAAAGGTCCTGCCTTAAATGTAGGACATCAGAAGGACAGAAAGGATTTGAGTTGGCAGTGGATGCAGCTTCCCTAAAACATATTCAAGCAGGATCTGGTGTAAGGTAAATTTCTTCCATCTTCATTCATGGGAATATATACAGGGGTTGATTGAGGCTACACTGGACTTGGATCAACCAAAAGTTTGCTCTCTAGTTGAGTTAGTCATGAAACTACCAGCTGCTGTCTGCTCACACCTCACTCAACCTCACCCATGTTCTCTCAAGTCACATCATGACAACCTATGAGATGATGAGTTGTTCCATAGTGCATTTCCTCTCTGTCATAAGCCAGCAGCAAACAACAGTGCTCTGTACCACCTGCTGCTCACTGACCCACTTCTGCATCTGGGCCCTGTCTTAGGTCTCAGACTGTAAGATGTTGATCTCCCCTGAATATTTCAGCTCTTCTCTCAACTAATTTCTCTCCTCTCTCCCAGAAAACTACATATTGGTAACAAGGAACTCCTAGGTTCCCAATGAGTCAAAGTTAAAGGTTGTTCCTCCTTTTCCTTTTGGAGATTTTTCTTAAAGGGACCTCTATTTTTCACTTCAAGATCCAGACATAATTTAAGAGTAAGTAAAGAAATGACAAGTAGGATTTTTCTAAAACATTCTTAGGGGGTTGGTTTTTCATTAAAAACAAACAATTAAACCCCAATTTGTTCCTATCATCCCCACCCCTCACACTGCTCACATACCATCAATAGGGAGTGACTAGGAAAAGGACTCTTTGGTACAATTATGTCTTTCATTTTGCTTGAACAAATCATCATCGGTACCAAGAAGGCATCCAGTCATGTTACACATGACAATATTTCAATAGATTTGGCAAATCTTGCTGTGGTTTGAGCATTGCACAGCCAAGTGAGAGACTTTGGAACAATTCCAATGCCAGCAGGCCCTGGTAGCAATGAGCAGGAAATATGATCAGCCTTTGTGGGTGATGGAACATCTTGCATCACTCTGCAGTGATTCTTTTAGATGAGCCAGGAGAGCCCTTGGACTCCAAAAAGTGTTCAGTCTAGCTTTCCACATATAGGAAAAAAGACAGGGCCTGAGGATGATGAAGATTTTTAAGAATCCTTCAAAAAAGAGAGACTTCACTATATTTGATACTACTAGTAGTAGGCTTATTCAAAATACTGAGCACTTATTTGAATCATCATCTTCATCATCAAAACACTTCACAAATATGAAGATTTTCTCACTACATCTCTGGATGTATGTAATTTGAGTACAATTCCTCTAGGATAACTAGGATTTTATTTTAAATGAGCTGGGTAAATAACAGATTTTTCAGTTTATTGGCAATTCTGAAAAAAACAGCAAAAATGTTTGAACAAAATGTTTCTTTGTTTTTGAATGTTTTTGAATTTTCTTTTAATAAAATTAAAGAAATATTTAAACATCAAAACATTCCATTTCAAAAATGTCAAAACTATTTTTATTTTTTCAGATTGTTAAGGCCTTTTTTATAGACTAAAACAATTAGGCAAAACTGACATGAATTTGTGAAACATTATGATGTTGCTTAATCTGCATTATGATGTTGCTTAATCTGCATTTTTCGATGAAAAAAGACAAAACTTTTGCCCAGCTCTAATCTTAATCTGGGGTTGGTTAGGATTTTTATCATGGTAACACATGGGATTAAAATCTGTACTATTTAGACCTTTTTCCATCAAAGTATGTCAGTATATGCAGCTGCTACTAAACATCTAACCACGAAAAATGAAGTGGGAATACTCTGTTTACCAGTGCTATTCTAGACCCCTGCCTTCCCATTCCTTCTTCATACTTTGCACTGTAGTTCCATCTTAAGAATCAACCAATTACTGCCCTTCCATAAAGCAATTGTCACACAAGGTTGGATATGATAGTGAAAGGAAGTCTCTCCTATTTGCCCCACAGTGTGCAGAATAATTTAGGGCTGTGTATGTGATGCTATCTGCCACTGATCTAAAAGATCAGGAGACAGTCCTGTAGCGTGCTCTCCTGACCACTTGATCAACATTGTCATGGACCAAAAAAAGGCCAGGGGATGATCCAACATAATGTTTGGGCCTTCCTCCAATATTTGAAAAAGAATCTCCAATTTTCTATTTGTGTTGTAACATGAGCAACGAAGAGTTCCTGCTTCATATCTTTATAGGAAGAGTGACTTCACACTATGATGATGACGGATGGCCTTGATGTCTTATGGGATTTGAGATATGTTTATTTGTTCTTTTGCCAGTTGCACAGAAAGGATAGTTGTATGTGAGTATCCTTAGCACCTTAAAGGAAAACTGCAGTTATTGGGTATATATAAATACATTCAAGATAAATATTTACAGTATAAGCATGTGTCCCCCACTGGAAACCTGGGAATCTCCCCTTCCTGTTAGTATCAAGCACCTGTTTCTATTCCTGCACTGTTGTGAGAAATTGGACCGTAAGTAGTATATACCTCGATAGTTTTCATCACCATGTATTTTTGACAGGTTTCCATACCCCATTTTGGGCTTATGTCCCACCTTCCATTCCCATTTCCGTTGGTGTTGAGGTTTAGCGCCATTGGCCATTTTGATTTTATTTGTATTATTTCTGTGTTTGAATAGGGGGTATGTTGCATGCTTGTGCTTTGATACACTTGAGTGTTTAGAGAAAAAGGCTGAACAAATAGAGTGAGAGAACTTAAAGGAAAGGAGGTTTTTTGTTTTTTTTAAAGAAAGCTTTGGTTAGGTTTAGAGTAAAAAAGGAAAGAAAGGTTACTAAACAGAAGAAAGATTGTTTAGTAAGGAGAGATGATTTTAAAGGTCTAGTTTGGCATGTTATTAAAGAATAGAAAGAGAGAACAAAGAAAAATAAATTTTCTTTTTAAAGGGTTAGTTTGAAAGAATAGAGGCAAGTTATTAAAGAAAAGAGAGATTTTTGGTTAGGTTTAGTAAGGAGAGGTGTTTTTAAAGGACTAGTTTGGCATGTTATTAAAGAATAAAAAACGTTGAGATAAATTTAAAAGGTGTATTAAATATAAGGGTAGGTTAGAAAAGAGCATTTCAAAATATTAAATCAAAGAGAAAAATATAAAGATAGGTTAAAAGAACACAAATCGCAAAAAAGGAAATTTTATAAAGCAGAGACTGTTTAGTAAGCACATGGTAAAAATATAAAGGAAGGTTAATAGAAAATCATTTAAAATATTAAATATAAGGGTAAATTAAGAAAAGAGCATTTAAAAATAGTTAAATAAAAGAGAAACATATAACAATAAGTTAAAAGAGAGAACATGGCTGGAAAAGGGAAAAGCAAGCCCCTTTGCAAAGGGTAAAGATAGGCAGCACGTGGTTGAATCAGAGAGAGAGAGAGAGCGATCTTACCCATGCGACTGTTCCTGGGGAAAGAGGGAGCTCCCAAGGCTCACAACCCCTCTGGCTAGTTATCTCCGCTTTTGGATCAGACCAATCAGATGCTGTTCTACAGCTGCGTCATAGAATACATTTTCCTGAACCAATCCTATAGTCCCAAGATTTGTAAACAAGAGCCAACCCCCTCCCATCCCCTCACTCCCCCATCCCCTTTAACTGCCTTATTCTTATCTAAAAAAACAGACCCCAAGCATCTTTCCTGCCATGTAGCACTTTTACACAGGTGCTTTAATAAAGGTTAAAACCATAAACTGTTAGTAACAAACAGTTTTTAAAAGTTTTTCCCTATGCTTTTGGTGAGGACAATTTGAAGCTGCAGCAAAAGCAGCGTTGTTAGCCAGTGAATTAGAGATAAAGAAGGCTGTTAGATGTCCAGAATGTAGAGATAAGAAGTTTTTCTTTTTAAACTTTTGAACAAAAGCAAGTAAAAGTTATATTAAGTTTTGTAAAGGAATAAAGCTCTATTTTATAATCACTTGAAAAGACAAGCCTATTTGAAGAAACAGCCTTTTATTTACAGTTGTTTTAATAAAAAATGAGCATGCAGAAACACCCCAGGGTTAAAACCACAGACAACCAGTTTATCAAAGTAATTTATAGTAATAAAAAAGTTTTCCCCTATGCTTTTGCTAACATTGGTTATTTTTAGTGAGGACAATTTGAAGCAGCCTTTTAAAGTTACTGGATTAGAAAAGAAGAAGACCACTTTGAAAGACAAGCCTATCTGAAGAAACATCCCTCCATTCATAGGCGCCGACTACGTGGGTGTTCCGGGGCTGGAGCACCCACAGGGAAAGATTAGTGGGTACTCTGCACCCACCAGCAGCCAAGCTCCTCTCCCACCCCGCCCCATCTCCTCCTCCACCTCCACCTCCCCCCCATAGCGCGCTGTGTCCCCACTCTTCCATCTACCTCCCAGCGCTTCCCACCTGGCCACTGCCAAACAGCTGTTTGACAGCATAGCAAGCTCCAGGAGGGAGGGGGAGGAGCGGGAAAGTGGCGCACTAAGGGGAAGAGGTAGGGAAGAGGCAAGGCCGGGGTGGGGATTTGGGGAAGGAGTCGGAATAGGCTCAGGGAGAGGGTGGAGTTGGGGCGGGGACTTTGGGGAAGGGATTGGAATGGGGGCGAGACAGGGCTGGGAGGTAAATGTTATCTCTGCTCCACAGATGCTGTTTTTGCTAACAGTGGCTTTGCTGCAAAAGAATGCTGCTTCAAATTGTCCTAATTAAAAAATGACCAATGCTAGTCTAAAACATAGGGGGGAAACTTTTTTATCACTATAAATTACTTTTATAAAGAGTTTGTCCATGCTTTTAACCCTGGGATGGTTTCTGCGTGCTAATTTTTTATTGAAACGCATGTGTAAAAGTGCTAAATGAAGGGATATGTCTTCATATAGGCTTGTGTTTTAAAGTGTTTATTCCTTTACAAGATTTAATATAACTTTCACATGTATTTGTTTTATCTTTTAAATTTATCTCAACATTTTTATTCTTTAATAACATGCCAAACTTGACCTTTAAAAACACCTCTCCTCACTAAACTTAACCAAAAATCTTTCTTTTCTTTAATAACTTGCCTCTATTCTTTCAAACTAACCCTTTAAAAAGAAAAATCTTTATTTTTCTTTAAGTTCTCGCTTTCTATTCTTTAATTACATGCCAAACTAGGCCTTTAAAATCATCTCTCCTTACTAAACCTAACCAAACAACCTTTCTTCTGTTTAATAACCTTTCTTTCCTTTTTCCCTCTAAACCTAACCAAAACTTTTTTTTAAAAAAACTCTCCTTTCCTTTAAGTTCCCTCACTCTATTCTTTCAACCTTTTTCTCTAAACAATCAATAAAATGTATCAAAGCACAAGCATGCAACATACCCCTATTCAAACAAAAAATAATTAAAAAAAAAATTCAAAATGGCTGATGGCGCCAAACCTCGACACCAATGGAAACGGGAATGGAGGGTGGTCAAGGATACATAATAAATTGTGGGTTAATTAATTTTTATTTATGACATGATTGTACAGTTCATCATTACATGTGTAATATATATATTCCTACATTTAAAAATAAAACAAAAAACTTGCATTTAAGATTGCTCAGCTGCATTTCCTGTCAACATAACTGTTGATTTCCTAGATTCTAATTAAGTCAACATTCCCATTCACATTCCCATTCACCTCAATCTCATCTTGCATTCCTAACCATCCAAGCAACATATTACTTTTACCCCTTTTGAGTTGACTCAAGCAGTTAGCTAAAATTCAGGGTTTTGTGGGTTGTTTCTGTTAGGGGTAGCAACTGATGATGAAATCAGGTATTTCTTTGATGCAATTGTGTTTCCCTGAACACATTAGGATTCAAAAAGCAGGAGACATTTTCTTTGCTGACTGTTCCAAGCCCCCTTTTAGCCAGTATTTAACCCAAAGCTTTCTCTATTAGCTTTTTCTCATGATCACGCTACCAGTGCTGCTGTGGCACATCCTTGCTGCCTTCTCTGTCTAGCTGCATCTACTACACACACATGCAGACCCCTCCAACAATCAATAGCCAGTACCCTGCTTGGCCTGTGTTTTTTGGGCAGCAACTCCTATATATGCTGTATTGAAATCTGTGTAAAATAAATTACAAACTGTCACTTTGCATTTTAGGGGGTTTCTTGCTCCTGTTTGCAGTCTATTGGGGTCTGTAGGGAAGTGTGCAATCTGGGCCTAGCACTAGCAACAGAATCAGTATTCACACAGACAGCCTAGAGCAGTGGTGGGCAACCTGTGGCCTGCGGGCCTCAGTTTGCCCACCACTGGCCTAGAATAAGTACCTCACTATCTTAGGGAGCATCCTGCTTTCGCTCGCTCTCTCTCTGTGTGTGTGTGTGTGTGTGTGTGTGTGTGTGTGTGTTTTAGGTGCCTATGTGATATCATTCTGAATTGTAAGAAGTAAAGCCGTGTTACATTACAACCTTCCAGCAAGAGTATTTTATGTTTGTACCCTACTTTTCCTGTTTGTGGAACAGAAAACTGTTGTTTCAAAAATCTATTCCATAAAAGAGCTTGTTTCTTACATTTATCCTGAAACAAGGGTGTCAGTTATTCTCACCATCTTCAAGGAGCTTTAACCCAACCCCAAGCATTACATTATCAAACACATCTCATAAGAATGGCCATACTGCGTCAGACCAATTGTTCATCTAACCCAGTATCCTGTCTTCCGACAGTGGCCAACGCTAGGTGCTTCAGAGGGAATGAACAGAACAGGTAATCATCAAGTGTTTACGTCGCCCATTGCCAGCTTCTGGCAAACAGAAGTTAGGGACACCAACCCTGCCCATTCTGGCTAATAGCCTTGATGGACCTATCCTCCATTAACTTATCTAGTTATTTTTTTGATTCTGTTATAGTCTTCGCCTTCACAACATCCTCTGGCAACGAGTTCCACAGGTTGACTGGGTGTTTTGTGAAGAAATACTTTCTTCTGTTCGTTTTTAAACCTGCTACCTATTAATTTCATTTGGTGACTCCAGTCCTTGTGTTATGAGAAGGAGTAAATAACACTTCCTTATAGGGTGACCAGATTTCCCGATTTTATAGGGACAGTCCTGATATTTGGGGCTTTTTCTTATATAGGCTCCTATTAACCCCCCACCCTCTGTCCCGATTTTTCACACTTGCTGTCTGGTCAACCTACTTCCTTATTTACTTTCTCCACACCAGTCATGATTTCATAGACCTCTATCATATCTCTCCTTAGTCATCTCTTTTCCAACCTGAAAAGTCCCAGTCTTATTAATCTTTCCTCATATGGAAGCTGTTCTATACCACTAATAATTTTTGTTGCCTTTGTCTGTACCTTTTCCAGTTCCAATATATCTTTTTTGAGATGGGGTGACCACATCTGCACGCAGTATTCAATATGTGGGCGTTCCATGGATTTATATAGAGGCAATATGATATTTTCTGTCTAAACAACTATCCCTTTCCTAATGATTCCCAATATTGTTAGCTTTTTTGACTGCCGCTGCACATTGAGTGGATGTATTCAGAGAACTGTCCACAATGGCTCAAAGATCTCTTTCTTGAGTGCTAACAGCTAATTTAGATCCCATCATTTTATATTTGGGCTTATGTTTTCCAATGTGCAATGCTTTGCATTTATCAACATGGAATTTCATCTGACATTTTGTTGCCCTGTCACCCAGTTTTGTGAGATCCCTTTGTAACTCTTTGCAGTCTGCTTTGGACTTAACTATCTTGAGTAGCTTTGTATCATCTGCTAATTTTGCCACTGTTTACTCCTTTTTCCAGATCATTTATGAATATGTTGAACAGTACTGGTCCCAGCACTGAAGTACATAACTATTTCAGACCTCAGCTAGACTGAGAGAAATTACCTGTAGACATACGAGAAATTGCCTGAAATAAATTAGATGAAATTCAATAAGGACAAATATAAATCAATTGCACAAATACAAAATAGGAAATGACTGCCTAGGAAGGAGTACTGCAGAAAAAGATCTGGGGATTATAATGGATCATAAACTAAATGAGTCAACAATGTAATACTGTTGCAAAAAAAAGTGAACATCATTCTGAGATATATTAGCAGGAATATTGCAAGCAAGATGTGACCTGGTATGCCTCACTGAAAATGCCAAGGTCAGGGCAGGCTGCAAAAAGGAGAGCAGATATTCCCAAAACTTGTGGCTAACACTGAAGTTAAACTCACCAACCAGTCACAAACTGTGCTTCAGATCCCTCACACTGGTTATCAAGAAGCTGAAAAAAGAAATCACACAGCCCCCTTTATTGCATTCCAGTTCTCTGGCTCCAAAACAGCACATAGGTCTGGTACAGTGAGAAGTTATTTAAAAACTCTGCTTACATATACAAAATGTTCTTCTGACCCCAAAGTGTCAGCCACGTTACCAGGTCAATATTAGTTTGGATGTTACCCAAAATACCGTGCTGCCAGCCAATCCTTTAATGTCTAAAACGAAAGGTTTATTATAAAGCAAGAACGAGAATTGTTAAATGGTAAAGCAGTCAGATACATCCAGAGACTTCGAAGTCCATATATCAGGTTCTTAGCAGTATTGGTGAGTTCACAGGCTTGAAAGTCCCTCTGGAACAAATCCAAAGCTTGGATGGGTCATTCAGTCCTTTGTTCATTGCTTCATTTGTACAAAAGTTACTCCAGAAGCAGGAATGAAGACAAAATGGAGAAGATGCAGCTTCCTTTTTATATCCATTGCCATGTGGCTTGTACTTCCTTTGTCCCAAACACAAGCTTCACAGCACAAGGCATGGAAAAGCCTTAGAGATCTGTCCATAGGCATTTCCCTACATATCTTGCTGACTCATAAGGTGTATCCCCTGGCTCTTTTCAAGAGGTTCATTGTACAGCTGATGACCCTTCATGGGACATCAAACAGGCTAGGCAGTGTTGATGCCAATCTGTCTGGGGGTGTCACCCAGCAACCCAGCACAAGTTTTGAAATACAGATATATTATACATATCTATAACTCACAATACAAAGGTGATACAAACATATAAACAAGATTATCATACTTGCAAATCATAACATTTCACTGACACCTTATATGGCATACCTAGCACGATTTACTGCAATTTTATCATATTAGTATTAATGATATAAATGGTCACCCATATTCCATACAGCATCACACAAGACATGATGTGTAATTCTTCCACTCTACTCAGCACTGATAAGGCCTCAACTAGAGTATTGTGTCCAGTTCTGGGCACCACACTTCGAAAAAGATATGGACAAATTGGAGAAAGTCCACAGGGGAGCAATAAAAATGATTTCAGGTCTAGAAAACATAATCTACAAGGAAAGATTGAAATAATGGATGTGTTTGGTCTGGAGAAGTGAAGACTGAGGGGAACATGATAACAATCTTCAAGTATGTAAAAGGTTGTTATAAAGAGGAGGGTGATAAATTGTTCTCCTTAACCACTGAGTTCAGGACAAGAAGTAACAGGCTTAAATTGCAACAAGGGAGATTTAGGTTAGACATTAGGATAAACTTCCTAAGTGTAAGGGTAGTTAAGCACTAGAGCAATCTATCTAGGGAGGTTGTGGAATCTCAGTCACTGGAAGTTTTTAAGAACAGGTTAGACAAACACCTGTTCGGTATGGTCTAGATAATACTTAGTCCTGCCTTAGTGCAGGGAACTGGACTAGATTACCTGTCAAGATCCCTTCCAGTTTCACATCACTATGATTTTATGTGCAGTTAGGTTAATTGTGTGTAATTTGCATATGACTAGGGTGAGGTCAGAGTTAAGATGGTGTATCTGAGTTTGATTTTGGTTGGTCATGTGTTGGAACTGAAAGGGAGTAGGGTGGATTGATTTAAATAATTGATTTTAATCATGCAAGCAGGAAACCTTGATTTAAATAATTGATTTGAATCTGGTTTTGCATTTGTACTTGTAAGTTATTTTCCAAAAGATAATTTAGTCTTTTTGGTGGTATAACCATTAGAACATGCTGGTTTGCAACCAAATATAGCATTTACGTCAAATTTGATACTTCTTTTTGCAAACCAGGAGGATAGGCTGTATCTATACATATTTATTTAAGCAATTATATAGCTTAACATAAATGTATTCAGTTTTTTAGTTTTTACATTTTTATGTTACAAAATGGTGAATGGTACATTTCTTATTTACTAGATGCTTTTTAAAAAAATCATGATTGGTATCAAGCTTCATTTGGATGAAAACTGGAATGAAAATTAAAAATGTACAAAATTTTTTACAAATAGTTTAATTTAACCAATAAAATAATCTTAAATGGCCTGAATACGTTTTTTTTAATTAAAACCTATTTTTCATTTAAAATTAACTGATATATTAAACAAATGAAATATTAACTGCAGTTAGTGAAATTACACATTATTTCAACATGGGCCAGATTTTCAAAGGTATTTTGGTACCTAAAGATGAAGATTGGCAATTCTGAAAATACCACTAGGCCCTAACCTGCTTAAGTATCTAACTCACATTGAAATCAATGGGAGTTATGTGCCTAGACTGTTACAGGGCTTTTGAAAATCCCACTGACCACCTATCTGCATTTTTAGTTGCCTAAATACCTTTGAATATCTGGCCCCATGTCCTTCAGAATTTTGGAATTAGTAGATCTCATATTTTCCCACCTGGTTTTAATTTGGTGCTTGGAAGAGAAAAACAAACTTCCACGCTTGTTTCCTCATTGGTTTCTTGAGTTTGCACTAGTCCAAATGAGTGAGTAATTTGATCTTCACCTGTTAGCTAAACTGAACTCAAAAATAATTAAGACAAAATCTTTTCTGCACAACAGAAAATGAAAGTAACTACATTTGGGAAAAAATGTAAATACCAGCATTTGCTCCACTGTATAGAGTGAGAATAATATAATTAATGCAGTATATGACATTGTGACATTTATAAAGGTTGAGTAGACTTCAAAAGATAAGGTTTCCCTCTTGTTCTGTAAGTAACTGTATGTAAAAAACAGCACCCTTTAACTCAGTGGTCCCCAACCTTTTTCTTCTGGCGAGCGCCAAAAAAAACCAAAAAAAAACCGAGCGCTGCTGGCGGGTGCCAAAAAAAAACCAAAAAAAAAAAAACCCGAGCGCTGCCAGCGGAGCAAAAAACAAAACCAACCCCCCCCCCCCCCCCCCCCCCCCCCCCCCCCCCCCCCCCCCCCCCCCCCCCCCCCCCCCCCCCCCCCCCCCCCCCCCCCCCCACCCCCCCCGCCCCCCGCCCCC
>QXTE01000024.1:4002689-4390432 GCA_003942145.1 Platysternon megacephalum | reverse complement strand
GGGGTTTATGATGTTAGAGCCGTTCAGCTTTTGGAGCTCAGAACAGACAGGATCTTTTTTGCACAACTCCTAAACTAAGTAGGACAGGTGGGTGAGAAGAACAGTGGTGTCTAGACAAATAGTCCAAATTATAGAAGCTACATGTGCTATTGCCAATTTGCTCAGAACCAGCCAAACATCAAAGTTTTCAGGAATGAACTGTCTTATTTTTTAAAAGCTAGGAAATTCCATACAAATAAGTGAAGAAAACACTCAGAATTCAGTTAAACACTCACATGCCAGGAACTTGATACAATTAATGTTATTCTGCTGCCTTGTGATAGTTTTTTAGTTAACTGCCTTTTCCCCTAAAATCTTAAATGCTACCTAGGGAGTGTATTGGACAAGGAATTTGTCAATAACGATATACTGAGCCATTAATTGTGACAAATTAGTTTATGGATAAGAAAATGGGAAAAATGAAAGGTAGCACAACTACACAAACTTGTAGACAAAACTGTATAATGTAATCAATATTACATGAACATGTAACTAAAATATATTGTAACCTGCAATACACAAGGGGACAGAATTAAGTCTTCATCTGCAACCAGGGCCAACCCTGCTAATTTGCATGTAAGTGACAGTGAAATCCAGTCTAAGTGTGAGTAAAATTATACATACAGGTCTGTCGCATCTTAGGCGCATTTAACATGTGCGATTTAAGCTTTACGCGGTTGGCAAAAACAAGGAAAAAAAAAAAAGAGAAAAATAACAATTTAAATACTGTTTCTGTAGTGCGGGCGATTCTGCCCGCCATTACACTCAATGTAATTTTGACTATACGCGGTTTTCGCTTTAGGCGCTGACGGTGGAACGTAACCCCAGCGTAAGATGAGACAGACCTGTATATGTTTGCTGGCTAAACCTCTGTGGCATTTTTTGACTTTTTAATGCTTAACTGTGGAACCTTAAAGAATCTGTGTGAATTTAAATTTGGCACATTTAAATTTTGTATAAAAATAAAGCTTTTATAAAAACTAGGACCAATAAACATGTTTCCACAATAAAAAAAACCCAAACCATTTCAAAACATTTGTATTTAAACAAACATCTCCTGTGCAATGTTTGAAACCTAAATAATACATCAGGGAAAGTGAAACTGACTATAAACAAAATAACCAGATTTTCATTGTCAAAGCTGAGAGATATGCAAGAAATAGAGAATGAATAGTGACCGGTAAATTGAATTTTAAAAATTATTTCACGTTTAATAGTACCCAATCTTGCAAACACTTAAGCAAGCACATGCTTAATTTTACACTCATCCGTAGTCACATTGAAGTTAATGAAACTAAGCTCCTAGGGGCAAGAATGGTCTTTTTGTGCTGTGTTTGTACAGCATCGCTCATGATGCTGGTCCATGACTAGGGTTCCTAGGTGCGATGGTAATTTAAATATTAATAATAATACCCCCGAAAGTAAAGCAGCTGCAGAAATGGTTGTAGGATTAGGGGTCTAGAGTTTTAGCAGCAGCCTCCATACAAAAAAATGTGTTTACAGCCTGGCATTTTAGTGCATGGAAACATATTTAAGACGTTTTAATTTCTTTTTGAGAAGGACTCTTTGCTGTACTTAAAGGCTGGCATTCAGATTTGCAGTTTTCCTGTTTTTACATAAAAATGAGTGGCCTGGAACCAATTCTTCCTGCTGCCAGGATCTCCCTTTTTTAAAAAAAAAAAAACCCCTAGTTGTGGTCGCTCTCCCCCCCCGGCTTTTGGTGCCTCGGAATAACACCAGGCCAGTGCATGTGGGGAAGGTGGAGACTGGCTCAGCTGTCAAAGGGCCAGGGCTTGAAGGAAACTGCGCAGCACGGCAAGGGAGTGCGGATTAACTACTGTGTGGGATGTGTCCCCGGCTCGTGGTGTGTTACGATGTATTAATCATCCGCATCGGTCCTCCGCTGGGGCGTTAAAAGGAACGAACCTCTCCGCACTTTTCCCTGGACGGTGCCGCGGCTGCCCTGGCGAGTGGCAGCCGAGGAGCAAGTTAACGAGGGTTTGTGGCCGTGCTAAACCGCGGGCTTCCCAATCCCCCAGCTGAGGAGAACTTTTCAAGCCTTCCTGCCGGGGTCCCAGGCGCACAGCACCCAACCCGGCTTTGGGGAAGGGGGAAACCCCCCCCCCGCTTTTTCCTCTCCCCCCCGCAGCCGCTCAGCTCGCCGCCCAGCCCCGGAGCTGCAGCCCGGGCGGCACTCGCCCTCTAGCGGGGGCCAGGCGGCGGCGGTGGTGCTGGCGGCTGGGCGTGACTTCAGCGCTGTCTTTAGCCCGCCTGCCGGGGGCACCGCGAGGCAGAGAGGGAGGCGAGCGAAGCGCCGGGCGCCGAGGCTGGGGCTGCGCAACAGGACGGAGAGCGGCGGGCTGGAGGAGGCGGGGACGGGACTGGGAGGCGGCTCTGCAACCCCCCCTTCCCCCGAAACAGGAAAGCAGCGCCCCAGAGCCAGCCCCTCCCCGCCCGGCTCCAGCCTGCCCCCGGGAGCCGGATGGGTGGGAGTGGGGCGCCTGCGAGCGCCCAGCTGCTTTGCACCTCGCGGAGTCGCGCGCGGAGCGGGGGAGACATGGGGAAAGTTGGAACTTGCCTGCTGACTTTGGCTGGACTTTTGCTGGCAGCCGGAGCGGAGCCCTTCACAGGTAAGCGGAGCCTCCCCTTGCGTCCCCCCCGTGTCCCGCTAGCTGGGAGGCTGCGGTGGGGAGCTGGTTTGCCGCGGGGTGTGAGCCTAGGAGCGGTGGTGAACGCGAGCCCAGCCCCGGGAACCAAGAGAGGGGGAGGAGGGGAGCTCAGCGCCGACCGGTCCCGTTAGACCGGCCGCTTCGTGGTGCCCCGGTGGAGAATAGAGAGGGGAAGGCGCTGAGTTGTTTGGAGTCAAGCGGAACGGAGCCCCCTCCCCCCCCCGCACCTAGAGGCGGCAGGGGAGCAGAGCCGCGGGGGGGGGGGGGGGTTACATTATTTTATTACTGGGGGATCTTCTTTTCCTTGGAGTCTCTCCAAGTTTCCTGCCGCCCGGAGTTACTTGGAGGCGGAGGGGGGGTGAGCGGGGTGCAAACGGGCTGTGTCTCTTCCTGGGCACATCCTGGCCGGGCACGAGTGCTACAAGGTGACAAGCAAGGGTGCAGCACGCTGCGCTTAGCGGAATGCTGGCAGCCGGCTGGGCTGGGGCCGGGCCGGGAGGGAGGCGGGCAGGGCTTGCTTGCGGAGTGGGTTGGAGTTGTAATGGACAGCCGAGCAGCCGCTGAAAATTTGGGAGAAAGAGAACTTTTGGTTTCCACCAGGCAGGTCTGAGAGCCGCCCCTTGCCTCCAGAAAACAACGGATAGAGGGGCAATAGCAGCCTCCCAGCCCCCCCCCCCCCCCCCCCCCCCCCCCCCCCCCCCTCNGTCCCGTCATCAAAGCTGAAGCTTCATTATTAACTCTAAAAATTCGCAGTGCGATTGTGCCGTGACAGCGGTTGATCAGTCTAAAAAGCAGGGGACGGCCCCTTTTAAAAGCACAGAAGAGTCTTCAGCCTATAGTGAAAACCCTAGGAAAGGGGGAAAACTCTGCGTGTCCTAGACATGCTAGGTTTTTACATCCATGGTGCAGTTCCAGTAAATAACTCATACTGATGCATGCCCTTTTTTGTTTTTAATTGCAATTTTAGGTTTGCCCTTCAACATCTTCATTGGTCTATGTTTTTCCTCCCCCATCCATAACAAAATCCATCATATATTTTAAAATGTATATTAAAGAAACCTATAATTCTGGGCGGAAAGTTGGGTTGTGAAGCAGTTTTGTACATTTATTTAGCGGGAATGAGTAACATCAGTTTTTGGTTTTTTTTTAAACTTGAAATTAGTGCATCTAAGACATTTGGCCTTCACTTCATGCTAAATGTGCTTTCTGGTGGGGAGTAGTACTCTCCGCTTGACTTATTTCTGAGGTTGCTGGGTGGTTTGTATTTTGTATGTTACATGTTGCTTGCATGCAGCCCATAGTACAGCCAAGTTTTGTGCTTAAAGGATTTTTTAAAAATAAACTTATTCTGGTTCAGTGATACATTTCCAGGACACTGTATATTCAGGCTGTTTTTACTCTAATTTCTTTTGAACATTTGCAGATAAGCCAGAGGGTTCATTAGTGGGGGGGAGAGGAGGAAATGTTCCTGAGGATTGCATTAGGATGATATCTCTTCCAGTAATCTTGTTAAGAGGAGGCTATCCTCAGCAGTGAGTTATAGAACTGAACTCATGTATATTAGTGCTATAACTCATTAATGTTGGAAATCTAGTGTTAGGACTTCATAGAATCATAGAAGTGTAGGACTGGAAGGGACCTCAAGAGGTCATCAAGTCCAGCTCCCTGCGCTGAGGCAGTACCAAGTAAATGTTGACAACAAGTCTCTCTTTATTAAGATAAATCCATAATGTGCTCCGTACCTGCATGGTCTTATTACAGTTTGTTTAAAGTTAAACTAGGGCAACTATCCTTTTGTTGGATTTTTAATTTAGTTGCATGCAAGGATGTGTTAATACTTGCATTAGGGTCAAAATTTAAGTGCTGTTCATCTTGCTTCAGTACAGTCCTGCCTTAGTCTTATTGTTGTTGCTCTTGGTTATAGTATTAGTTTACATTACCACATGCTGAGAAGAAGATTGTGATGTGGAACGCAAACTATTCAGAAATGTCTTTATGTTGCTTTAATGTCCTATGTATAGAGTTAGTTCAACTGTATAATTGTATAGCACTCTCTGTGAACTGGCTGGGTTTTGGAGTGTTGCACAAAACATTTTTTTTTTTTAAAGCCTAATGGGCCAGTGGATATAACTGAGCACAGAATTTGGCCTACTCTGTATGGTTATTTTTTGTGTATATGTAAAGGTAATGCATGAATTACCATGCACTTACTAAGAACAAAATTGATGATTTTTTCCATTGTGATACTGCACCATAAAAAGTGTCTGGGGGTTATTTTTGCTCTTTGTATGCCCTGGGAAAAAATGGTTGCTGTTGATTTTGTTAAAAGCTTGATGCATCAGTCCCATTGACAATACATTACAGTACAGTTTGTCTCTGAGTTGTGTAGTTCACTTTTGTGGCAGGAGATAGGCAACTATGTGGTCACGCTATTAAAAAAGCAAAGAAACGATCTTTTAAGCAAAGAATAGCAATGGACTGGAAAAGTAATCTTTGCAAGTTATACTTTCATCTTTATTTTTGCACTGACTTATTTGTACAGAAGTTTGTTCTGATGTCTTCTTCAGGTGTTCATCTTCTTATCTGGGAACTAATCACCAGGAAAAAGCAGATCTTTTTGTTATTTAAAGTCTTGAAGCTTTCAAGTAATCTTCTGAAATTAGCTTAACAGTTAATAAAAATGGGGTTTTCTGTAGCGGTCTTAATTGATGAATCTGAAATTCTAGGTTAATCAATTCAAGATGAAAATGATCGTAAGAACTAAAACTCAGGAAACAATAATGAAGATATCTGATTTAAAAAGAAAACATTGGTTATTTGGAGCAGTTAAAAACAAACCAACCTAGGATTGTTATTCAAAAGCATGATGTAAATGGTGTCTTAGTCCTTACAGTAGTCTTTTTTTTTTTTTTGAGAAGCACTTTAATTTTTAAAATAATTACTTCCCTTAATAATTTAACAGGTTTTTCTTCATTTTAGTTTGACTGTGTATTTAATGGCCCTATATGAAGACTGATTTCTAAAATTACAAAAGTTTGTAAACACCAAGAGGTAGGATTATTGTGGTTATATGAAATCCTAATTTGAATTCATAGTATTTCTTCTTTCGTCTCTTTGGTAGATTACTCAGACTAGAAAAAAACAAACTATTTCTGAAAATGATATAGGTCAAACAAAAATATGATGCAAGCTGTAGAGTTACAAAGGATGTTGTAAGCCTAAATGTCACCTTTTATATAAAATGAAAGGTCTAGACATGATGAGCTCTGTCAAATATAAAAATGCTTAACTGAAATTGAAGGTAGAGACATGTAATAGAATTCAAAATCTATGCATTTTTATAAAAGCATCACGTTTCTCATAAACTTAAATACACACATCCTTCTAAAATTGGTGCTTTTTGCTTATAACCCAAGCTTGTCCTAGAGAGAGGCCTATTAGATTGTACAGTGGTTTTTTTGGTTGTAGAAATTGACTGTAAAGTTGTCAACTAATTTTGTACCCATAATTGTTTTTTCACCTCTATCTGATGAGTCCAACTGCAATTTAAAACAACAACAACAACAAAAAGTCTGTCTGAAAGGTGCGTGTAAGGTCAGGGGTAACTTAACTCTGGTTATGAGGAAAATAACTTGAAATAAAGTGCCTTACAAAAATTGGAAATTATTGCCTTGCATATCACATTTTCATTTCTTTGGGCAGGGACTATGTAAATAGGAATCTCAAATTTTTCACAATAAAATCTGCAACAGCACACAGTAATCAGCACTTATAAGGCAACAGTTGGCTCACTGGGCTTTAAACTTCATAGGGATAGTACTGATGTTTGGTCACTGAAAAGAAGGAAGATATACTCAGATCCATAGGTGCTCTCTTAGCTGAAATGAAAATCTGGTACAGTGAAATATGTAGGTGTTGATAGAACATTAACCTGATTTAAGTTTGTTTTTTGCTTTCGTAAATTAGGCCAGGTCTACACTTGGAAGGCTTTACTAGTATGCTATAACTGTGCACAGCGCTTCTGCTTTGGATGCAGCTTATACACTGTACTGGCAAAATTGAACTTCTGCCAGTACACCTCTACCCCACTTTAACGCGACCCGATATAACACGAATTCGGATAGAATGCGGTAAAGCAGTGCTCTGGGGGGGCGGGGCTGCGCACTCCGGTGGATCAAAGCAAGTTCAATAGAACGCGGTTTCACGTATAACGCGGTAAGATTTTTTGGCTCCCGAGGACAGCGTAGAGGTGTATAACTTAGTCCAGTGCCCGCCTGCCCCTCTTCCCATTCCTTATAGGTGAAATAAGCTATACCAGCAAAAGTGTAGTTCTACCAGTATAACTGTGTCTACGCTAGGGGTTTCTGCTAGTTCAGCTATGTCATTCAATGATCACGTCTTACTACATACACCCTGGCCAACACAGCTATGCCTGCAAAGGTTTGTAGTGTAGACCAGGCCTCAGTAAACCAAACCAAAGCCATTGTAATCTAAGGTCCTGCTGCTGTTACCATTTACACATGTGACTCCTGAGTTAGCTCATTGATTTCAATGTGGCTACTCATGTGAATAAAGTTGCAAATGTAGGTAAACATTTGAAGGATCAGGCCCTAAGTGCATAATTATTTTTAAAAAATTGAAATCATAAACAAGTGATCTTGAGTGATATAAACATAAACACATATTTTGCTTCCCTGTCAACTGAAACAATGATTGTGATGTTTCATATTACATAATTATTTAGGTATTAAGCTTTCTTTTTGTAGAAATACTTCTTTCACATAAAACATTAAAGTGTTCATATTTTTCTAACCGTTATTGCTATTCTGACCTTGTGTGCATATCATAAGTTAGTAATAAAACCACATCAGTCTAAGTTTTGTGTTACTTATTAAAAATTAAAGCTTTTCTATTAAGTCATTGATTAAGATGGTGGTATTATTATGATAATAAATGGGAGAAAGTATACCCTACCGGATATTACAAGGAGGTTATGACACTGAAAAATTCCTATAATGTCTCTTTGGTCTCACAATTGAATCATCAGAATCCATGCGGACAAAAATTACAGTTTCTTGAAACAACCCAGCGGGATATAATATTTTTGAAAATAGTATTTTTAATGCTCATGGAAGCTGCTGGATTGACCGCAGTAGGGCCTGAATCCTCTGTCTAGCCACAGAACATGTGCAGGGTGAATTGAGTAAACTTCTTCACACCCCTTCCAAGTCAGGGTCAAATTACATTACTGGGATGTATTGAAGGTAATTCATTTTCCATGCGTATTCAATCATCATCGGGGATAATGGATAAGTGTGCCAACCAGTTGTGATGTGTGCACCTGCCCTGCTCACTAGAAATTGGACTGAGACAATCAGCACACTTCACATAAATCACTGACCACGCATCTGAAGATAACTGGTATGGATTTGATTTGGCAACCTGGAGAAGTAGTCTCCATGGACCTGATCTAAAGCCTATTGAAGTCAGTGGGATCAGGACCCATAAACCAGTCCCCTAGATCACTTGTAATTTTATATTAATGAATCATTTGAGAGAATTTTTTTAAATTTAGGGGCTATTGCTAAAATACTTATTTGATGTTTTAACAATCTTGCCCTGGGTAATGACAAACATCTAGAACTATGAGACTTCCTAAATGTGACATTAGCACTAAACAGTTTAAAAGATATATAGCTTTGAAAATTCTGTCCATGGTAAGCTATTTGTGTACTGGTATAATAAAATTAAACCTTGATTTTTTTCTTTTTCTTTTTCAGTTCACTGATAGTGTAACCTTACCAATGCATATGTTAAGGACAAAATCTTTCTTACAAGTTTGGTATTCCTTTTTAAAAATAATTCATGTTAATAATAATTCTACTGTTTTACTTCTCCCACCCCATTATTTTCAGCCCTCCCCCTCCCCCCCCCCTTTTCTGATTTCACCCATGCAACATTACTGGTGTTTTTAGTTGTAGTGTTTTGCCTGCTGTGATCTGTTGCTGATCACTAGGTGTAGCTGCATCTCTAAATCCACTTTTTCCAAGCAAAGAAAGATGAAGGATTGTAAACTGGGTTTTCTGAGCTAGCTCGAAGTGTAGAATACAGTGTCTTTGTAACCATATAAAACTCTGATTTGACAGAAATTTGCTAGCACAGGTTTGAGGTTATACAGGTTAGCTGTTGGTTAATTTTGCAAAAAGGCAGCTTTCTTGGAGTATGTTCTAGTGATATTCAGCATTTGACTCAACAGAAAGCAGAGAATGGGGAATGAATGTGCCTGTGTAGTAAATGCAGTGCCTATAATCAGATTACAAAAAAGTGCTAATATTTGCTAGTGTCTTAAATGTAGAAGTAGTAACTGACAAGAATGTCTTACATGTATGCCAGGGAAGTATTGTAAGGTTACATTTTGTGCCTCTGGATAGATTCATAAATCCGTCTTCAATAACAGTTTAAGTATTTGCTCAAAGTTACTTTTTTTTTTTTTAAAGGTTGCTGTCCTGACAATTGAATTCTAAATTGATTTTGGAATGGCTGTGGGGTGAATATTGAGTGTTGTATGGGGGTTTAGTCATGTGAGTTCCATTAAATTGACTAAGAATCGCATGGGTAAATCCCTGCCTGCACTGTGCTACAAAAAATGTAGAGAAAAATATATATTTTTTTCTCCTGTCTATGTAAGGATTTTTTTATTGACATTTCTAAGGCTAATAGTAGAGCAAATCCAAAAGAATATTTAAGAGCTTTATGGAACTTGAGTATCTGTTAGCTGCAGGGAACGGGAAATAGTGTCTGTTACTCTGCAGTGACCCTTTGCCAATTAAGGAGTGATGGTAAGGACCAGAGTCCTGTCCTGGTTTACTGAGACAAAATAATGGTCATGTTAAAGGGGAGTTCTACAGACAGTAGAATTAGAGTTATGCAGGTGGGGGGGGAGAGGGGGGGGAATGTGAGATTTCCAGAGCTTTGTGAAGGAATTGGTGAGATCCACTGAGGGGGAGGGGAGGAAGTGTATAAAAGATCTCATATCAGGGGTAGGCAACCTATGGCACGTGTGCCGAAGGTGGCACGCAAGCTGATTTTCAGTGGTACTCACACTGCCCAGGTCCTTGACACTGGTCTGGAGGGCTCTGCATTTTAATTTAATTTTAAATGAAACTTCTTAAACATTTTAAAAACCTTATTTTCTTTACATAACAACAATAATTTAGTTATATATTATAGGCTTATAGAAAGAGACCTTCTAAAAACATTTAAATGTATTACTGGTACGCGAAACCTTAAATTAGAGTGAATAAATGAAGACTCGGCACACCACTTCTGAAAGGTTGCCGACCCCTGTTGTATATAAAAGTATTAAATAACAGCTAGAAAACATGCCTTGAAATGTTTTTATTATTATACTTTTTACATATTTTTATTTTCTTAATTTTGTACAGGCCTTGTCTTTTTTATAGTATATAAAATAGTCTTGAGGATTAGTCAAAACTTTGTTTTGCGACAGCTTTACATAGTAGCAGTTGGTTGTTTTTTTGCATGTGTCATTGTGTGATAATGTTAATGATTAATGTGTTGAAAGCCATGAAAACAATGTCCTCCTTAAGAGCCTTATTTCCTGCACACATTTGGACTCTGTTTCTGAACTTGGGTGTCCTAATATGCAGCACCACAAGCTGTAGCTACATAAGGGATTTTTTTCTGCAGTATGCAGCTATTCTTATTATAACTGTCCTTTATGACATTCTTTTGTAAGGCAATAGCATGACATATGTATTTTTGCTTTCAACTAAGTAATATCTAATTACTTGTTTCATCATCCTAGCCATCTATTTCGGTGTAATTTCTCCTACCAATTGCTTTATCTCTTAATGTACTCCTATATGAAATATAATACATATGGTTATTATTTATGAGCAATTTGTACCATATTTATTTAGAAGCACAAGTCCCATAGGAAGTCTCCCTCTTAAGTCTTTAGGTGCTTTGGAAAATGTCCCTAAATTACTAATTTATATAATTCTTTGGCTTTATTAAAAAAAATGGAGAGAATGGATTTGACTTTAAAGACCTTTTTGAAACTTTGTGCAGTAACTATACTTACATAGATTCCTTATTTATAATAACCATTTACAGTCATGCTGATTTTAGGGTAAAATTCTTCCCTTGAAATAAAAATAGGACAAAGTCTGAGAGAGTTTCAGCATACTTATGCACCCCAAGAGAATAACGGAATTTATAAAGTATTCTGCCCTGTGATATTTATCATGGATCTGGTCTTGTGTATCAGCCTGTGGTAAATAATGAAGAGGACAGGTCACTGACTCAGAGTGATCCAGATCATTTGGTAAACTGGGTGCAAGCAAACAATATATGTTTTAATATGGCTAAATGTTAGGGACAAAGAATGTAGGCCATACTTGCGGGATGGGGGATTTTATCCTGGGAAGCAGTGACTCTGAAAAAGATTTGGGGGTTGTGCTGGATAATCATCTGACCATGAGCTCCCAGTGTGATGCTGTGATCAAAAGATGTTATCTTGGGATGCATAAACAGGGGAATCTTGACTGGAGTAGAGAGGATATTTTATCCTATATTTGGCATTGATGCGATCATTACTGGAATTACCGGTTCTGGCATCCACAATTCAAGAAGGGTATTTATAAATTGGGGAGGGTTCAGAGAAGAGCCACAAGAATGATTAATGGATTTGAAAACACGTCTCTCAGTGAGAGACCCAAGGAGCTCAATCTAAATAGCTTAACAAAGAGAAAGTTAAGGGGTGACTTGATTACAGCAAGGATTTGGAGCAATAAAATTTTTGATTTGCTCTGCTCCGGCTCCGCTCCAGCTCTGGGCTCCACTCCAAAGCCCTGGATTACAGTCTATAAGTATCTACATGGGGAACAAATATTTAATAATGGGCACTTCAGTCTAGCAGAGAAAGGTAAAACATGATCCAGTGGATCTGGAAGTTGAAGCTAGACAAATTCAGACTGCACATAAGGTGTGAATTTTTAATGATGAGAGTAATTAACCATTTACCAAGGATTGTGGTGGATTCGTCTTCACTGTCAATTTTTTAAATCAAGATTGGATGGTTTTCTAAAAAGATGTTCTAGGAATTATTTTGGGGGAAGTTCTAAGGCCTGTGCTATACAGGAGGTCAGACTAGATAATCACAATGGTTCCTTCTGGCCTTAGAATCTGATTGGCTTTGACTGAATAATTAATTTCCATTTCTAATACATATATTTCTATACTTTATAGATCACTGTAATCCACACCCTGGTTTAGAGACCCAGATCTTCTAGAAACAGTGCCTGGTTCACGTTTTCCCTTAAGTCAATATTTTGCATTTCCCTTGATATAGCTGAAAACATTTTTGTTTTTTTGGTGTTTTTTTGGTGGTGGTTTTACTTGAAAGGCCCTTCCATCTGAACATCTAAGTGAGCTGATCCTTATAAATTATTCTACAGTGGTTGGTATTCGTTAATCACAAAATAAACTCACAATCACCAATTTCAGATGATTGTATGAATACATCTTCAAGTTTTGTGTCTTAAGATCAAACTCAGTCTGTTTTTCAGGGTTTACCATATGGAAAAAAGATATTCAATACTGGAGAAAGGCAGAATGCTGGCTGATGATGATTTAAATGCAGAAGTTGATACCATCTCCTCAAGATACATACTGTGCTCCATCTACATTAGTACTCCCACTGATGTCAGTGGGAGTTCTTTATGTGGGCACAGGGCAGCATGCTACTCTCAGATGCGTGGCTGCTTCCAATTTCACTGAAGTGCAGTTCAGAGCTGATAGCACAATTTGGTGGCAAACTTAAAAAGTATGGAATATTATAAAGGTTGATAGGCCACTTTCTATACCTGGTTGCAATGTCTGTTCCATCCTCTTACCTGTGGTTTTGCTTCATTCCAAAATACAGATTTCAATATTACCCATTTCCTCCTCTGTCCTCTGACACATTAAAAACAAAATAAATTAAAAAAGGCCAGAAGCACAGCACTCACCAGCAACTATACAGTCTGTTTATAGAGTGCTTGCAAAATAGAGAGAAAATATTTGTGCAAGGTTATTTCTTTCACCTTGGACTTGCGGGATGTGTGTGTGTACGTACATGTATAATTTACATTATGGTTACCTTGATGTTGCCATCAAATTAAACACTAAAATGCAGTATGTAAAAGTTTTTTACTAGAGTTTTGGGAAGTTTGAAGTGATGCATGATAAATTATATAATCCCTCTTGTTTTATAGTTTAAGATATAATGTGAAATCCTGGCTCCATAAAGGCAATGGGAGTTTGGCTATTGGCTTGAGGGGACCAGGATTTCTCACAGAGTTCTTGACCAATCCTAGAAATTTTGTACTTACGTAGGGGAAATAGGAAATAGAAGGATAGACTGACTCAGACATATGTAGGAACTAAAATATTCAGTAGATACCCTCTAACATTTGAGAATTACTCTAGTTCTTTTTCCCCTTTACCTACCTACCCTTTTCTGAAATCTACTAAAAAAACCTAAGGGGCTTTCAGCTGTCCCATTTGAACTGCATTTTCCCTTTGACTTCTCCTTCAGCAGTGGTTACTAAAACACAAGCCAGCCTTTCGTTACAGAAGATGGATTTAATGGTGTCTTCAAAGGATAACTGTAAGGCAGGGGCGAGTCAATTTTTTTTTCCCGAGGTTCAAATTTCTTCGTCAAGGTCCAGACTCCAGAGAAAATAATAATAATAATAATTAATACAAACAATAATAACAATAAGTAAATAGAGTTCAGGGTCCATTCAACAGTAGTTGGTGGTCCAGATTTGGCCTGCAGTCCTCTTATTGACTAACCCTGCTGTAAGGAGTTCTGCTGTTGATGCCCTTTTTTATGTATCTCAAGAATATCCTCTTTGTGGCATGCATTCTTTTCAGCACTGTCCCAGAAGACAAAACACAAGGTTGCTTGCACTTTTAAAACTATTGCTTAGGGAGGTTCATGCTAATGGTTAACAAGAAAGTCAGCCCCCGATGTCTTTTTAAATTAACAAACAAAAAACCCCACGATGAGTGAGCAAGTATTTATTTAAAAATGAAAAGTTGAAAATGAGAAGTTTAGGGCCATACATTGTATGATATGACTGTATTCTGTTTATGCTGACAGTATAGGACATGGATTGAGGACGGCATACAAGGCCCCCGAGAGGTTTCATTTGTTTTTACTTTCAATGCTGTCATTGAGAGTTGCATACGTATACCTAGGGCAATAAGGGCTTTATGTAGATTAGTCTGATGTTTTGAATTTTGAAGACGTTAGTCTCTGCTTTGATTTACTCTACGGTGTCTTTAAGAAAAGGTAAGTCCTTTAAAATAAATATACTGTACATTGAAATATCCTGAGGTCAAGAAGCGGTGGTGGAGGGGGCCCCTGGAAAAATGGGTGCCCCTGTGCCCTGACCGGCTCCACCTGCCTGCCTGGCGCTCCTGCCAGGGAGGGGGGCCGGGGCACGAGGGTTTCCCCCACTATGCCCGTCCGGTGCTCCTGCTGAGGAACAGGGGAAGCCTCCGCATCCCAACCCCACTCCCTGGCAGGAGTGCCGGGCTGCGGGGGTGGGACAAACCCCCATACCCCGACCCCATTTCCCTGGCAGGAGCGCTGAGGGAGTGCGGACTGTAGGCGGAAGGGGTGGGGAGGGGCCCCCACTTGGCCCGGACCAGGGCCCAAGAAACCCCTAATCCGCCTCTGTCTAGAAGCCCAGGACTAATAGAAGTGTGATCTGGGTGAGTAAGATATTGGCTTTCCTGCCTGCTAGACAAGGACAATAGGGGAGACTAGGGCAGGCTGTCTTGACATCAGGCACAGCAGTATGTAGTGGGCCATTCAGAGAGAATAGTGGCTGTTGGGGCTGAGAAGGATTGGAGCAGAGAATTGAGCTTTCAGGTGTAGGAGAATAAGGGGCTCAGCAGAGCAACAGAAATCTTCTGCCAGTCAGAAGAGTGAACAAGAGGCGAAAGGGCTGGGCAGAGCAATAGAATTGAAATGCCAGTTAGAGGAGAGGGAGATGTCATATGCACAAGTAAATGGGGACAGTAGGAGCAGGGACAAATGTGCTGCTGAGTACTCCTGAGGGAGCCTCAATTTCAGTGTTTTTTGTTAGTTCACTAATCAGAAGTCTGTGGTGACTGGGGGAGGGGAAAGATTGAGGTTGAGCTTTCAGCTAGTCAGGTAGCTATCCTTGCCAGAAAATTAAGCAAAAGTTTAATTTGCTATCAAAGCCAGAGTAAGTAGTAAAATAAACTACTGTCTGATTTCCTGCTGGTGCAAAACAACCGTATTGATTTTAGGAGGGAGGTGTCCTCTTTCTAATACTTTATTACAGGCTTGCAGTTGAAGACATAGCTGCTGATGTTTGTGCAAAAAAAGATTACTTTTAACATCAGTCCTCAATTTGTCCACTAATTATCATACATGTTGTTACACACAGACTGTTTTAAATACACGTGTATAAAATGCACTGTTGGATGATTTTTAAAATGAGGTATTGAAAAATGTTTGGAACATATCAATTTACCTAAAAAAAATATGGACTTGAATCAGTGGAGTATATTACTGAAGTCATGCAAAGGAAGCATCAGAGACAAAGTCAGACAAAGGAGAATATGTGGGAAACTTAAACATAAATGCATTTCCCACAATTACACAAAATATTTAATTTTTCATTAATTTGCAGTAATGTATAGGAAGTAGGAAAAGCTTTCTGGTGAGGGCTGGTCTTTTGTAAGTGGATAGTAGAATACCTTTAGAATTGATGCTTTACATGTATGTGAACTCTCTGCTGCTGGTGTGGCAGTAGAAAATGTCTTTGTCCACCAGAATCTCATATGACCAGATTGCTCTATGAAATGAAACATCTGGAGAACTTAGTGTGCCATCTTATTTGGTGACTGTGTTAAACAGTTTTAAACATGATTTCAGCTTTAGAGATTTTTTTAAATACTCTCCAATTTACAGAACACAGTTTGCCTTAATGGAGTCTGATTTCAAGATTAACACCTATGGAGTGAAATACTCGACAGTTGCTTTCTATAGTATCTTAAGGCTTGTCTATGCTTGGAAATTTACCAAAATAGTTATTCCATAAGTCCACATAAGAGTTTATACTGAAATAACTTTTCTGGAATAATTATTCTGGAGTAACTATTTTGGTAAATTTCCAAGTGTAGACATGCCCTTAGGAATGCACAAAGAAAGTTAAATGCATGACTGTTGGCTGATGGATTCACTAACAGATCTGTTGCTGAACAATGATCCATGTACATTAAATTTATTCAGGGAAGGAAACAGTTATTTTCTTCGATGTAGAAGACTCATAATCTGGGACAACTGATGGTAATACACATGGGGTTGAAACAGCTTGAGGTGCTGTGAACTTCAGAGCAGCAGGGCTGGCTCTAGACCAAATGGCGCCCCAGGCGATGAGCGTCTTTGATGCCCCCCCTCCATTTGTTAAACTTTTTAATACCTTGTTTTTTATTACATTTGTAGCCCATTTCACGACTTCGATGCATGATTTGCATGCATGATTTATCCCTTTCATATAAGATAAATTGCACACTAGGATCTGTAAATCTGTATTTATTCATGCCATATATAAGCAAATAAAAACATTGTTTCCTCTAAGCTTATAGAAACTTTTTAATTCCAGGAATAACTGAAATGTAGTAACATCAAGAATTTGAAATGAGCACCAACATTGGGTGGACCAGTATTAAATAGTGTTATAGTAGGTGACAGCCTCAGAATGTTAAGCCTAGTCCTTTAGTTCAAATTGTTGCTTTTCTCATCTTTACCCTTATGAACTGAAGCAATGCATCAGAGAGATCCAAAGCGATAAAATAACAAGCAATGTCAGTCTCTCATCGGCTGTCATCGATCGAAGATATGTTTTAATGAGCCCGAGCTTCGAAAAGCTTCGAAATTCTGCTCACCACTCGCGACTGTGACCAGCAGTGTGAGCAGAATCCTCAAAGCTATCCACACATTAGGAAAAGTGTCCTTCGGCGCTGCATCATGAATGAAATGGAGAACTTGGAATGGAGAGTGTTTCCTGTGTGGCAAAATGTGATGGAGGTTGTCCAATTTGATATAGAGGTCTTTATCATTGACGTCTGAACATTCCCCATGTGTCAGCCTCCGTTGAAGGTCTGTACAATTGTTCAAGAGTGTTTTCCTGTCCGCTGGCAGCTTTTGAAGGCCATACAATCCCCACCCAGGTCTTTTCGTGGAGCTTCATTTGTCCAAACGTTTCTTCAATGGACACTTGAGCAGTATCAATGAGCATGCAAAAAAACTCCCTCTTGAATTTTCTTCTGAGCTTCCCCTCGCCTCATCTCTGCCATTGTAACCAATTCTTCTTCCGATGAATACATGTTTCCTTGAAGACAGGCTCAACTCTTAAATTTTTTGCCATTTCTTTGGCAGCAGTGATAGCATCTTCAACTTTATCCCTGTAGGCCACAATGCAATCAAGGCAGCTTCTTATCAAAATAGTAGCGGTTGTGATGTCCATCAACTGAGTTTGTATTGCCTTGCTTACAACATTTACTTGTAAAGGATATCATGCCAAACCACAATTGAAACCAGAGATTTGAAGTCCGTGATCTGGTTTGCCAGGCTTTGCGCCTCATGTTAGATTTCGGCCTTGGCTTTACTCGACTGCACCAGTTCTATCAGGGTGTCGTAAACCTCAATCACTTGATACCTCACTGGCCTTACACTGGCAATGCGGCTTTCCCAGTGAGTGTTACTTAGAAGCTTCATGGTCAGCTTTGTAACCTTGTACGTGAGGTTCTTCCACCTGATAGTTGATGCTGAAAACAGGATGTGTAGTACTCCGAAGAGAGATCCTGAATCTAAAGAAGATGACGCTGCATCTGACACAACCAGGTTGAGGGAATGGCAGTCATAAGGCACAAAGAAAGCTCTTCGATTCAGCGCAAGGATCCTTGCCTGGCTGCCATTGTTCATGTTCTCATCGTTGTCGTAGCTTTGGCTGCGGCAGTCCCGAAGCTTTATTTAATTCTTATTCAAAACGTTCATAAACAGTTCTGTTAGGAATTTTCCAGTAGAGTCATCTGCAGACTGGAAACAGAAAAGTGTTCCTTTACTTGGATACAGCCATCCAGGTCATCAACAAATCTTACTGTAAATTACGTCTTTACACTGTGACTAATGTCAGGCGTGCAGTCCATTATTACAGCGTGGTACTTTGTTTTGCCAAGCTGCATCAATATGTTATCAAGCACCTTCCTTGTCATAAGGTCAATCAATTAGTTTTGAATTGTTTTTGCTGCAGTTATGGTCCATAGCTTCTTTGCAAACTACTTGATGTAGGTGTTCCTGCATGACATCATCGTATTTCCCAAGGAGCTCTACCAAACTGAGGAAATTACCATTATGTTCAGTTAGCAATTTATCAGAGTCCTGGAAAGCCAAATTATTCTTTGCAAGGAAGAGGGTAATTGAGATCAGATCCTTGAGCATGTTCCTCCAATGCTGGATTTCTACATTAATAATGTGCTGGTTTTCTGCGTTGATGCATTTATTCAGCTTGAACCTGGACTTGACCTCCATCCATTTGGAGGAGGCCATAAAATAGTCGGGTGACTTTTCATGTTGCTTCAGAGCATCAGCTAAATTATGCCAGTAACTGAACCCAGAAAGCACAAGGAATAATTTGGCATTCTTCCAGTTTCTTTCAGGTATCCTTTGGGGGTGGAGAGGCTACCTCTTTCTTGAACCAGCTGAAGACAAAATGGAGGGGTCTCCCAGGGGCTTAAATAGACTTTTTCTCTTGTGGGTGGAGACCCTCTCCTCTCTCTGCAAGCTAGAGTTTTGGAGTCACGTGGGCAAGTCACATGTCCATGCATGACTCAGAACTTTACAGGTGGCAGCCTTTGTTCACATGCTACCTTGAACGTCCCCAGGTAGACTTCTTATGTGGATTGGAGTCTTCCAAGGTTCCATTGTCCGTTAAGTGTTTCTTGATTGGGCACTTAACTTGCAAATTCCTTTCTTAAGAAGCTGACCAAATGCCTTACTAAGGCTACTTAAGTCAAACAAGTACACAGCCAATATTCATAGCTTCGAATATAAAAATAATACATTCATACAATAGATTCAGTATATCATAACCTTTGCAGAGATATGTTACATGGCATATGTAGGATAAAACATATTCCAGTTATGTCATATATACATTCATAAGCATATTTCCATATAGCATTATGGGGTGCAACCTCACATATTGTATTTTAAGATGGGTTTAAATCACCATTGTGACTGAAGTCTCTTGATGTTTGAGGCTTTGCAAAAACTAGGAAGTGCTCTTCTGGAACTCACAGCAATAAAAGATAATCCTGGCCCTTATGTCTCTGAATTTGAAGGAGTACAGATTTCTGGGCCTTCAGTGGCAAAGGTACAGAAAAATCAGATCTATATACGTTAAGCTGTCATTAAACAAATGGATGCCAGATTCACCAGAAACCCCCATTCTCGTGATTTCAATGCTTTGACTCGACATAGTGGTCTAGCAACAAAAGAAAGAATTGGCCATTATAACAATCTGCTACAGCACTGTACAGTGGTTTTATGGGGGTGGAGGGAGGGTTGCTTCTAAAAGTGTGCTTTAATACCATCTAATCCCCAGCAAAGAACATGTACATTTAACATAGCTGTTAACCAGCAGGCCATCTTTTAAGGATATACTGGGTAAATGCCAAGTTGTGTGCAGCTCAGTGTCTCTCCTATCTCCCCTAGCTCCCATTCCCGCAGTCTGTTCCCTTCTGATCTTCACCACTGTGCCAGCAAGTCATTTGTGCTGCTTCCTCCTCCTTTTGCTTGTTTGGATGTGAGTCAAGGTAGCAATGAAAATAGAAGAGGCAACCCCCCTATGCCTTCAGTGCTGGTGCTCTGAGCTACATTTACCCTCTGGCAAATGGGAGGAACTGCAGGAAGGCTGTAAAGGTCTCGCATCCTTCTGAGTGTGTGAGTCCAGTGACTGCAGGAACGCCTGACAGTACCGCCAAGTAAGTGATACTTGGCTACCCTAGTATCCCTAGTGAAAATAATGTTCTGTCGAGTAATACCACAGTGATACAGCATGGTTTTTCTACTGTGAACTTCAATCAAAACAAGCACATGCAAGGATATGATGCAGGTGCAAGAGAGTATTCTTATTCTTTATTATTTGTATTCCCCTATAAACTAGGGGCTCTAGTCCTAGACCAGGATCCCGTTGTGCTAGTTTTTTTTTTTTTTTTTTTAATTGCTTGAAAGGAACACAGCCCAAGTGAACACTGAAACCCAACAGCAGGCAGCACTAGTGGAGCACTAGACTAGTTACTGTACTGTATGACACAATCTATGGACATTATTGGTGGTGATACATTTTATTATTACTTTCATTTGAACGTGAAATAAACTGATATACTGACAATCGACTGACGTGCAAACTCAAGATTGGTGGTAGTGGCATTTTTAATGGATACTAAAGCAAGCACAAAACTATGCACATAAGACTCAAGTGAGAGTCGGAAACACTATAAACAGAATAAAAAAATGAGGAATGCTCACAATAATCCTAAACAAAGCATGTGTAATGCAGAAAAACATCTCTAGACAATCACAGCAACAATACTATTTTATTCTAATAAACTTGTGAGGATAACACAGCCTGAAAATTGGGACAGCTACATTTTTGGACATCCACATTTGGAGTCTTAGCTGCCTGGGAACAAGTGATCAATATTTTCCACCCTTCTCAACCTGCATTGAAAATTCAGTCAATTGATTTCTGAGAGGTCTAAAGTGGTGTTAAGTAATATCTGTCTTATCAAAGTTTGGTAGAGATGGCCATTGTGGGCTCTCTAAATATGGGATTTTTAATGTAACTTTTTATTAATTTTTCACAGAGAGGCTGGTGAAAAATCTAAGGTGGACATACCTACCACTTACATTTAAAAATGTATAATAAATTTTGTATACAGACAATTAGAAAATTGTTACTTAGTTTTTATTTATGTATTTATTTTTGCAATATTACAATTGGAGTTCTTTTAAGGCTAAAACCTCTTGGTCTGTGTTAGTAGTATGCCTTTTAAAACTGATCATTACGTCCGTTAGTAATACGTTCCATATTGCTCTTTAATTTGAAAGAGACCATTTTACAATATGTATTTTGGCCAGTTCAAGCCGTTGCTTTGATAGATAGGCTTGGGAGTTGCCAGTTTCCATGCAGTATAATCCAAACTGTTAATGTTTCCCATCATTAAATGGTAAGTAGAGTAACAGGAGGAAAATATTGCTTCACAATATTCTTTAATTGTAACGATATTCATATCTCCCTGTGCAATAGAGGGAGCAATCTATTGCAGCATTCAAGCTTACACTCCTTTTTGAGAGCAGAAGATTTCCTCTTAATCCTCATATTGGCTGGTGTTTCTCTGGAATTGTCTTTGCTGGAGTGTTAATGGACTGGTTAATTTGTGAGCTACATTACTAATTGTATTAAGGGTCTAAACCTTATTAAGCCGTTGTGTAGAATTAGATCACAGAGCTTTGGGAAGTTGAATACTGATTGGTCGAAGAATGGTGGAAAAAATAAGCGAGCTTCTTTACTCTAATCAATGTAACAGCTAAGAAGGAACATGAAGGGAGGTTGCTTAAAGACACTGCAGTGAAACCACAACATAGAAACACTGTCTTAATTTCTTAACTGAGTAAGTATAATGTAGATCTCTCTTAACCTTTTTTGGGGAGTAGGAATGGGGGCTTAAACTGTATGGAAAGGGGTGGGGAAATGAGAAACTACTATCCCTGAGGCTCCATGATGTTAGTGTCAGTCTACATTGAAAAGATGCTATGTAAAAAGTGGCACCTTGTGTGTATTCAAGGTTCACTTTAATGATGAGGAAATTTTACTACCATATTTCCTGTAGAGGTGGCACAGCTCTGAGAGAGCTAACTGAATTCTTTTGTTGGCTCACACATTACTGACAGTATTTCAAATTCCAGTTGCAGGGAGACTTGGAATTATTTTCAAACTGAACTCTGTTACCTGTGCCACCCCACAGAAAGCACAAGGCTTTTCTGCATTTAATTGAGGGCAAATTTTGAATACAGAAGTGTTGCACAGATGTCACTTGGGCAGTATTTGACCTGCAGAAGCTTTGGGCTTGTCCACATACACGCGCACACACTTTGTGCAACTTTATACATATGGTTGTTCACTGCCCTACTGTGTATGCAGTTACATCAGTATAAAGGTGCTTATACTGGTATCACTTGTACCTGTGTAACCCTTCTGCCCATCTGAGTTGGCAGCAACAAGGGCTGGGTTCAGTATCTAGGGGTTCCGTTTCAATACCACAATGCAAAACCGGCTCGAGCCGGTGACCTAGGACAATTTCATACCACCCCCCGGGCGCCTCTAAGAGGCAATACTTCCCCTCTCGCAAGCACGGAGTCTGAGTGTAGCAAAATCCTTTTAATAAAGGAGGGAAACAATGCGGCATTATATTGGGGAAACACCACAAACAAGATTCATAATACAAACCATGAGCAAAAGATCCACCCCCAAGTAAGGTTGGCAGTGTCCTTTTCCCCTCAGGGTCTGAAGTCCAACAACCCAAAAGATCACCCCAAAGTCCCAAAAGTCCAACACCTCTAAAGTCTCTTGAGTCCAACAACCCAAGAGTCTCTGTCCTTGGTCAATGCAGCCCCAGAGCTGCAGAGTTTTTGCCCCCCCCAGCCTGGGTGGAAGGGGGGGGGGAGAAAGGGTACGCAGGGTGTTAAGGGGCACCTTACGTGGTCCGAGGCCAACTGCCCCGCCTCTCCGTGGGGTTCTGCTGCCGCCTTCACCATGAGCCGCTCCACTCCACTATCCGTCCCGTGAGCTGCACCAGCCGTCCCACGAACTGCTCCGCTCCGCTCGCTGTCCCACAGGCAGCGCCAACCGTCCCGCAAACTGCTCCGCTCGCCGTTCTGTGGGCCACGCCAACTGTCCCGCAAACTGCTCCTCTCTGCCAGCCGCTTCGTAAACTGCTCCGCTCGCCGTTCCGTGGGCCACACCAACCGTCCCACAAACTGCTCCGTTAGCCGCTCCGCAAACTGCTCCACTCCACCAGCCGCTTAGCAATATAGCTTCAGGCTCCCCCACTAGTTAACACAGCACTCAGTGATCTCAACTCTTAATACCTTTAGTGATTTCAGCTCTTA
Organism: Platysternon megacephalum; assembly: GCA_003942145.1. Classification (NCBI taxonomy): domain Eukaryota; kingdom Metazoa; phylum Chordata; order Testudines; family Platysternidae; genus Platysternon; species Platysternon megacephalum. The sequence continues at coordinate 4,367,437 of QXTE01000024.1, read as the reverse complement.
GTGATTTCAGCTTATAGTAGGGGAGCCCTAGTGCTGGTGCACCATTGGCCCAAAGCAAATTCAGCTCAGCAGTCTGTAACTAGATTCCTAATGGGATCAAAGTTAGCTCTGACATTCAACAGTGGAGAGAGAGAGAGAGAAGGAGGTGCAATTGGTGTTTCAGGCCCTCAAAGGGGGCCCATCCCATCAGGTACAAATACCTGTCCCCAACCTCTCTCCCTTCACTGGGTTTTGGAACCCATGTCCCTTGTCTAGCAAGTGCTACTTAGTTGATGGTGAGTCCCTCTGTCATCAAACAGTTCCACTGGCCTTGATTCACATAACCATGGTAACAATACTTTATTCTTCCTGCCCCAATAACAGAGAAACTGGGGATCCTACAGCAGCCAAAGTGACCATTTTGGGCTGCTGTAGGCTCATGCTAGGCGGAGTGGGTGTGCCTATGCAAATAAGATCAGCCCCTGAAGTTCTTTTCCACACTCGCCATAATTCACCACCAGATGTCAGGGTAGAGCTCATCCTGACTCTGCTTACACCTGTAAGGGAAGGGAAATAATCTATATTGGTATATGGCACCTTTATACCAATACAATAACTCCTCACTTAACGTCATTTCGTCGTCATGTTGCTGATCTATTAGAGAACACACTAATTTAAAGTTGTGCAATGTTTGCTTATAACGTTGTTTGGCCATGGGGGCTTGGAACCAGGTTGGGCCGGCAGCTCCCCATCAGCTCCCCTCCACCCATTTCCCCCAGTGCCTCCTGCCCACAGGTGGCCCCGTGGATCAGCATCCACCTGCACTTTGGAAAGAACAGCAAGAGGAGCAGCTGGATGATCCACCCTCTGACTCTACCGCCTCAACCAAGCTTCACAATCATCATTGCTCAGCACAGTATTAAATTGTTTAAAACTTATACTGTATATGTATATAATGTCTTTTGTCTGGCAAAAAAAAAATTCCCTGGAACCTAACCCTCCTCCCCCATTTACATTAATTCTTATGGGGAAATTGGGTTTGCTTAACATTGTTTTGCTTAAAGTTGCATTTTTCAAGAATATAACTACAATGTTAAGCGAGGAGTTACTGTATAATTGTGTCCACAGTTGTACTGCTATAACTGTTTTGGTAGATAATCATGCCCCTGTGTGTAGACCAGGCCTATATGAGTAGTGACAATGCATAAACCAGAAAGAACATAGCTTGATTCTCAGTCCCAATGTGAGTTTAAAGACCTAGCAGCTAGAAAATACATTTGTACTTGATATGAAAATTATTGTGCAATATGTGGAACCTGAAAATGCCATTTTTTACAAACTTACTTTATAGAGTAGAACCACACTTAAACCACTGAAGGTTTTCTGAATTACTTTAGTTTGCATGCTAGAGACTTGACTGTATTATATGGTGCGCCTTACCATGTGCTGCTTTGAACTTGAAAACAAAATTTTAGAATATTTTTAAAAAGACTGGTCTGTACTTTCTGCATTTTGAAATAGCATTAATGAAATCTGCATGTGAAAAAAATTCCAAGATCAGGCAGGGCTATTGTGCCACTGATACACGGGTGTAACTCCCATTAATGGTGTGCATGCAGGTTATGCAAGAGGGAGCAATCGGGGCTCCTCCCTGCCCCTTTCTACAATGAAAAGGTAAGATGCAGCCTGAACAGTATCAGGCTTTACTAATGTTACAAAAAGATAGGAATAATCTATAACCTGTTCTCATTTATCTAAAATTATCTCAGTCCCACAAGCATGTAATACTTTTACTGTTGCAAGTTACTGAAATTAATATGCGGCGACATTAAATGAAAATAATAAACAATGTAACTCATGTTAAATGAATGCCACATCTTCTTATAGCTTAGTTTAGTTTAGTTCGTTCGTTCTCAGTTTAGGCGTGCCTGTGGTGAGGAAGGGAAATGAGAAACTGCTTGCATGAAATCATTGGTTGGTTGATTGGTTGGTTCACTTTGCCCTTGTGTTGGTTCTGTGAACTACAGACAGTACATTTATACAACTGTGGGGATATCAGTGTGTTCTGGGAGCTCTGAACCAAGTATCTTACAGCATCTGGCACAGCCAACTTGAACGAGGGCTTCTGAGGAACATCCAAAATGGGTTTCCTAGTGAAGTATTTTGGAAGATGAAGGACTTTGAAATATTATAGAATTGCCTAGGCTTAGTCGCTATTATTTCCTCTGCTAGTATGGACCACTTGCTGTCCGTGATTCTTACTTATATGAAGTGCCAGTTTTGGATCTGATCATAGTGTGCTAGCTTGTGGGACGATGTAGAGTTGGGATCCTGGGGTGTGTGTGAATGCTTGGAGAATATCTGAATGTTTAAGGTTGCCCTTTACTATGTCTCTGTGAGGTATGGCTAGACTGTATAGTGAGAGTCTACCTTAATCTGATCTGTGATCCTCCTGGACAGGTAAACAGAGTAGAGCACATACTTAGTATGAGGAAGTCTATGGTCTATTGCTTAGACCGTAAACTAAGCCATTGTGCTAGAGGTGTATATAAAAATAAAACCCTGTGAAGGCATGTTACTGTTTTTAAAAATACCCCTGAGATAACAGAAGGGTTTGAGAATTAATTTACCTTCCCCAAGTATAGTGAAGCTTTTGTAAGAACATGTTTTTCTGTTTTCTGTCTACCATACAAAGCACCAGAGTATCTTACCCAGAGATCCTGCTACCTTATTGTGAGGCAGCTCTGATGGATCACAGAGGCAAGTTCTTAGGCTGACCAGGCAACACAGATGAAACACTTTTTCAGTGACTCAGGCTTATATAAAAGCAGAAAGACTCTTTTCTACCACAAACCTTAAAAAATTACAAGGTCTCTCTTCCTACTAGGATTCTTAGAAATCTTGTTTATCCTTTATTCTTTTGGCTTATGATGTTAAATGTCATTGTTGAACAGTTAAATGTGCCTTTCGAGGCTGCAGATGAGGTACGTGCTTTATAAAGCGATGATGATGATGATGATATTATGATATGATATTGATAGTCCTCGTGGTGTTTCAGTATGATGTTTATATATTTGTGAATCAAAGGGAGGTAGAATTCTTCAGGAAATGGGATGAGAGCAGGCAGAAAGGGGCTACTAAATTTCACCATAGAGAAGCACCAGGGATGAAGGAATCAATTGCTGCTACTACTCTCAGAAAAAGCAAATGTGATTGGAGATGCCGTATGCCCGTATTCTGAGGCTGTAGTGGAAGAGGAGGAGGGAAACTGTTCACTGACATCCATTGTCAATAGTAGCTGCTCTGGGCAAACAATTAAGCAATTTGTTAATTGATTTTAGCTAGCTTTCTGATTATGTATGCTTGATTATCACATCATGCTTGGATATTGAGAGTGGGGCATGAAACTGCCTGTGGAACAGTAACATTATAAGTTCTTTTGTATTATCTCTCTGACATTCGTTAAAGCATTTCAGCTCTAATGCATTTTACTCTGTAAATGTGAGACAGATTTGATAATGACTAACCTTGTGCTGAAAATGGGTAACACTTTTCTAGCGCATTTGGATGAGGTCTCTCAGATTCAGGGGGAGAAATACTTTATAAGTTGGACCTATTGAGTTTTTGAAATATCTTATTAATATATGCCCTAACAAAGGGTACGGGGGAAAGTACAGGGCATAGTGGATAGGTTGAGGGAGACTAGAGGTTGTGAAGGACTTAAAGCAGTAACTAGATTGGAAAGTACTTGACTGAGGCTGGCAGAAGGAAGTGTTAGGCTGCTGTTCCTGACTGTCCCTGCTCTATGTAGTGCTGTTATACCTATGTTGGTCACAGGATATTGGAGAGACAAGGTGAGTGAGGGTAAATACCGTATCTCTTATTGCAGTGGCTCTCAACCTTTCCAGACTACTGTATTCCTTTCAGGAGTCTGATTTGTCTTGCATACCCCCAAATTACACCTCACTTAAAAACTACACCTCTACCCCAATATAACACTGTCCTCAGGAGCCAAAAAATCTTACCGTGTTATAGGTGAAACCGCGTTATATCGAACTTTCTTTGATCCGCCGGAGTGCGCAGCCCCCCCCCCCCGGAGCGCTGCTTTACCATGTTATATCTGAATTCATGTTATATCGGGGTAGAGGAGTACTTGCTTACAAAATCAAACCTAAAAATACAAAAGTGTCACAGCACACTGTTTCTGAAGAATTGCTCACTTTCTAATTTTTACCATATCATTATAAAATAAATCAATTGGAATATAAATGTTGTACTTACACTGCTCTATATACTGAAATGTAAACAAGTAATTGTATGTACGAAATTTTAGTTTGTACTGACTTCGCTAGTGCTTTTTATGTAGCCTGTTGTAAAACTAGGCAAATATCTAGATGAGTTGATGTACCCCCTGGAAGACCTCTGCATACCCTCAGGGGTACGTGTATCCCTGGTTGAGAACCACTGTCTTATTCGGCCAACTTCTGTTGGTAGGAGAGAGACAAGCTTTTGAGCTTCTCCCTGCTGGTCTTTCTCATGGTGGCGTGGAATCTATAATGTGCTTGATAAATTGAGCCTGGATTTTCAGGGAAGAGGATGTATAAAACACAGGACTGGGAGCTGGAGATGGGTTCCATTCACAGCTCTCCCACAGGCTTCCTTTGTGACTTTGGGCAAGCTACTCAAGGCCAGATTTCAAAAAGTGACACTGAGTTTGCCAAAATGGAGGTGCACAAAATTAATGTTTATGTTGAAGAAATTGACTTTACCAGATGTATGCTTAAGGCTCCTCATCTGTAAAATAATACATTTCTTCATAGGGATATTGAGGCATTAATGTTTGTAAAGTGCTTTGAGACCTTTGGGTTGAAGAAGACAAAGTATTACTGTCACCATTCACCTCATACTATCTAGTGTTCCATATACTCATAGCTCCTTTTGTGTTTGTTCTCCAGCTGCAGACTGCATTCTCTGTCTCCGTATTTACCTTCTACATTTATTCTCGCTGGGCTTGTCTTTGTGGTGTATTAGTGCACACCAGCTGGGGTGTAAATTCTAGTGCGCATTAGTGTGTCATACATTAACTGTCTGTGTGAACCCTGCTGGTGCGCACTAAGGGAAAGTGCACTAGGGAATTTTTAGTGTGTGCCAATAGAGTCCACATGGACAGTTAGTATGTGATATGCTAGTGCCTGCTAGAATTTACACCCTAGCTGGTGTGCACTAATGCACTGTGTAGATAACTTTTCCCACCGCCCCCACATCCTTCTCCAGAAGTTTTTTGAAGTCTGTCTCCTCTCACCCTGATTGAGCTGCAGCACTGACCTTTTTATCCCCTGAATATTTTGTCCCTTGATGACTTACTCCTTAAATTAAAGTATGATGAGTTTCTCTTTTGCTCCCTTAAAACAGCTCTGGTGGTATGGGAAAGGATATCATGGGAGGGGGTCATCAACAACCTTCTCATTTGGCACACTGATCTTCTATGATGGCAGAAATTCAGAGAAAGGGCACACAAAGTTTTATGATAGCTTTGAACTGCTAAATGTTGCAAGTTTGGAATGCAGCTGTTTAATACAGAGATACGGCTTTACAGAGCTCTGTTAAATGCTAGGTTTGGAAAATCAATAGTAAAATGCTGTGTACGTATTCCTAAACTACATCAAATGGCAGACTGTTTCATTCTTGCCTGTAGCAATTGAGAGGAAAGAAGAGGAAAACAAAAATGCAGGCCATTATGGTAATTAAACTCTCCCCCTACCCCCTCCAAATTATTTCTTTTATTTTTGGAACTGTTTGAATTCAGTTTGGATGCTTGGCAACTATCTGTTATAGGCCAATGGAAGAAGGCAAGAAGGTAATGGTGGGTCAATGGTAGATGTTGCACTGTAGAATATCTTTCTATCACAGCCTTTAAATGGAAGTGTCTTTTTGGTATTGCTTGAGGATATCCTGGTAAATTGTTTTATAAAGATCACTACTGATACCCTGATTCATTGGAAGGGACATCCAATTACATAGGGACTCAGAAAAAAAGGACATTTTGCCTGTGTAATCTGGTGAAGGTGGAGGAGTAGCTCAAGGGTGTACTGCATTCACAGCAGGAAATTTGAGAGACTCCATCCAAGGTAAATTCGTACCGTCATTGAATGTGTCCTGATCACACCTGTCAATTGAAATTTTCTAATTACATTGATCAGTATTTTTAACTGGATAGTTGATGTAGCCTGTAGGGCAGGGGTCGGCAACCTTTCAGAAGTGGTGTGCCGAGTCTTCATTTATTCACTCTAATTTAAGGTTTCGCGTGCCAGTAATGCATTTTATCGTTGTTAGAAGGTCTCTTTCTATAAGTCTATAATATATCACTAAGCTATTGTTGTATGTAAAGTAAATAAGGTTTTTAAAATGTTTAAGAAGCTTCATTTAAAATTAAATTAAAATGCAGAGCCCCCCGACTGGTGGCCAGGACCCATGCAGTGTGAGTGCCACTGAAAATCAGCTCGTGTGCCGCCTTCGGCACGCGTGCCATAGGTTGCCTATCCCTGCTGTAAGGCATGCTGGAATAAATAGTTTTGGTTTTCTGAGTAGGTTTTTAAAAAAATACTTGTTTTTTAACTCCATAATCATTTTTGTGCCAACCACAGTTGTGGAATAGTTAATGCAAATGAAGTAATCCACGGTTGCAGGAGGCAGTTTCTTCCTTGAGAATGATAGAGTAATGGTGACAATGGATCTGGGTTTATTGCATAGGGAGTGATCTGACTACAGAGATGGAGTGTCAAGACTTACTGTGTTAATGCAACTTCTGAGCTTGGTAAATGCAGCCCAAGAGAGATTCTATGCTTTGGTTGCCATTTTGCCTCCATCAGAAAATTAGAATTTTGTACCTCACTGGTGAGAATTTTTCAATTAATAAAATGTGTGGCCACCCAATAACTCAGTTTTCCATAGACTGAATAAATTGATCATCCCTTCAAACAAATACCATAAAAGTAACTGCCATTCAGTTCCTTATATGGAGGATCCCAAGTCTCCAGCCTGAATGCAGTTACAGGTCTGTCTCATCTTACGCTGGGGTTACGTTCCGCGGTCAGCGCCTAAAGCGAAAACCGCATATAGTCAAAATTACATTAAGTGTAATGGCGGGCAGAATCGCCCGCACTACAGAAAAAGTATTTAAATTGTTATTTTTCTCTTTTTTTGTTTTGTTTTTTTCTTGTTTTTGCCGACCATGTAAAGCTGAAATCGCACATGTTAAATGTGCCTAAGATGTGACAGACCTGTATCTTGTTACAGTCTGCTGACTCCATGACTCTTCTTAACTCTGTCCCGCACCATTCTCCTCCTTTTCAGAATTGTAGCAGATGTTGATATCCTGGGTTGGCTTGCTGAAGGGCTTATTTGCCAATGAAGCCCAGCATCTCATGGAAAGGGCAGGTGATGTAGACAGCTCTGGAGTCTGGTTCTTCTCTTGGATTTGATCTTGTTCCAGTACTGCTTAGCACTATAGTTAGTGCTCAATTGGACAAACTTCTGTGGCACCACATTTTAGGTCTGGCTGCAGACAAAAGTGAGGTTGTTTGAGTTGCTTCAGCTCCCAAACTGAGCTGTCGGATTAGCCAAAGGTCAGTTTGAAGCTTGAGTCAGTTCCCCCTCCCCCCCCCCACTGGAGCAGGTGATGGAGAAAGCAAAGGCTGGGGATAACTGACATTTGAGTTAGGCTATCTCTCAGAAATGGTTGCTGACAACCAGGTGCATACTGTAGCTATAGGAAGCGCTGGATGTTCTATATTAGTAAGGCACTTCCTATTGTCACAGGCAGAATTGCCCCATTGGAAGTCTGATGCAGAAGTACAGAATGCTGAGAAGCCCTGGCCTATATTGCTCACTACAGAATGCAAGGCTCTGAATTATAAGATGAAGTCTGGCTGAACCAGAGCTGCTGTAAACCATGAAGCTTCACATCCACGATAGGGGAAAAACCATTGCAAGCTGTATTGATTCAGACAGAACTGAGCTAAAGAATTTTTGTTCCAGGAGTTGTCCAAGAAACCATTATAATTGACACTTGTGAAACCTAGGGCCAATTTGTATGTGGACACAAAGCACCATAGAAACATTGCAAACTAATAGCTTTTCAGACAACATTGTGTTGTAATGACTTTTTGCCTAATCTGTAGACATACTTTGTTAGTCTTTATCCTACATTTAGACCTTGGGATGCTGTGAACTGTGGTCTTGGGAGGGAACAGTTGTAACATTTAAAACTAAGTGGCTGTTATGCTAAATGAATTTTCAAGTGGCATTCCGGAGACAGGCATTCATAGACAGGAATGTTTGGGGATAGACGGGATAGTGCAGCGGAGCTGCTCCCTCCCCTTGAGGGCTTTGGGCAGGATGGAGAAGAAGCAATGCATCCTGAAGCCTTGTTTATGGTCTTTCACTTACTGTTAATAAAATGAGGATGTTTTAAAAGGTTTCCATAATTAAAATGCAATCCTTGAGTACGGCGTATGTTCAGAATAGTCTAAAAACCAATTGCCTTTCAAGTAGCTTAAATCATTATTTATAAGCAAATGCTGCAGTGGACTTGGTATTTTGTGTCTCTGGTATTTTGAAGCTGTTTTTCATTCAGAAAGATGTTAAAAATGTTGGATAATGAATAAATGAAAGTAGAACTTGTGGTGAAGCTGATAAGTGTACAAATTGACTGTTTAGTGACTAATTACCAGTGCGGAGATTTTTGTTGCCCTCTTTTTTCTTAATTGGCTGAATATTTATAAATCCAGTTTATTTCTGAGACAGCAAGCTTTAATGGATTTACAGAAATTTATCATAAAAAGCTTCAGAATTAACATAATAAATAATTATTGCTTCCAGGGTTTTTGTTGCTAAGATAATAAAATGTTAAAAAGCAAACCACTTGAGTAGAAAGTAATTGCACTGACAAGCACCACACAGCTAGCATTCACAATAAAGTAAACCTTCCCTCAATGTCAACCTGATTTGCTACCCACATAAATGCTTCCTCACATTATGGAAATGTGCTTTTCCTATCAACAGAAAAGAATAAAACTCCGGGCATCTAATTAATCTTGTCTGACGTTTGATTTCATACCCAGGTTAAAGGCAAAAGGCAGGTGGGTCTGTGTGTCTCCTCCTGCCCTCTCCATGTGCATGACCACAGGCAAATCTCTCCATTAATGTCAAACTGCATCTGTGTGTCTCCGTGTCGCTGCCACATGTCAGTCATTAATGCATTAGTGTTACTTGTATTCAATTCATATGCATCAGGTTTTTTTTGTCTGGAGGGTTTGGTAAATAGGGAACTACAAGCTGCAGTTATACATCACTAGCTTTTCACCTTGACTCTCCCTGTAAAAGAAGAGGGACTCTGCTCCTGAATACGAGAAGGATTAGAAATTGTAATTTATGGCAAAGAAAACTAAGTTTGTGAGACTAAACAGAGAAGAGCAACAAAACCAATTTAGTTTTGTCATTTTCATTGACTGTGTACATTCTTGCACTGTACATGCTTGAGAACATTTTAATATTGGGTAATTCTGTATTACCCACAGTGTTTAACATGTTATTGTTGAAAGGAAGGATTTTATTTCGTGTACATTACAGCATTGGACAACTAGTCAGATATATTAAGGCTATTTTGTCGTCTTCTGAAACATCAGTTAATAGTCGTTGCCAGAGGAAGGATACCAGACTTGAAGGGTCAGTGGTCCTACCTGGTATGCTAAAATCTCTGCACCTCTGTTATTAATTACTAGATATTTATTGTGTTATCTTAAAATGACATTGTCAGGAAGGTAAGTTCCAAATTATAGGCTTTGTCTGCTTAAAAAGAAATCCTAATATTAAATATCTTCATGATATTTAAAATAAAAAAGCTTCAGTGATGAAGATTTTTCACATTAAAACATTGCCCTACAGTATTTGCAGCCCAAATGCTACAGTATTATGCTATTGCTTAAGCTATCTGAAAGTGACCTAGCAACAACAAACAGCTTAGTTCCACTGACACTTTTTGCATTTCATCCAGAAGAAAGTGGCATCAGTTGTGAAAAGTAACTTAATTCTTTAAGGTACTTTTATTTGTAATAATCTAATATTACTCTCTAATATAGGTACGAAAAGTGTGTGCGTGGGTATGTGTAATCTTCATTTTACTAGTCTGCATAAGGAGAATCCTGTTTTGCAAGAGGTGTGTAGTCCCCTAAATTTGCATTAAAATCAGTGAGAACTGAGGATGTTCAGCATCATGCATCAAGCCCTTACTCAATCTGAATACAAATAGTGGACGTATGGGGTTGTCTCTGACAGGATGTCGAGGTGTTAGAAAAGGTATCTGGAGCTAGGCTAGGAACTGGCTTGCCTTGGAGGGGTGTAATGAGGAAACCAGGCAGTAGTTGGGAGTATGTGGAGGGAGGCGATGGTTTATGACTATATTAGGGAAGATGTGTGTGGGAGAGGGCATCTGAGGAACTTAAAGTCAAGCAGAGGTAGCAGGGGAGAACCATTAAGTAGGAAAAGGAGTCCCTGAAGCTGAGGAGGCATGTTAGGGTGGAACTGACCAGTGAGCTGAAGAAGATAGGTGAACTCAAAGGTTAGTTAGCTGAGAGAGGGAGCAGTAGGCTTGGTTTGGAGCTGGCATGACAAGAGGGGTGAAGTTCCCTTTAAGAGACTTGAGAGTAAATGGCATAGCTAAAACAGCATAGGATTTTTAAAAAGATTTGTTCTATTTAAAAACAAAATATATGGGAATCACGTTCTTCTGAGAGGTGCCAAACTGAATCAGATTCAGTGACTATTACATTCTTCACACATCCGCTGAGATGGCCAATAAGAATGCGAGTTGTGGTGTAAATTTTTGTGGTGTAAACACCGTGACCCCTGAGAATTGAGACCACCAGCTCATTTCAGTGAGGCTATATGCTAACCTTCAGAGGATAGTTTTAGATCTGTCTCTCTCTCTCTCAGTTCTTACGTGGTTACCTTCACCATAGTAACTGTTGACCTGGGCTGTGTTTGAGCCTTGGATCTACCTAGAGTTCAAAGATTCTCTATCTCATTACCAACCTCCAGAACCAACTAGTGCTCACCTGTTTAGTTTCTATTAAATATTTATTCTAGTGTGAACAATTTTTAGTGTTCAGTTTTAGGACAATAAATCCATATCTGGCTCATTGTTTTGATATAAATTAATATTTTATTGAGAACAGATTCCAGCGTATATTAAAGCTAAAAGTAAAAACCTCAAGGATTTGTTTGGATTCTGAGCATCTGTTGTGTTCAATATATATAGCAATGAGCTCGTTCTTAATAGCTTTTTCCAGTGCTCATAGAATTATATACAAAAGCCCTAAAGGGTGCCAAAAAGTTAAATTTGAAGTTTATTTTTTCAGTCTAGTTTTGTTTGGCATAAATATGTCTTTACTAAAACCACCTATTATAGCTTGTATTATTGTTTGAATAATGAATTGATGACGTGTTTTCTGTAAGAGAGTATTCATTCCAGAAAGCAGATTTTAACTTCTACGTTAAAAAAAAACCAAAAAACACTTTGAGCTAAGGCATATTTTTGCTTCTCAAGAGCAAGGATTCTCAGATGTTACTAATAGCAGAGTACGTGCAGAGGACCACTCCAGAAATAATATTTTTTTGGAATACAATCTTTATTGGAGAAAAAATACATTTAGAAAGTAAACAAGGAACAAATTACAAAACCCTGAAAAAGAGAAATATGTGCGTGCTCCAGAGGAAAATTGGGGCATGGAGACCATGGACTTCTAATTTATTTTTGCCTCTATTACACAAAGGCAAGGAAAGAAGAGGTTTTTTTGGGTCACTGTTTGCTTTGGGACTTCTACTCTGTGGGAGAGATTTAAAAAAGAGCATTTATGGCTCTGGACAGGTTTTGTAAACAATGGTATAAATACATTTTCCCCTGTCACAGCTGTTCCAGTCAAACTATATGTTGTTAAGCATTCCCAAACACTTTTTTTGTAATGTCATTACAAATTCTTGCTACAATTGGATTCTTCTCACTCCAAGAGCGAGAGAAGCCTAAACCTGCCTCTGTACGTCGAGACCAGATTATTAAAATCCCAGAGGGGCAGGCCTGACTAGACTTTGTTCAGATCCCTGGCACACTGGAGAATTCAGGGATACTAATTAATTTGGGGCTATTCCTTCTTTTGTAATTTTTTTTTTAAACGGTCTCCTTTCTCATCCACTTCCTTTTGTTACTACTTTTCTTCAGTTCACCAGTCTCCTGGCTCACCTTCTGTAGGATATTTGTTTCTCACCTAGAGTGCATCCAGTGATGGCACAGACTATGCACTTCTCAAAATGTAAATTTTAATCCCCTAGAACTCTTGCTTTTAGAATTATAGTCACTGTAAAAACATTTTTCTGGTAATCACTGAACAGTGAAAAGGTTATGGGTTATCCCACATTTAACTTAATTACCATGACAGATTTCTAATTAGGAGTTGGCATAGTAGCTGAGATTTCAGGAATGAATACAATAAATTAATACAGCCTTTCTTACTTTCTAGAAGCTCAACAGGGTCTGCAAAACAGACATGAGTATCAAAATCTAAGATTCAGTCTGTTTTGCTTCTAAAATAATGAATATATTTAAGAAATGTTGTGAGGACACACCTCAAAACTGAGCAGTGCAGGCTAGTTTATTTTCAGAGCTCTTTTAAATATTTTAAATTGGCTCTTCTCCCACCCGCTATCTCATGCTGCATAGTTTAAGTGTGTCCAACATTTTTATCTAATAAACATATAAAATAGAAATGAAATTATTACATGGCTCTGCAATTTATTACATGGCTAGACGTGTCATTGGGGTGGGTGGGTGCCTGGTGGCGTGGGTGGGTATGTGAGAAATGTTTATATTTGCTTGACACAGTTTTGTATACTGTCAGTGCAGTGCAAAAGTAGATTGGTTTTGAATATGAATTTTATACTCTGATAAAGACTGGATTTTAAATAATAAAACATAAATTAATTTTAAATACACATAGGACTTTGAAGCAGATAGAGTTGCTACACAAATAAGAACTCATAATTTTTTTATTTCCCTGCATATGTAGGTTTAAGACATCTTGCAGTACATATTCTCTTCTCCACCCACCCACGGGCACGTACATTGCCGTTACCAAAACTACAATACAACACTTACTGCAACTTTAACTCTGCTTCCTTCAAGATGCCTTTCTCCATACACCTGGTTATCAAACTATTCTCTTCTAATGCTATTCTGGTATGTCTCCACAGCAGCTGGGAGAGTGCTTCCAAGCACAGGTAGACAGACAGACAGCCACGAGCTCTGCTCAAGCTAGTATGCTAAATATACTATATCAGGGGTAGGCAACCTTTCAGAAGTGGTGTGCCGAGTCTTCATTTATTCACTTTAATTTAAGGTTTCGCGTGCCGGTAATACATTTTAACGTTTTTTAGACGGTCTCTCGCTATAAGTCTATATTATATAACTAAACTATTGTTGTATGTAAAGTAAACAAGGTTTTCAAAATGTTTAAGAAGCTTCATTTAAAATTAAATTAAAATGCTGATCTTTTAAAAGGCATGGGGCTGGCAGCTGGGACCCCAGACCTGGGGGGGAGGAGGGGGGCAGGGATGAGGGCTGGGGGNGGCTGGGTGTGTGTGGGGGTACAGGGCAGAAGGCTGGGGGTGTGGGGGAGTTCAGGGGTACAGGGCAGAAGGCTGGGTGTTGGGGGGGTACAGGGCAGAAGGCTGGGTGTTGGGGGGGAGTTCAGGGGTACAGGGCAGAGGGCTGGGGGTTCAGGGGTGAGGGCTGGGGTGCTCGGGTTGTGGGGGTGCTCCCAGCCCCCTGCCCTGAGCGGCTCAGGGCAGGGGGCTGGAAGGGATATGCCTGTTCCACCCGCTTCCCCAAGGCCCCGTCCCTACCTCTTCTCTGTCTCCGGAGCAGCGAGCACGCTGCGGCTCGGCTCCGCCCCCCTTCCCCCGGCCATCAGCTGATTATCGGGAGGGAGGAGGAGGGGCAGGAAAGCTCCAAGCTGGGGGAAGAAGCGGGGGAGGCGGGAGCTTGGCTGCCGCAGGTCCAAGCTTCTGCCTCCTGCCCCCGCAGGGGAGAGCGTTGGGCGGGGGGGGCGAGTGGGGCTGGGACTGGCAGGCAGCGGCGTGCCACCCGAAATCGGCTCGCGTGCCATGTTTGGCACGCGTGCCGTAGGTTGCCGACCCCTGTACTATATAGTGTGGCTGCAGTGGTTTAATTGCACCATCCGCACTCCTGAATGACACAGTTAAACCAACCTAACCCCTGATGTGGCCATCTCCACATCAATGGGAGAATTCTCCCGTCGACCTCGCTATCACCTCTCGGGGAGATGGGTTACCTGCACTGGCAGGAGAAGCCTTCAGTCGGTATAGGTAATGTCTTCACTGAAACGCTACAGCGGCACAGCTGCAGTGTTTTAAGTGTAGACAAGCCCTTAGTGTGGGAAGGGGAATAAGCTAAGAAAATAGTCAACATAGGTTGAATGTTCAAAGCAACTTAAGATGGAATTACAAAGTTGGAAACTATAAAGAAATCCTTCAAAAAGTTATACTTTCTTAAAACAAAGGCAAGAGTTAGCTTCTGTCTTCAGTGGACTCTCAGCCCAATTGATAAGACAGCCTCTTTTAATTTTAATTTTCATTAGAAGTACTGAAGTAATTTTTGTGTTAAATTTATAAATGACTTTAACTCCATTGTAGTAGAGAGCCAGATAAATTGTGAACCATTGATTTCTTGATTTGATCATTACATTGTAATATATGATTAGTTTAGGGAAGTTAGAAGTAAATTAGTGACATTTCTCAAACATATATTTGTTTATTCTTTTAATAAATCCATAAAAGCACACTGAACTGGTTCTTCTCTCAAAACTTCAGTATGGGGAAAGAACCTATTTAGAGATAAAGGTAAACGCACTGAGTAGCTCCTGGCCCTGTATCTTAATTATTGGATTAAAATCCTATTACCACAGTGAGCAGCACTGTGAGGAAACAAATGTATATTTTCCCCATATTGTCTTCAACATATATTACTGGGGGGGGGGGGGGGAGAAATTGAGTGAAGCAAGAAAGGAAAAGACCTAATCAAAGTAAGAGATGCAATATGTTAAAATGCTCTCAATTTATTAAATAAATTGAGTACTGTTTAGTTGTAACATATTTCAAAGTTTGAACAGCTGTTGTTTCCCCCCCCCCCCTCTGGGGAAGACATGGTGACATAGGTATTTTTCATTCTGGGTAGTAGGCTTGGTCCTGAGGCTAGTAAGTGTTAGGCCAATTTTTCAAGCACTGGCCTTTACACTTCATTTTTAAGAGGACATGTTCTGTTATTTGGTGACAGCTGTGAATATTTTTGTTTTTAATTTAGAATTATGGAATACCTTACAGAAGTTGGAAATGGTTTAGATGCTTTTTAAAAAATCCTTTAAAATTGGGCAAACACTATTTTTTTTTGGTTTGCCCTGACCCAACACCCTAGTCGTGGTTTAATTGAGCATGAAATGAACATGGGTTTCTTTACTTACACTTATTGATAGCATGAAGGACACAAACTAAGTAACACAGCACTGGGAACAGATTGTTAGTTGACTCTGCCTTTTTTTTTTTTATTATCTAGGCCCACCATAAACTAGAGTGATTGTATCTTTTTTTTTTTTTTTTAAAGGTAAAAAGTTTTAAAGGGGAAAAAAAAAAGCACTCAGTCAAGTTGATATACATTGTTTACAGGCCAAATAGCAGATTTTTTTTCAGGGTAATGTCATTTTTGTATTTACCACCTTTCTATTTGATTTCATAGAATCAAAAGATATTCTTCACTGTGGCTGGTGGAAAAATGCCACTTCTTGTGGGCAAATGGGGAAGAAAAAAAATTTCATTTTTATCAAAATTTCCTCTTAAAATAATCTCTTTTTAAAAATGAAAACCTGAAACTAACCCCCCCAGAATTTTTAGTAACCTTTTTGGTTTTCAATTAAATCAATATCATCCCAATTTTTGAAAACCAAAATGTTTGCCAAAACTTTAGTTTTCAGCCTTCTTTTTAATCAAAAATTTCCCAGTTGCAATTTTTAATCTTCATCAAAAGTACTTTACAACATATTTTCCACCAGCCACACTAGTCTATTGAAGTTAACCTGTGTGATCTGAGATGTTATTTAAATTAACTGGCACTTTAATGGCATCAATGAAAGAAAGATGTCAGACTTGTCTTTGAATGATCTGATTTAATTCTTTTTCATAGTTTAGTTATTTTCCTATGGTTTTCATTTCTGATTTAATTTTATTTTGGAATTTATAAATAGGATGAAAAGCTGTTTGTTTATGGACGGTTATAAAATATGTGTACTACTTTCTGCCAAGATAAAAATACAAAATTGAGTAGTGAAATCACCTATTGATATACTTGCCAGTCACAGGTTGTTTCTAGCCTGAAACAAACTATCCAACTTCAGTCCTGAGTTAAAATTTTAGCAGAATTACATCCCAGCCCCTCAAAAATGTAACATGTAGTAGAAATGTAAAACGCCAAAGTGGTTTCAGTTAGAATCATAAAAATGTAGGGCTAGAAGAGACCTTGAGGTCATAGTTCATCTCCACCTGATCTGAGGCAAGACCAACCATTCCTAGTCCATTCATGACAGGTGTTTGTCTAACCTGTTCTTAAAAACCTCCAAGGGTAGCGATTCTGCAATCTCTGTAGATAACCTGTTTCAGTGCTTAACTGCCTTTACAGTTAGATTTCCCCCCCGCCCCCCAATATCATGCCTAAATCTCCTTTTCTGCAGTTTAGGCCAATTATTTCGTGTTCTACTCTTGGTGGACATGGTCAAGAATTGATCATCTTTCTCTTTACGTATTTGAAGAATTACATCTCCCCTCAACCTTCTCTTCTGTGTAGGGTGACCAGATGTCCCGATTTTATAGGGACAGTCCCGATATTTGAGGCTGTGTCTTATATAGGTACCAATTACCCCCCAACCCCGTCCCGATTTTTAACCCTTGCTATCTGGTCACCCTACTTCTGTGGACAAAAATTGCCCACTGCTTTCAACTTTTCTTCATAGGTCATGTTTTCTAAACCTTTTTCTTATTTTTGTTGCTCTTCTTTACACTCTCTTCTATTTGTCCACATCTTTCTTTAAAGAAGGTGCCCAAAACTGAACACAGTACTCCAGCTGAGGCTTCACAAATACTGAGAAGAGCAGGTTAACTACCTCCCATGTCTTACGTATTACACTCCTGAATGACACTTGCCTTTCACACAGCTACATCACATGGTTGACTTGTATTCAGTCTGTGATCCACTATAACCTCAAGATCCTTTTTTGGAATACCACTGCCTATCTATTTATTCCCCATTTTGTAGTTGTGCATTTAATTTTTTCCTTCAGAAGTGTAGTACTTTGCACTTGTCTTTATAGAATTTCATATTGTTGATTTCAGACCAATTCTCCTAATTATCAGAATAATTTTGAATTCTAATCATGTCCTTTAAAGTGCTTGCAACTCCTCCCAGCTTGGTGTCATTTGCAGATGTTATAAGCATACTTTCTACTCCGTCATACAAGTCCTTAATGAAAATATTGAATAGTACCAGACAGATGCTTGCAGGATCCTACTTTATATGTCTTTCCACTTTGTCCGGGAGCCATTGATAACTACTCCTTGAGAACTGCCTTTTAACCAGTTTTGCATAATCTTTATAGTAATTTAATTAATTTAATAGACCATATTTCCCTAGTTGTTTTATGAGAATGTCACGTGGGACTGTTAAAAGCCTTACTAAAGTCTAGATATAACACATCTTCTCTTTCCTCCCTATCAACTAGGTCGATTACTCTGTCAAAGAAGGAAATTATATTAGTTTGATATGATTTTTTGTCTTGACAAATCCATTTTGGTGATTCCTTCTTATCTGCTAGATTTGAACAAATTGATTAATTGCACTGTTGTAATTTAAGGAAGACCTATATTATTACTTTGCATATAGTTTGTACAAGGTAAACTCAAGGAAAACTGTTTCACTGTCATGTACGATTGTATAAATCAAAGAAAAAACAACTTTGTGTATATATAGTCAGACTGTGGAGGCTGCCAGTAGCCCTTCTTGCATTATGTAGTCTGACATAACAATTAACTACTTTCTTAGGTGCAGTTTGTATTTTCATTGTACTGTTAGCTGATAATATTGCTGACACTGAGTGAAACACATTTTTGGGTTTCACATGGATGACTGTATAGTGGAAGTTTTTTTTACTTGCTCTTCATTCCTCTGCAACGGCACATTAATCTACAGCATTATAACTGGTGTGTTTGATGTGAGTGTGGTATTGTCCTTTAATGGATACATTTACATGAAGTCAATTATTTGCAGGCAGAATGCTGTGTTTTGCAGAGAATCCTCTGTATATTATGAATAAATTACCTTTTCATTTAAAATATTTATTAAATACATTGGTTCTGCTGCAGATGCAATGGTACCAAGAGCAAGTAAGACTTATCTTCGAGAACTCCTCTGTGTGTATTTGTACATGTGTGCACATTCTATCGTTTTCTCATACCTATCTTGGCCTCATTTCCAGCCTTAGAAGAATCTTCATCTGTACATAATTTTTGAGGTACAGATATGAAATTAATATGATGATGAGTGAGGAAAGAGCATTCATTCGCATGCCACTAACATGTCTGTTCCTTTCTATTAGTGTGTTTCAGCCTCTTATGAATGAGTCCAAAAGATTATTTCCCCTTAAGATTGTTTTCATACTGGTCATCTGCTCATCAAAGAGAACAGGTGAATTTGAATCTCCAGGTTTGCTGTGACCTTGGCTTTGTTATTCACCAGGATAAAGATAATGCAGCAGTTTCTCCTGAAAACTTTCTCACCTTGTAGTTTGGCCAAAGTGGCCTTCCTTCCTTTGACTCCTGAAATGAGAGAGATGTCAGAAGGGCTTTGATCATGTATCAGAAAGTGACCTTTAAACTAGAAGAGAGACAAGGTGGGTGAGGTATCTTTTTATTGGGATAACTTCTGTTGGTCAGAGACACAAGCTTTCGAACCACTCAGAGCTCTTCTTCAGGTCTGGGAAAGGTACTCCCAGCATCAGAACATACTTTGAATGGTCCCTTACAATGACACTGGGAGTTCCTTTCCCAGACCTCAAGAAGTGCTCTATGTAGCTCAAAAGCTCATCTCTCTCACCAACAGAATTTGGTCCAGCAAACGATAATACCTCACCCACGTTGTCTCTCTAATATCCTGGAACCAACATAGCTACAGCTACAAACAAACTATAAGGTAGTTCATGGGTACCAAGAAGGTATTGAAGACTTCTAAGAGTCTCTGCCTAGTCATAAGGATGCTGTTGGCATACTGCTATCTGTGCGGTGACAACCTCATGGGCTTAAAAAATGGAAAACCTCGCCCTAAGCCAGTTGTTTATGTATCCCCGAATGCTTTTTTTCCTGTTACTATGGATTTGATGTGGAGGAGCTATAGACCTCACAGACAGATAATGCATTCTGGGGTCCATCAGGATTTCAGTTTCATTTTATTCTGTGTTCTGGGGTTTGGTGCTTCTGGTGGGGTTAATGCTGTCTGTGATATTGGAGAAAAACTGTTTATTTTCCGTATCCCATAATATATCATCCTTAACATCTCGCTTCATTTGCTGTAGTGGTGGCAGAGCCAGGAACATCCTTAGTATTAGATTTTTGTAAAATATTTACTGTACTTTGTTTTCCTTATGCATTTGTGTGGGATTTGCTGATGCTTTACAGCGTATTTTAATAAGTGTTTCAAACAGATTCAAAGTACTTATTTCATTTTATTGTGTATTTATTATATTCCACTTCACTTTTACTGTCGTCATTTCCCATGAGGATTTGAATAGAATTTGTTGAGCTGGTCAGGCCTGCTGGTTGTGGTTTGTCATGTCATAGTTTTTTCCCCCCCCAACAATCTGCATTTGCTGGTTGGAGGATTGGCTGGAATTGGCATATTATGGGATTTGAAGAAATCAAGTTAGTAGAAAATAGTAGAAGTTAGTAGTGATTTATGTTGCCAAAACCTCAGTCCTTTGGAGGAACGTGCATAAACATTACAGAGTACAGTCATTCTGTATTTTTTCTGTATTAAATTAAACCTTCCAAGAATACTTTTTTCCTTCTTGATATTATGCAGTCCAATGCTGATCTCTAAATTCACGTGCAATTACCTGGAATTAGGTTGTTCACCTCTTAAAGTTCCTACCTTTTATTGTACCCATTAATCTGATCTTCAGATGTGTATGTGTAGAAATAACATTTTTCTCCCTATTCAGTTCCTCTGAAGACCTCAGAGTGTTTTGTAAATATTAATTAAGCCATGGCATACACCTGTAAGGTACAATAATTGATCTATTACAGATTCAGAGATGGGGTAACTGAGGCACAGAGAGGCTGTGACTTGCACACTGTTACACAAGAAGTTGTGGCAGAGCCAAGAGCAGCATCCAGGCCTCTTGCCTTCAAATCTAGCACCAAGTCCATCTGGTTTTTGCCATATAAATTTTTAATGAAGGCTTCCATATAGTCACATTTATCTGAGGATCTCCAGCACTTTGGCAAACATGAATTAGTTAAGCCTGTCATCATCCCCTAATATAAATACATTGTTATATGGTCACAGGTAATTCCTGCTTTATTTCATTGACTGTGAAGGAAGCACACATCATCTGCATAATTGAAATGATTCTGTGAACTGTTCCTTTATAAATGCATTACTGAATGCAAACGAAAAACAAAACATTTTCTCAAGATGATGATGTGGGTCAAGTAGAATCTCCTTAGGGATCACTGCAAAGATCAGTTTCTAATATTGATAAAAACAGGTTTAAATTATCCTGGCCATGCTAATATTAGCTCCACCGAACTGCTGGGATGGCAGGACTATTCTCATTCTATCATCTTAAGGGGCCACCCATTCTTTTCCCCTTATGTCTTTCCTCTAGATGAGAAAGAGAGTTTGGGTATTCCACTAGCTCCATTTAGTTTATTCCTTGTCTTGTTTCAGTGCTTCCATTTCCCTTTTCTTCCCTCATCTTGTCTCTGTCCATCTATGCGTTCCCTACTTTCCATCATTCACTGCAGCAGAGGAGGCATGGATAGTGTGTGTGTGTAGCTGTTTTTTTCCACGCCACTCTTCCGTCCCTGTGGTCCAGTCTTAGTCTCCAGCAGAGGACAATAAAGCTGAGGCAGGGAGAAGGGAATAATGATGATTAATAAATTAGGGCTATGATTTTTGTTATGGAAATTTTTAATACATTTCATGGCAGAGGTGTGGGGTGGAGGGGAAGATGAGTCACTGAAACGGGAGGAGCGGCGGGCCTGGGGGTGGTGGGAGTTGGAGAACAAGCTTTCCCTGCAGTGGTAGCTCCTGTTCTGCGGGGCTGGTCCTGGCTTCCTGCTCTGGGTGTTACAATCTGGCAGGCATAGTTAGTCACAGTGCCACTCAGGTTTAGGATATCTACCCCAACGTAGATGGAGATGCAGGTGTGGAGGGTCAAATTTGATTGGCATTGCAATCTAGCTCACATGGTAGCAGTGCCACTCACATTTGGCCCCCTGTCTCCATCTATGGAGTGGGGAATGTGCCAAACCTGAGTGGCATTGTGACCATGTGGGCCAGGTCACAATGACTGGAGCTGGTCCCAGCTCCGCAGGACAGGAGTCGCTGCTGCAGGGTCATGGACTTTATTTAAATGATTACTGTAAACCCAGTGACCTCCACACCAAGATATGCAGTAGTAGTATTAAAGCTTGACCATCTTAAAGTTTGTTATATCTTTCATCTTGAAAGTTCCAAAGCACTTAACAAACCATACATTCAGGACTCATTTAGCACTCTACTGAGACACAGTTCCAGCTCAGGTGAAATAGGGCAGCTCTTTCTGTATTACAGCAAAGAGCAACGTTCTATTTATACTGGTAGCTGTCCAGGTTTGGAGGAATTACAGGTGGAATAGTATTACCACGGTTATAAGATAACCAGGACACAGGGGCTAGCACCTCAACTATAACAAGGGATGTGACTGTAATAACTATGACTATAGACACTGATAGATCAAAACCACTTTCTGATTGGCTGGCTGGGGCTTTTCGAACCAGCAAAGGTGCACAGCTGGGACCTTATCAGTGAAACATATTAAAAAAAAAAATCTGTGCCAATTGAGTTAAATGGGGTTGGGGAGGAACTGTGATGATGGAGTCTGGATAGTAATGCATGCTGTAGATTTGGCGAGGAGGTACAGAGTAAGGGGTTGAAGGAAAATGTGGAAATTTTAAACATTTAAACTCCTTCCCCACATTGTTCCAGATCTCAGTTTCAGCAGCAGTTTGTAGTCTGCCAACAACTTTTAAGTCACTTTCTAAATTGTAAGGTATTCCAATACTCCAAATTTAGGAAATTTTTATAAAACAAAATGGTGCTGAATGGGTAGCTAGATTTCTGGTTTTGGGTGGTATGTTGTGGGGGAGGGATAGCTCAGTGGTGTGAGCATTGGCCTGCTAAACCCAGGGTTGTGAGTTCAATCCTTGAGAGGGCCACTTAGGAATATGGGGCAAAAATCAGTACTTGGTCCTGCTAGTGAAGGCAGGGGACTGGCCTTGATGACCTTTCAAGGTCCCTTCCAGTTCTATGAGATACAAATATCTCCATATATATGTTGTGAAACCCTAATGATGAAGACCTATAGAATTCTGTAGCATGGTTAAACACTATAGAAAAACTGTTCATTGTTACTTTCTATAGATTTTTATGGATACTACTCTACTAAATTTCTGTAGTATCCTATAGTCAATATTCCTATTATACTCTATTTTATTGAATAGGGAAATGGTCCAGTTAATCTAGGGTACCTTAATTTTTTTTAAAAGAATTACAAATATATTCAAAATAGAAGGAATTTATAACCATTTCCCTGTTACTTTCCCATGCTTTTTTACTAGGTTACTTTTATAGAGGAAGGTTATGTTGCATAAACCCTCTCAAAACATATTTTTATTTATTTTTTTAGTTGAAATCTGTAATGAATCTTTTAGAAGTATGTTTTTAAAAAAATGTTGTAGGCAGGTGACCAGATTTTATGGACCTCTGTTGTGCTCTGACAACTTTGTGTGTGTGTGCTGGATTAAACTAGAAATGGTATGGGAAGGACAGTGGTGGAATTTTTAGTTTTAGTTTTGTTTTAATTGGACAAGTTGTGTTAAGTTGGATATAAGATTTTTTTTTTTTACAAGCCTAGTCCAAAGTATTTTGCTGAATATTTTTACTCTCCATGTAGCTAGTATGAATTACTAATCCAATATAATAATCATTCCTTATTGGCAGAAAGTCCTGACAAAGAGATAACAAGGCTGACATAACTCAATAAGAGTGTTGATTTTGTACATAGCAAATGCTTATCCCATACTTACCAGGTGAAGTTCTGGTTTGCTTAAGAGGATTTTTCTATTTGCTGAAAATAGTATATGAACGCAGATACTTCTTGGTGTTGAACACATTCTAGAAGTTTAAGATTAAAGTATTTACAGTTGGACTTGATTAAATAATAATAATGTGTGCAAAAATACACTTTTTTCCTAATATAGCTAAAGAATATTTCTTCCTTCCTTGTTTTGTTCCTTGTCCCACAATATTAGTGAGAACAAATAAACAAAACAAAAAAAGTTAAAGAATTGTTGGCTCCATGTTGGATTTATTTTACTACTGAAAAGGTTTGTGAGCAGCTCCCTTTCTACCTTAATAGGGCTAGATTAGGAGATTGAGGTACCCAAAGCTGGAGATGGCTGCTCTTTTATGTAGATAAATCTGATTAAAGTAATAAATATTTCAGGAATGGACTTTGAAGCCATACAACAGGGATTCCACCCCCCCCCCCCATGCATAGTTAGTGGGGTGGCCGTACAAATCCTATAATTTGGGTGCAGTTGTATCAGAAGTAACTTCATAGAGTACATTCAGAAGGTCCCAGTGTTTTCTCTATTGTGGGAGAGGGCAGGGGCTATATATTTTATAGTACTGTGGCAGGGAAATGCTCCAGCAGCTGGGAGGCAGAGGCTAACTACACTGCTAAAAATAGTAATATAGATGGGGAGGCGTGGCTTGGGCGAATAGAGATTTAGTAAATAGTGTGTGTTTACTTGTCTAAGTCATGCCTCACTGGCTACACCACTATTTATATTAATGCAAGGGGGCTTCACACATATGTACATGACATGCACATGCCACTGAAAGAAGCATGCAGTGTAGATGTACCTTAAGTATTAACACCATAAAGTAATTTTGTCTTTATTGGGCTTCTATATGAATGTAGATAGGATGATCTATTACTAATCGTATTTTACCTGCATGGAGAAGCACAGCTATTTTGTACACTTACTATCGTCAACCCTCAAGTTGTAGGAAAAACCACGTCCTAGATGGAAAAAATGTCATGAAGCAAAAAGGACAAGTTTGATTGTTTTATTTTTTGGTCAGGTTTTTTTCATTTCTTCTGGACATTTTAAACCTTTTCAATAAAGGAAACTAAATACAAATTATTAAGGCTTAGACTGGAAAATACCAGACATCTCAGAGTTAGTTTCCACTTCACCCCATCATATTTAATATGTGATGCCTATGTATTGCAGCACTCACTATACAGTTTACTCTGTCCTAAGACCGCTGCAGAAATTTAGCACAACAGCAGCAATATAAAACCTATATTTGGTCCACTACATGAAGTAACACAGAACAGAAAATGACTAATTATTTTTAAGTGTCTTGACTTAAATAAAAAGAATAGCACGTTTTCAGCCTATGTCTGATGGCTTAAAATAGGAAGGAGAAAATGCAGACCAAATGAATACAGGAGAAACCCAAGGCTCTCAAAGTTGCTTTAAGGTCTGTTGTGTTTTATGCTCAAATTAACAGTAAACAATTGTTAAGAATGTAAGTATAACTATATTTGTAACTTGTGCATAGGTCTTTATAAAATTTCTATTTTAAATTCACTCTAAATAAAAGGCTACACAATGTTACCTATTATTTAAAAGAAATATAACTTGCCTCCCAATAGCTATGGAAATTTCTTCAGGTCCCATGTTCATTTTCTTGGCCCTGTTTTGGATTATTAGCCACTCCCTTGTTGGGGAGCATTGTTAAAATGGCAGATTTCACTGAAACTATTCACAGCTATGAAGAATATGAAAGAGTGACAAAAGAATTTTTAAAAACTGTTTTGACAATTTGTGATCTGGGAGAATGAGCATAGGGCTGGAAGTCAGAAGGTCCTTTTAATCCTGGGCTTGCAACTGATTTGCTGTCCACTGTTGGACAATCCAGTACACTTTTCTTCCTCAGTTTCCTGAACTGTTAAATGTGAATAATTACCCAACAATCTCTCACAGAAGTGTTGAGCATGTTGTTAAATGCATGTACTGTGCTTTGAATATGTGCAGTTCTGTATAAATGCTAAATATTAACTGTCCATTTCTGCTCTCTCCTACATTCCATCCAGCCTACCATTGAAGTTAATGAGGCTGTATGTGTTGCAAGGGAGATCAGGATTTAGCCCCAAGTCTCTAAGGTATAGCTAATCACTACAGTTTCTATTTAATGTGGATATTCTTTCTTTTGTCATCTCAAGTATGACCCTTAAGGTATCACCAGCAGAGTTTTGTCTTCAACACTGCATAAGATTATGGCAACATTTTAAAAGAATAGTTTTTGTAATTCTGCCATGAGGCTTCTCTTGTCAATTAAGGTCTGTTGCAACAGAAAGTAATTATCCTTTTTTCTCCCCAGTCAGTTGATACTTGTTCTGAACTCTTTCTTTAACATTGCTGAACTTTTGTTGACAGAAAATGTGGACTAGAAGATAAGTATTCTTACGACATATGCAGTAGCGGTGTATGCCATTCAGGGAGTGACAGAGTGACTGAATTCTTGAAAAAGCTTAATGTACATGGATATGAGTTAACGTGGCAGAAAAGATTTTCACTGATGCTTTCTAAAGCATGTCTAAAGATGCCGTCTTCAATCTTCCAGTACTTGATTTAACATATATATTGGTTGCATAAAAGAAAAGGTTGGAACAACTAGTATTTTTACAGCCATATATGCAGTTATGTTAGACTCATGTTCTTCAGTGATAGGTCAATTTTGTTTGATTTAAAAAGTTACTTATTGACAGAAAGAAATGAGGAACGGCTACTTTGGCTCACCTTAACCTCCTCCTAGGTCTCTCCCCAACATTACTAAACTTCACTTTTGTGAAATCTCTAATGTGTATTATACAAAATATAGTTGTTTGCTAACCAGCTTCATAGACCTTATTAAGCTTTTCTATTCTGCAGAGGCAGTAGCTCTGAAATACAGAAACAATTGCATTAAATCCTTGCCTGGCAATTCTGTGTGGGATTGAGTATTGAAATGCAGCAAAGCAAATAATGAAGGCATATGTTTACCTATAATTCTTTTTACCTTGGGAGAAGGATTAAATAGGAACAGTTTGGTTGTTGTCAAATTCTTAACAGTTGCTTTCAAGCATGAAACAGTCCCCGGGCTCTCGGAGGATTTACTTAGCAGTTTGAATAGAGAGGTCTTTACTGCTAATGGAACTGAGATGGCAGGCTTAAGCAATGGGGTGCTTTATAGCCTCTTTAGCCACTTGAGAAGATGTAACATCAAATAGCTGAAATCATCCTGGTCTCCACTGGTGTTTGGGAAGTTGCACAAAGATTGTTGAATAAATAATTCAGAGTTGTAAGAATGTCTGGATGCCAGAGTGTTGCAAGTATCTAAAAGCTTGGCTCACAGAAGAGGTAGTACCAGGGGACATTCTGTAGTTTTTACTTGAGCTTTGCCCGAGGGAACATTTACTGATGATTTAAAAAAATGAAATACAAAAACTCTGTTGGGATTGACTGAGGTTTGTACAGAAGCATTTCGCGGGGAACTTTCACTTTCAAAAATGTTCTTAATTAAAAAGAATATTTTATCTTTTGTGAAGATGGCTGACAATTACTGTATTTTTCAGTTTTTATGTAAAAAGGAAATACTGAATACGTAGCATATAAAGTATATTAGCTATTAAATTCCTGTTTTATATAATGACAAATGTAGTATGCAAATTGTAATGAGCTCTTTCATAAAACATCCAGTAATGTAGGTAGATAAACTATGATCAGGTATTCATCCCTGATACCATCTGTAAATCAGATTTCTACTTGTTTTAACCTTGCAGTTCCTTATAACTATTTTTGTGCATACTTGGGGATCACAGTTCTGTAGAAGCTTTACTGCAGGAACTTGCTGGGCAATTAATTTGAGATTACCTTGGCCTCCTACTTTTGAAGATTTGAGAGAAGGTTACATAGTCTCAGATAACCTCATCTTTTTCTCCTGATAACTCCTGTGTTCAGACTCTGATCTTATGCCAGGTGTATATTTTAGCTTCTCTGGTTCTACCCTAAAAGCCATCAGGTCTCTGCTACTGACTGGGGGTATTTCAGTGAGGCGAATATGTTGTTTCATAAATTTTAAGGCCCAAAGGGACTGTTATGGTCATCTAGCCTGACCTTCTACTTATGCAGGCCATAGTATCTTGCTCAGTAGACTCTGCCTCAAGCTCATAACTTCTGTTTGAGCTGTAGCATATACTTAGAAAGGTATTCAATCTTAATTTAAAGACTCCAAGTTATAGAGAATCAATCACATCGTAGGTAAATTGTTCCAGTGGTTAATTATCCTCATTGTTAAAATGTATGCTTTATTTCTAATGTGAAATGGTCTAGATTCTGCTCCCAGTCACTGGATCTCCTTATGCCTTTTTGTGCTAGATCAAGGGCATCAAACTCACTTCATATGACGGACCTGATCCAGTACCCTGCTGCTTGGCATAGGCCAGGGGTCACCAACTGGTTGATCGCGAATGACTGGTATCGATCCTAGAGGATCTCCCAATAGATCGCGATCTCCAGTGGTGCAGCAGGGCTGCCGTTAAGGCAGGCTCCCTGCCTGCCCCGGCCCCACAGTGCTCCCGGAAGTGGCCAGCATGGCCCTGGGATTGGGCGGGGGGAAGGGGTCTCCCTCCGCGTGCTGGTCCTGCATGCAGGCACTGTCCCCGCAGGTCCCATTGGCCAGGAACAGGGAGCTGTGGCTAATGGGAGCTGTTGGGGTGGTGCTTGCAGAGAGGGGCAGCGCATGGAGCCACGTGCTCCCCACCTCCCTCCCCAGGGGCCGTAGGGGCACGTTGGCCCCTTCTGAGAGTGGGGTGGGGTTGGGGTAGGCAGGGAGCCTGCCTTAGCGGCAGCCACGCTACACTGTGAACCGGGAGCCACCGTAGGTAAGTGCTGCCCAGCAGGAGGCCGCACCCCAGCCCTGAGCCCCCTTCTGGAGCCAGTACCCCAAGCCCCTTCCTGCATACCGAACCTCCTCCTGTACCCCAAGCCCCAGCCCTGACCCTCCCTCCCAGAGCTCTCACCCCCTCCTGCACTCCAACCCTCTGCCCCAGGCTCAGCCCAGAGCCTTCTCCAATGCTACGAACCCCTTGGTCCCAGCCTGAACCCCTACCCCAGCCTGGTGAAAGTGAGTGAGGGTGGGTGGGAGCGAGCGATGGAGAGAAGGGGGGATGGAGTGAGCGGGGTGGGGCTTTGGGGAATGGGTGGGGCCTCAGGGAAGGGGTGGGGGAGATCATGGGTTGCCCTTAAATTCAAAAAATGATCTTGGTTGTAAAAAGGTTGGAGACCACTGGCATAGGCCATGTTCAGCAGAAGTATTAAAATGGAAATAGATAAACAGTGTTGGTAATTACTTATATTCATCCTTGACTTATTTGAAATTTCCTTTTATTTGAGTTTGCTAGGTTGGGATATCTACTTTGCAGTTGGTGGGGAGGTGCTCTTCAGAGCCATTTCCCCCTGTCCGTACAGATACCGTTTTCCACCAGACTTATGCTTCTCCAGTGTCTCTTAAACACAACCAAGTGGTTCTACACCTGTATGTGAGGTTTTGCTTGATTGTTGCACCAGAGCCTGGACTACAGCGGTGTGATTTGTAGAGCAAACCGGTTTGATGTGCTCTAATCCCCTGGGTACACTCTACTGGCATGCACTAAATGTTCCTGTTAGAAATATACTGCACAACAAAGTGGTGCACTCTACAAATCTCACACATGTAGTGACTCAGGGGTTATGCAGTCAAGCTTGAAGATTCATGGGAAGTCATGGGCTGGATGAAACTGTTCTGTTGGCCATATCTGGCCCACAAGCTGTACGTTTGACACTCCTGTGCCAAATTAAAGAGCTGTCTATTGTCAGAAATCTCTTCCCCAGCTAGCTACTTGCAGACTGTGCTCAACTCATCTCTTAACCTTTTCTTGGGTAAACTAAATAGATTGAGCTTAGGTCTCTCGCTACAGGACATGTTTTCTAGACCTTGAATCATTCTTGTAGCTCTTCTAAGGAAACTTCCCTCTCCTTCTGAAAATAGCAATCTTCAGTGCACAATCTACCTAGCTGGGAGGACGGGGGGGGACAGGGGAAGGAATTTCATTTGAGAATTTGTCTGCCTCTGAAATTAAGGGATGCAGTGTTGACAGTCCCAAGTGTTCAAAAATCATGAGTCAGGACCCCCAAAATAATGAGGTTCTCTTGATTTATAAGCCATTTAAAATGTTTTTTTCTTTGCCTTCAGGTTTTTCAGCCTTTAGGTTATACTTGGGCTATGTTTTCCATTTTTTGTCCACAACCACAAGGGCTAGAAACATCATTTAATTTTTAAGTGACAGTTAAGAGTCTGACTCCAGAAGCTGAGGCATTTAGGAACAACTCCAAATATTGAGCAGAGGAGTGATAAAATCATGCAAGTTGGGAACATTGTATCTGGTATAGGCACTATTCAGATGTCTAACAAAGGCTACATCCAGTGTTTCATCAGGCCTGGCTTGTTTCACCTAATGTGGAACTTTTGCATGCTAACTTTGACAGAAATTGGAACCCAGTATCAAGTTCTAGCATCCTAGTCTCTCTGCCAGGATTTATCCAATTACCTTTTAGCAAAACTTACCTTCTGGGGAGCTGAAGCCGAGGTAGAATCTATAGTAATTGAAAAAAATTTCTTCCCTCTGAGAAAGGGCAATATTGCCTTAGGGGGTCACCCTGAAGAAAAGGTGAATGGCTGCCTTAAAAGTTGTTGAAGTCATTTGTTTCTCAAATGTCGAACACTGCATGCACTTTACGCTGCAAGGGACCTGTCAGAATGGTAGGATAAATTAAAGGCCTCTGTGCGGGAGTGGAAAAATAAAGTCCTTCTTCCAGAGTCTGAGTCTCTAAGAAGCTTTTGCCTTTGTTAGCTTTTAGTTGCATTCCTATATTTTTGTGCCTAAAGACAACCTTTGATTAGTGATCCATTTAGTGGCCTTTCACTGTGGAAGGGATGGCATCTTTGTTCAGGTCAGCAGACCTACTCCTGATATGTTGTTCTATTTACTTGCCTTTTTAAAAATGAGTATCTCTTCAGGGATATTCTTGACCAAACTTTGAAAGATTTTGCTGAACCTAAGGATTGCCTACCTTCTGTTATCCAAGAAACATTGTTCCGTGCATGTCTTCCGGTCACAGGCAACTATTACAGGCTTTTCTTCTCATTGTAAAGATACAAGGGCACAGTTTTCCAGGTCAACCATTCCTTTTTCTCATCCTTTAGATGAGGCAGAGTCTCTTAAAGCTCACCAAGTATAAAATGGGACAGACTACCTCTCCCTGAATCTTTTGGGAGCCATACAGTTATAGAAAGTCTTACTGCCTGCTAGTATTCCTGTAAAAAGAACAGGGTGGACTGCTTGTAATGACATGTGACACTATGAATAACAATCAGTTTGGAAGGGGATTGGTAAATTCTGGAAAAGTAATCTAGTGATAAAGTGGAGGTAAGTTCTTAAGTGCCATACACTGTTTTGGAATGGAATGCTGTGAGGCTGCCCAGGACCATTTTGGCCTGAAGTAATTTAGAGCAGCCTCCCATCTTCCCTAAATTTGTCACTTTGTAATGGCTCCCTGGCTGAGGTTCAAGGTGCTGAAGTTCAAGGCCGCCTCTGCTGCAGAGCAAGGAGTGACACAGAACTACTCTGCTTCAGCCCAGGATTCTCTACTTCACAAGACTCCTTAAATGGCCAATTGTTGGAGCTCTAAATCCCTTTTTTGCTGCTGTAACATTGCAAAGGGGCCTATGCATAGATTAGTATCTGGCCTAGTTTCTGGATATAAATGTTAAATCTCTAGTAGAACGGTAATAATTTAAATTGATTGTGTTACTTCAGTTTATTGCTTTTCCATAATATTTTATGTATATTTACATTGAGATTTTCTTAATTATAAAAAGCCATGCTTCAGTAACTACCCTCTTTGCAGATTATTTTTTATATACTACAGGGTAATTTTTTTGTTACTTTCTGTGCATTTTTTGGTTGTGCAGTTTCCCAAGTTAATTGACTCTCTCACACTGGGCTTGTTTTATTGTAGAGACTAGAAGTGTTTCATTCCTATCTTTACTTCCTTTATAATGTTTTGGATGCTATAGTGTCTTTCTTCCAGTCTGGGATTGCCTTAAAAAGGAACTATTTGTTAGTAATATAATTATTAGCAGATATTAGGGAAGAGTGTGCATTGCTGTTTCATAGTCCCATATCTATAAAACCTGTCATATTTCAGCTCCTCTTCAGGAATGCCTAGGATGCTCCTGAACCTGATTCTTGTGGATGCCTTAAAGACTTAATCCTGTGAAGTATCTGAGGAGTACAGTTATTAATATAAATGGGTTTTTGTGTAGGCAGAAGTATAAGGCCTGTGTAATTCTTTTTGCCATATCAGGGCCTTAAAATGTTCAGATTAAAGGGAGTGAAATAGTCTCCTTGTTCTGATGTTGAGTGGCATTCTTTGGTAACATCTTTCATTGTTTGATCTGAAATTTCTACTTTGAGGTTTTTTGAGGTATTTGTGAAGGTATTGGATTTTTTTTTATGATGTCAGTTCAGGTGGTCACTTAAATAATTTTTTAGAGAAGTATTCTTTGGAATTATCTCATTACAAGCTAAATGCTGAAACGTCACTTCCAAACCTGTGTGCAATATTATAGAGACAAGGTGGTTGAGGTAATAACATTTATTGGACCAACTTCAGTTGGTGAGAGAGACCGAGCATAAGTTGGTCCAATAAAAGATATTACTGCCAAAACTCTCATTCTCTCAAGACTATTGGCAACTAGATAAATGTGGTAGGTAGCTGCATTATGCTGAAGCAGAAATTCTATCTATTTTCACTTATGATAAACCATAGTATGTGTATGTTTATTGACTTTAATATGTCTTAGTGACATATCTATTACCTGACTCTCCTAGTTAAATCTGACATAAATGTTTAATTCTGGATAAGTGAATAACAGTTGGATGTATCTGAACTTCCAAAGTTGCCAATATAGGTCCATTTTTATTTATTTCTGTTGGTTTAACAGTAACCACTCTCTTTTAATTGTCTCTGTATCACTGCATGTTATGTCATGTGTGTTTTATAGCACTACTATAGAAGTCATGTGTGCACCTTTTGTTTAGGAAAGACAAGGTCAGCTTCCAGATTGCTGCACTGGGCAGCACAGTATGGGGAGGAGGTGAGCAGCCCTTAATAGTGAAATAATAGGTTAAGGACTATTTAGAAAATTGGACATGCACAGGTCCATGGGGCTGGATGCAATGCATCCAAGGATGCTGAGGGAGTTGGCTGATGGGAATGCAGAGCCATTGGCCATTATCTTTGAAAACTCGTGGTGATCGGGGGAAGGTCCTGGACAATTGGAAAAAGGCAAATATAGTGCCCATCTTTAAAAAAGGGAAGGAGAATCCAGGGAACTACAGACCGGTCAGCCTCACCTCAGTCCTCGAAAAAATCATGGCGCAAGTCCTCAAGGAATCCATTTTTAAGCACTTGGAGGAGAGGAAGGTGATCAGGAACAGTCAACATGGATTCACCAAGGGCAAGTCATGCCTGACCAACCTGATTGCCTTCTATGATCAGATAACTGGCTCCGTGGATATGGGGAAAGTGGTGAACATGATATACCTTCACTTTAGCAAGCTTTTGATACGGTCTCCCACAGTATTCTTGCCAGCAAGTTAAAGTATGGATTGGATGAATGGACTATAAGGTGAATAGAAAGCTGGCTCGATCATCAGGCTCAACGGGTAGAGATCAAAGGCTCGATTTCTATTTGGCAGCCGGTATCAAGCGGAGTGCCCCAGGGGTCGGTCCTGGGGCTGGTTTTGTTCAACATCTTCATTAATGATCTGGATGATGGGATGGATTGCACCCTCAGCAAGTCCGCGGATGACACTAAGCTGGGGGGAGAGGTAGATATGCTGGAGGGTAGGGATAGGGTCCAGAGTGACCTAGACAAATTGGAGGATTGGGGGAAAAGAAATCTGATGAGGTTGAACAAGAACAAGTGCAGAGTTCTGCACTTTGGACGGAAGAATTCCATGCACCACTACAGGCTGGGGACCGACTGGCTAAGCAGCAGTTCTGCAGAAAAGGACCTAGGGATTATAGTGGAAGAGAAGCTGGATATGAGTCAACAGTGTGCCTTTGTTGCCAAGAAGGCTAATGGCATATTGGCCTACATTAGTAGGAGCATTGTCAGCAGATCAAGGGAAGTGATTATTCCCTTCTATTTGGCACTGGTGAGGCCACATCTGGAGTATTGCAGCCAGTTTTGGGCTCCCCAGTACAGAAAGGATGTGGACAAATTGGTGAGAGTCCAGTGGAGGGCAATGAAAATGATTAGAGGCCTGGGGCATACGATTTATGAGGAGAGGCTGCGGGAACTGGGCTTATTTAGTCTGCAGAAGTGAAGAGTGAGGGGAGATTTGATAGCAGCCTTCAACTACCTGAAGGAGGGTTCCAAAGAGGATGGAGCTAGGCTGTTGTCACATGACAGAACAAGGAGCAATGGTCTCAAGTTGCAGTGGGGGAGGTCTAGGTTGGCTATTAGGAAAAACGATTTCACTAGGAGAGTGGTGAAGCACTGGAATGGGTTACCTAGGGAGGTGGTGGAATCTCCATCCTTAGAGATTTTTACGGTCTGGCTTAACAAAGCCCTGGTGGGGATGACTTAGTTGGGGTTGGTCCTGCTTTGAGCAGGGGGTTGGACTAGATGACCTCCTGAGGTCCCTTCCAACCCTAATCTTCTATGATTCTATCAAGACTGTAATCAGATATTATGAAAACTTGATTTACTGGTTAGTTTTCTGCTGTAGCAACCCTCTTCACTCCTATGCAGTTACCCATGACAGCAGATTGCTCAAAAACACTTCTTGGCTTCAAAAAGAAATTGAACTAAGACTAAGAGTCTAACTTGCCCATTAAAGGCCAATTTTCTTCATTTGTTCCTTTCTTCACTTTCAAGAGCACCTAATCTGGATTTTAGGACATGGAAATTGTTACATACATTAATACATTAGAAAATCAGAAGGGACCATTGTGATATGTAATCTGACGTCCTGCATAACACAGGCCATAGGAGAGTCCACCACAGCCCTTGGTAAATTTGTTCCAATGGTTAATTACCCTTGCGTTTGAAATTTGCCACTTACTTCTAGTCTGACTTTTGTCTAGCTTCAACTTTCATTCATGGGATCTTGTTATACCGTTTGTTTGCTAGATTGAAGAGCCCTCTGTTTGTGTTCACAGTGTAGGTACCTATAGACTGTGATCAAGTCATCCCTAACGTTATCCTTTCTAATCTGAACAGATTGAGTTCCTTGAATCTGTCAGTCTAAGATGGGTCTTCCAATCCTTTATTTGTTCTTGTGTGTCTTCTCTGAATCCTCTTCATCTTATCAATAATCTTCATGAATTTGTGGAGAATAGAACTGACGCTGTATTCCAGAGATGGCCACACTAGTGCCAAATACATGGGGAATAACCTCTCTGTTCTTACGCGAAATTCCCCTGTTTATACATCCAAGGATTGCATTGGCCCTTTTGGCCATAGGGTTGCACTGGGAGCTCAGATGATTATCCATCACGATGCCCAAGTCTTTTCAATCACCACTTCCCAGGATAGTTAATCACTCTGTATGTAAGGCCTACATTCTTTGTTCCTAAGTGTATCACTTTACACTTTGGATTCATTAAAAACGCATATTGTTTGCTTGTGGCCAATTTACCAAGCGGTCCAGATCATTCTGTATTGGTGTCATGTCCTCTGCGATATTTACCACTCTGGTAACACTGTTACCTTTATCAGCCAATCTTGTAATCTCATTTTTAAAAATAGTTAGTTTGACAGGATCTGTTTTCCGTAAATCCATGCTGTTATATTAGTAATATTATTTCGTTTTTTATTAATCCAGTGCCATATCAGCCATTCCATTACTTTGCTTGGGATTGATTGTCAGGCTGACAGGCATATAATTACCTAGGTCATCCCATTTACCCATGTAAAACATTTGCACACTAGCTTTCTTCCTGTTCTCTGGAACTTGTCCCAGTGTTCCAACACTTATTGAAAATCAACACAGACACTCCAGAGGGCTCCTCGGACTGTTCTTTTAAACCTCTTGGATGTATGTTCAAGA
This sequence comes from Platysternon megacephalum, assembly GCA_003942145.1. Taxonomy (NCBI): domain Eukaryota; kingdom Metazoa; phylum Chordata; order Testudines; family Platysternidae; genus Platysternon; species Platysternon megacephalum. The sequence goes on along the minus strand of QXTE01000024.1, from coordinate 4,331,750 downwards.
CCTGCTGATTTAAAAATGTCTAGCTTTAGTAGCTCCTCTTTACCATCTTCTTAAGTTACTATTGGAATGAAAAGTGTATTATCTTCATAATATTAATACATCATCTGGTTTATGTAAGGTAGTTGCAACTTTCTATTAAGATTGAAAATGGAGAAAAAGATGGCAGAGCAGTTGCAGAAACTAAAATATGATCTGTAAAAACTAATTTGATCTACTTTTATAACTTGGCATAATGCTGTTACTGATGTTTTTGCTTTATTTGCTTCAATACATTATTCTAATCTCTGGCTGTTAACAATTTTTTTGGGCAAATTCATTGCTCAAATTCTGGCTTTATTTACACCAATGTAAATCTGAAATAATTTCATTAACTTTAGCCAAATTCCTCTGGATCAATACTGCAGCAACTAAAATTAAATACATGGAGGTAAATTAAATTACTCTGGATAATTTACTTCTTTATTTGAACACAAAGGTCAGGAAATATTGCACATAATTAAGGATTATATTGGATGTAGTGTTTTAAAATAAATCTTGAGGATGAGAGAGAATTTGATAGTTAGAATAGGCATTCTATTTTTTCCTAAATTATCTTTTCATATAAGGGAGATACTGAAGATGAGATGCTTGCTTTTCAAAATCATGCAGTTGAGTTGTCTGGTCTTTGACATCAAAGCACTCTACCACTTCATTGCTGTTTTTCTTTCACAATTTTTTTAAAATATATTTTTAATATTAAGAATTAAATTAATCAATGATAGGGGACATTTTTTAAAGCTCTCTGATTTAGTAGATTACCATTATTGAGTTAATACCCTTATTTAGTTTTAATGCAGATTATTTTTATGCCATGCTTTTTGTCCAAGATCTCTTGCCCCAGGTAGTAACTTGAATATGGTCAGCTGGTTTGTCTGTCTTCTCCTATTTTTGTTTTTTGTTTTTTTGCTTTTAGTTCTAGCTTAAACCAAAAACAGGATTATTGAGTTGACAAAACATGCTTTTTATGGTTATGGAGGTCCAAAAATCAATAGAGAAGAGAAGAAAACACAATACACAGCAGCTTGTTTGTGTTTCTATTCAGTTACATTATTTCTTAGGGTCTTATTTTAGGAAAGTCTTAATTTGTGCATGTAAGGAAAATTTAGAAATGTTGATGGATGTGCATTTTTTTAAAATACGGACAAGAGTTCCGCTTTAGGCAGGAGAGGAAAAGGTCATGTAGCTTTGCTTCATAAATGAGTTATTTGGTGCCAGCAAGCTGGGCAGCAGCTATAATGAAACTCTTGGATTAACCTGAATTGGTTCCCTCTGTTTCAGTACTTCAGGTAATGTTGAGTAAAAAAGAAAAATTGAGTAACTTAAAATGCTATTTAAAAGGTTAGCATTTGCAGACAGCTACTATGCAGAGATATCTGAGATGCCATAGCTTCCCACTTTACTTAGAATAGTAAAAAAATGTGGTGGCTGTGTGGTATCAAATGGAAAATTTAGACTTTTTAATGGTGAGCATTGTAAAATGCAGAGCTAAAACTCTGCAAGTTGCGAGTCAGACATGTTCCATACCCCAAAGAGATGACAAAGGCCTCTGCTTTGCTTCCAGTCTGGCATGTCCATTCCAGTTCTTTACCTCAGAGAAAGGTGGGGGAGTAGCTGAAGTATGCAGTTTGAAGAGGCCCCTACACAAGGGGAATTCTGCTGTTAATCTGGCCTTAACTCCGAAGAGGTGTGTGGACAGATTCTCCAGAATACTGGATTCACTTTGTGGTGTTTACGCAGTGCAAAATCATTTAAAACTAGCTGGAGATCACAACAGGAGAATTCTATCCAGGAGAGGGAATCTTTCTGCTGGTGTGAAGGTTGCTTCCTTCTCCAACCCCTCCAGTTTAAACTGGAGGAAAGGGGGTGGGCATGGGAGCTGAGAGGAACAGGGTTTAATGCAGCTGAACTCCAGTATACCAAATCTTATGCAGGCATAAGCTCCATTATGCCACTGCAGAAGGTAGAGTAAGCCTTCTCCTGCTCTAACTTCAACCAGGGTTGGGAGGCTCCGTATCAAGGAGCTACAACTGCCTCTGTGTACAGGCTACTCTCTGCTACTTGTGAGCACAATTCAGACATAATGGCCACTTTCTCACCTCATCTGTTCTTTCTGTAGGCGTTATCTTATCCACAGACACACAAATATAAACATTTCAAACTGGTTGCTAAACTTTTAAACTGAAAATTTACTGATTTAGTGGTTTTTTTTAAATATGGAGATATACCTATCTCATCGAACTGGAAGGGACCTTGAAAGGTCATTGAGTCGAGTCCAGTCCCCTGCCTTCACAGCAGGACCAAGTACCGTCCCTGTCAGATTTTTGCCCAAGCTCCCTAAATGGCTCCCTCAAGGATTGAATTTACAACCCTGGGTTTAGCAGGCCAATGCTCAAACCACTGAGCTATCGCAGGTTCTCTTAAAACTTTGCTATGGGGTTGAAAAAATTATGTAATTGTATTCCAGCCTTCATTCTATCTCTTCACCTTTCTCAGCATTATTATAGCCCCAAACCACCACAGATAATATGGGGGCAAATCTTTCTCCCTTGAAAGGCCATGAATGTAGTGGAGTGGTTGATAATCTGCTGAGCAGAGGGTGAGGCAAGATGTGGGGAGCTTGTGCAGGACTTTTGGTAGACAAGGCAATGCAAACAGATGCATAAGAAGATTCCTCCATCTGACCCCTGTGAAACTGCAGTACATGCAGCCCAGGGCTCACTCAGTGTTCAGGATTTGAACCGAAAAAAGAAACCAATCTCTTGCCTCAATAGATGATTCTCAAAGGAGATACCAGTATGCAAAATTAAAACAGCCAGGGATTGCATTCAATACAACATTATTTTTTTTCCCCGGTTACCACAGTCTTGATTAGGAAATGGTTTAAAATAAAAGCACAATAACATTAGTAAATACTGTTACATCCCAATAATGTTAAAGATACAACTATTTGCAATATTAGTATACTGTGAAATATATATATTCTAGCAGTTTAATTTGTAAATTCTAATTTATAAAAAGCCAGTACTTCAGTGCAAAAATTTAACAAAAAATCCCTACTGAAATCTGCCCCCCCCCAAAAACCCCCAAACAAACTGCAAACCCTGTCTATATTTTAGTACTTCTGCCTTTTTATATAAAGACTGGAGATTTGAAATGAATTACTTAACAATTAGTCTAAAACAAGTTTTGAGCTTCTTCCAATAGGAACTTGGTTGATATCAAATTAGATAAGATTGCATTTAATATAATTGCATATGATGTTTCTTGTTCATGTATGTAAAACTGTACAGAATGAGATATATATATATATATATAAGGTCTGCAAAAAATGAGATATATATATATATATATAAGGTCTGCAAAAAAAAAAAAAATGACAGGCCTTATAAAAAAGTTTGTTTCCTTGGTATACATAGAGAAATGTGAGCATATTTCTTATTTAGCAGTTGCACTATGGAGTTGATCTGTTTAGATTAGTAGCTGTATGGTGAAGTATGTAATGTATTTTCCCTGTATAATACACTCTCATGTAAACTACTAAAGCAGAATATGTATAATATAATAAAATAAAAATAGCTGTTGCCCAAATGTATGTAAATTGCGAGATGTATATAACCAGCTTTTAGTTTCAAAATAGAGAACTTGCTGTTGATTCTAGAGTATCACCAGTGTGCCATTTTTCTGCTTCAATATGCCATTTCTAATGCCATTTCTGTTAAGGATGTACTGTAGCATGATGCATCAGAGGCTAATCCCAAGGTTTAAACAAATGATTCTCCATTATCTCTTGCTCTTAGAATGTGCTGCATCAGAATTCTGTTGGATTAATGAAACACTGCTACTGCTAATTGCTGACATAGGAGTATTCGGGGCACTGAGGCAATCATAGGAATGGGGAAAAACGTTTTCATAGCTTCCATGTGCAGTGTATTTAATCAGTCATGCTAATTTCTAGAGTAAATAGTGCATGTCTCTTGTGAAAGATCTCTTAAAATTGTTCATTCTCACTTGGTCTCAAATATAATATGCTTGTTCCACATTAATGGTTGTTCGGGTTAACAGATGTACTAAGCAAAAAAACTGAAGCTTAAAGGGGAAAATGTTCTTCTGTCCATTTCCTGTTACAGTATATTTAACACAATAAGAGTAATGCCATATAACTGATGAGAAGAGTCCTCAGCTGTAAAAAGTAGGGGGCCTGATCCTGAATACTTTGAGAATATTTGCATGAGTAAATTTTCAGGATCTGGCCTTTGGTTACCATTTGTCCAGAGTAAACATCTAAAGTTTTCCTTTAAACAAAAAAATGCTGTTTCATTTCAAGCTGCATACTTCTTGAAAGGCAATTAACCTTACCAAGGAGTGTAAATCCATATGAGCAATTTTGGTATTTTACAGGATCTTTTAGGAGAGTTTATATAGGGTTAAAGTGTGTGTGTGTGTGTGTGTGTGTGTGTGTGTGTGTGTGGTGTGTTTGCACGCATGTACGTATTTATGCTTAATAATTATAGGCCAGGACTTTCAAAACAATGGGTGCCCAAATACGGGCTTTTCATTTAGGGTTGCCAAATTCCTGTTGGCACAAAACTGCATGCCCTAGCTCCGCCCCTTCCCTGAGGCCCTGCCTGCCGCTCGCTACATTCTCCCTCCCTCGGTGGCTCCCTCTTCTCCACTCTCACTCGCTTTCACTGGGCTGGGGTGGGGGTTGGGGTGTGGGCTCTGGGGTGGGGCCAAAAATGAGGGGTTCAGTGTGTGGGAGGGGACTCGGGCTGTGGGGGTGGGGCCAAGGGATTTGGAATGTGTGAGGGAGCTGCGGGTTGAGGCAGGGGGTTGGTATGTGGGAGGGATGAGGGCTCTGGGCTGGGGGGTACATGGCTCCAGGTGTGGGGGGCTCAGGGCTGGGGTTGGGGTCCAGGAGGGGGTACAGGCTTGGGGATGAGGGGTTTGGGGTACCAGGAAGGGGCTCTGGGTTTGGGGGGGCTCAGGGCTGGGGCAGGGGGTTGGGGTGCGGGCTTACCTCATGCGGCTCCCAGTCAACGGCGCAGCGGGGGTGCTAAGGCAGGCTGCCTGCCTGTCCTGGGGTATCACACTACGCCCCAGAAGTGGCCAGCAGGTCCGGCTCCTAGGTGCCGAGGAGGGGGGTGCAGGAGGCTCCGCGATGCGCGCTGTTCTCGCACGCAGACACCAGCCCTCCCAGCCAATGGGAGTGTGGAACTGGTGCTTGGGGCGGGGATAGCACGTGGAGGCCTGTTTCCCCCTCCCGCCCCCACCAAGGAGCCGGACCTGCTGGCCGCTTCCGGGGCACAGCACAGTGCCCCAGGACAGGTAGGGACTAGCCTGCCTTGGCTCTGCAGCACCACCAACCAGACTTTTAACGGAGCTGCAAGGGTCCCTTTTTGACTGAGTGTTCCGGTCGAAAACCAGACACCTGGTCACCCTATTTTCATTCCATACCTAGGACCTTAAGTGTCCTGATTACCGAAAATGTCTCAGAGGCTCTCATTGAATTTATCACGTATGTGCATTTTTTTGGTGTCTAAATATGGATTTAGAAACCTAACTTTAGACACTCATTTTTTAAAATCTCAGTCATGTGTGTCCACTGTATGCAAAATATATATTACACACCACATAGGCGAAGATGAAATACATATGACGAATTGCAAAGCCATGTAATACACATTGATCATGTACCTCTCTGACTCTCACTTTGCCTCTGCCCACTAATTTATCTCCTCCAAGACTGTCTTCTGATAATTTCAAATCTGGCCACTTGAAAACTTCTGCCATTTAAAAAAACAAAAACAAATTAACATAACCAGAAATATTCCCCCCCCCCCCCATTCCAAATGTGGGATTGTCCCCAAAACTATATTAGGATGGACGAAGGTCAGGTGATAGGTTTTTCTAGACAATAAACATGCCATGATGTTTTTAGCTAAGGATATGTATATGCCCTAAGTGGTCCTGGTTCGGATTATGAAACATCTATCATGACTCTATAGTGCTAGAAATGGAACTGTAAAACAGATGTGGCATGAGTGCTGATAAGTGTGATTTTCTTGGGGGGGTGATCCCCTAATCGTACAACATAAAATCAGAGTTACAAAAGGGTATATTACTGTCACATAGCCTTGCACAGTTGGATTGATGGTAAATTAAGCATCTGAGTTTACAGGTAGAGGGGTAGAAAAAAACCCAGTATCAATGAAGTGTTTAAAGCTCTCTAAAATGTTCCTACAATATTTTTGTTATATATGTGGTATATTACAGGGGGAGCTGGTGGCAACTCCTGTATTTAAGTGGCTGAATACTTTCCTTTATAAAAGTTACTTGTAACCTTTTTATTTCTTAAGCTCTAACACCTTTATTGCTTCCCACAGACCTTTGAAATTCTGCAGTCAGAAAGCTCTTGAGGACGGTAGGGGTCTTTTCTTTGTCCCATGAAATTTTGTCCAGCTTTTGCTGAGCTATAAACTGTTGTCTCGTGTGCTGTTCAGGAAAATGTTGGTGTACATAATATAATTTGTTTTTCCCTTTTTTTATTTACAAAAGAAACCCTACCAAAAAGCCAAAACAAAAGCAAACCCTGTTAAATCAATGTTGTTGAAGTTGAAAAGTAAAGCAAAAAGTAAAGCAAATGCCAGTTTTGCAGATGTTGGTATAACCGTAATTTGGCCTACTTGTGTGGATGCAGTATGAGACATACTTTAAGTACATGGTCACATACTACCTTTCCACGGGACTGTTGTCTCATTTTATACACAGGATAGATGAAAAAAGGAAGGGGTTGCAGAGGTAACCTTAAATCTGGCATTTTAGCTTTTGAATTGCAACCTGACTTTACACCGAAATGGTGTTCTTCTAACATAGGTTCTTTTGTTATGTGATATAGAATATTGAATGACACTACAGTGATTTCATTGGCACACATTTTGGATGACTTGCATAACTCATTCTAGACTTCATCAGTTGTGAGTAATTTTTGAATACTAAATCCATGATTATAATGGGGTTCCCACTCACTGCTAGTGTGCCTCCCCATGTTTAGGTCTGAGCAAGTAGCCCTCAGCATCAGGTGCTGCCTTCTGCTCTCAGTAATCCAGGTTTGCTCAGTGCCATCCCTGTTGCCATTTCCCTGAGCTCCGTCCTACCCTGCTTCTCTGTCTTCTTGCCTGTTCCTGGGTTTACCAGTGGAGCTTTCCCTACTCCCCATGGCTACTTCACCCCCTTGCCAGACTCCTCACTCCAGAGTGGGATCTCTGAGCATACTCTCCTGCTGGACTTCCTCCTTATCACTCTCTACCTCCCTCCTCTCAGGGAGTGACTGAGGTTCCTTCTCTTGCAGCCCCCTTCTGCTTTCAGTGCCCTTCCCCAGCTGGGCTTTGCTCTTAATTTACCCCGACTCTCCCTCTCACAGATGATGCCAGGTGACCTAATTGGCCTCTCAGGCCTTCATTAACCCTATCTGGGCTGGTGTGGGGTGCACACCTCAACTTAGTGATGATAGAATCTTTATTTCACATCATGTATTCTCTTTATATTGTATGTGCTCATGTATCCATGCACACTATAATACTGTGTGTGTAGATAGGTAGCCTGTGTGATGGGTGTGTCTCCTCTGTCATTCAGGCAAGTTGCAGCCAAACTGGAGCCAGGGCATGCTTAGTCCTTCCTCTCCATCAGGAAGGCAGTTTTCTCCCACTTCCTCTCATGCCTCTTGCTTGAGAAGCTGCAGCTAGTGCCCTTTCTGTTGCATTGTCCTCAGTATCCAGGGGCCTTTATGGAGCAGAAGACTCCTCTAATACATTGGGTTTGAGGGGCAGAAATTGCACTACTGGTGTCTCGCGCCTGTTGTCTATTGCAGGACTGTATTAGGCAGCATGCCCTGCTACTGCCAGGCCCAGTGGGAATATGAATGGGACCAGAAGTGATGTTCAGCCACTTGTGAAGCAGCCAGCCAGCACCAGGAATTGGAGTGGCACAGCCCAAGAGGAGAATATCAAGAAGACCCAGTGGATTTAGACTTTGAAGGAGAAATCAGCCTTATGGAGGAAAGAGACACCAAGTGTCTTGGTCCCTCTACCTTCTTGTGGAGAGAGGCCCTCCATCTGGTGCCATAGCATGGATCAGTTGTATGTTTGCTCATTTCCCCCCCATCCCCCTCATTAAGCAATCCCTTCATTTTCATTCCCTTAACACCCATCTTTGTTGACCTCTGCCTTCCCTCACTCATCTCCAGAACAGCAAAATATCTTCTCCATCTGCCCCTTGCCAGGGAATCTCCATAGGAGGAATTATTATACCCAGATTCTGATTGCATTTCCTCTCACACTTTGCCCTCTTTCTCAGTAGAGCAGATGTCACAAGAGGATAAAGCNCCTTATCCACTGGATTAAAGTATTTATGCAGCACTATTAGTCTTTACTTGATTTTCCTGGCCCAGAAAACCTTATAGTGCACCAGGAAGGTAACTACCTTCCGGGTGGGGGAAGACTTTTGTGATTTTTGAGCTTTGCTGTGTGGCCTTACGGTGCTCAGTTTGCACCTTCTTTAGACACTGCCAACTAGATAAATCCATGCTGAATTACACACTTTTTGGCTTCTATCATTTTGGTTTAATCTCTTAATATTCTCCGTTTTTTAAGTTTCCCACTCAGGGTATGGTCATTACTAGTCAAACTCATTTCTAACACGTTCTGGATGTTTTCTGTACACCAGTATGTATACTCACCCAGGACATCCCAACTGATGAAACATGCTCAGGCAAAGTGGCTAGCTAGCTATGATTGTAGGGCAGTCTTACTAATTTTTTTTTCGGGGTCTGGAAGTCAGATAAAGTGGTCTGGAGCAAAGAATTGGTTTCCTCCTTTCTTGGCTCCATATAGGTTACCACCTTTCTGCTAGATGAGAGAAGAGACACATCTTTGTAGATAGTAAGTGTTCCCACTTCATGAAAAATGAATTTCTTTTTAGAAACTAACCTAGATACAATTTAAATGTAAGAATAATACTGTTAATGATTAAAACTTGGCACAAAATTTGAAAAAGCTGCAGCTCTTGACTATGGACTGACAGCTAGTTTAACAAAACCTTTAAAGGTTGACATCAAAACTTACCTGCTTTTAAAATTGCCTTTGGAGATTAGCAGTCTACAGCTAAAAATATATGTTTATGGGCCAATTTTTTCTTCCTTGTACAATTATCTGAATATACACAAATCCAGATTTTTGACATTTTAATCACTGGGATCCTGGTATAATACTTTTTTCCACTCCATGTAGAATTGACTAGTGTTATGTCTCTCAAAATCACTGATCAGCCAATCATGTATTTTAATTTAAGCAGTCACTTGAAATTTGGATCAGAATAGCAACAAGAAAATAAAGTAACACAGAATAGTTGGGTTACATGGTAAGAGAATAATTTTATTTCTAAATGACACCCAGGACAACTTCCTTCTTGAGTTCAGACCTGAGCTGTACTGGCTTGCAATTGACAAATTTCTTCCGCACAGAATGTTCCAGATGTTAAAGGTGGCACACTCACACAGTTGCCACAGTAATTAAAGCTTAAATACCTCACAGCTAGTGCAGTTCCTCTATTATGGTTTGATATGAAAAATCTTCCTGATGGTGGTTTTTCATGACCAAAAATGGCTGAAATTCTGTGTCTTCATCAGTAGTAAATTATGTCCAATATTCATATAGTGGTATTGTAATACAAAAGTCTAACTTTGACAATAAGCACATTTTTCTGAGGTTATATTTATTTTTTATATCAGAAGAATGTTGCAAAGGTGATATTAAAGGAATCTATTATCCACGTTCAGTATTTCACAATAGAAACTTCATGTTGCTTCTTGTGTTTTTGAAGAGTTCTTCAAAGTGAAACAGATGAAGTGAAAATATCTGCTAACTTAACTCGTCCACTGATGAAAAAGAATAAAGTAACTAATGCAGACACAGAAGCCCCATATGTTGTTTTTCTGATCTGTTGACTTCTTTGTTGTCTTTGCTCTTACCACAAACACCTATACTAAAATATTGCTTACATCTGTTTTTACATGTCTATTTTCCCATATTTTGCAGTGTTCCAATAATGCAATCCCATTTGCTTGTTTCAATATCAATGAGATTTCATTTTGAAATAATAGCTATTGCAGGATTAGAAGATATTGTCTATAGATTAAAAAGTGAATTGATACATTGTTATGAAAAAATGAGAGTACAATTACATGTTGTGTGACAGTGTTTTTTAAATGTGCACTCCTGTAGGTTAAAGGAGAACCTACAGGATTGTAACTTCATCAGGAATGTTCTCCATACTAAAACTGATCCTTCCATTTTTGTGCAGTGAAATATTTTGTTTTTTAAATATGGCAATTTATGAAAACTCATAAATGTCTGAAAATTAAAATTTGGGAATTAATTGATGTTGTGGAAGCAATTTTCAAGCAACTAGAATTCCAGAAACCCTACAGGTTGTAGTCCTATTCTGCCAGTGAATAGTACCCAAGCAGGCTGCATAACTTCTGACGTCCATAACAGGAGATTTGCTCGAATGCCAAACCCAGTGAGAAATATTCCTGAGTTGGACACAACTCCGTTAGTACATTCTAATCCTATTTTCCCAACACTCCTGAATACCAGTCTTGAGCAGAGAATTCCAGTTGTATGGTGGACTGGTGAAATGCACAGTGGGTATAACAGGATGGCACTACTAGATCTGTATGTCTGAAAGCAGTTTTCTAAAGGTAAAAAGTGAACTGAATGCACCACTCAAACCCTGGTCTATTTTCTCCAAAAACTACTATCCATGCAAGCTTGGTTTATGTGACATAACATCCAAAAATGAGCATTTGCAATCGATTAATGTAGTAAGAAGAATACAGTGGCATAGCCCCAGAAAGTGAAATAAACCTACTTGTCTTTCATAGAAACGTCTACTGTGGGCCTTTTTATCACTTTTCTGTCTAAAGTGTAAATCCTCATGACTTCTAAAATATTGATAGTACAGTTTGGTTAGATTAAATTTTGGCAAACAAGGCTGGAAATAAACACAATAGTACCCTTAAAAATTGCTGTTCTCTTTGGTGCTGCAGTATTTTACAAAAAAACTGGGGAGGCGGCATGATCCAGTAGATCAGCTATTAGAGTGAGAGTTAATGTGTGCGGGGATGTTTCCAGTTTTTCCATTGACTAGTGATTTTGATGTGTGACCTTAGGCAAGTCACTTGCCCTCACTATATGATAGGGGTGATAACTTTACAAATTGATTAAGTATTTTGAGATCTACAGGTGAAATGTACCATATATTGTTAAATATACTTTGTGCTGACTACATTATAAGGCTAACAGCAGAGGGAGAGAGCAATTTAATAATATAGGCCAGGAGGAAAATATCCCTTAATTAGGATTTAAACAGGCATGAATAGAGCAAGTAAGCAATAAAGACTCCTGCCAGCAATGTCAAAGTTGTGGAAAAGGATATTAAGGAGGCCTGTGCACAATGGGTGGTAGGGGAGAGATCTGATCTGAGGGGCAGGATTGAAGCACTACATGAAATATTTTATAGACTAGGCCAACTTTGAACTGGATTGTGATGGTAATGGGAAGCCAGTGAAAGTATTTGAAGTTGGTATGAAAAGATCATATTTCCTGATATGAGAAGCAAAAAAACAGTAACCAGCATTCTCCACATGTTGGAGAGCTGTCTTGGGCTGGTAACCTAGGAACATAAAATTAGCCATACTGGTTCAGATCAGCAGTACATCTTTTCCAGCATCCTCTCTCTGACAGTAACTAGAACTGGATGTTTCAGGGGCTAGCATAGGGACTCTACAGTAGACAGATGTGGAATAATCTGTCCGCCCTCCCCCCACACAGGTTTCATGCTGATCTCTGGTAGTTACTGATTGACATAAGCCTTGAAGCACAAGGTTTATATCCATTCTAAAGAGTTGCCCTTTTGTTTTTTAAGTATCGTTTGGCTATGGAGCAGGTGAATCATAGGCCATGGTTAGTTGCTCTTCGTAGGGAATTTGCCTCAATTCCTGATTTCTGTAGTCCAGGTTCTGAGCCCATTCAGTTCATGAGCCCTTTATTAAATCAGCCAAAAAGGATGCCAGTTAATTTTTTGTGTATGATATGGAACTGGGAAGAGAGTACCAGCTCTTATTATAGGTCACCAAACAGCTCGTTGGGTGTTAATGACTGTAGGTCATCATTGACCTCCGTCAGGCTAGGTTTCCAATGGCTGTTGTGAATGGTAACACACTTCTCAGGCCGTACACCAGCTATAAACAGAATATACAGGCTGTCTCTTGTCACCAGTTGTTACATCTGTCTGCCTAGAAAATCATAACAGTTGTGATTGCAGTAGTCCAAGAAGTGGAGATGATTTGTTTCTGTTGTGTTGCCCTTTATTAGCAGATCCGCCACCTGGATGGTTCTGAAAGGTATGTGTCATTCAGGACAGTGCTTGTGAAGCAGTTTTGATGGCTGTTCAATTTCCAAACTATGAAGAATTGAGGAGAAAAAATGTCTGATGATGTTTTAGATGTACTAAGTATTTATTGAAAAAAAGAAATTGCTTATGAAGATAGTCTTTTGCACATCACCCATTTTTTAAAAAAATACTGGAAGTCAGACTCCAAGTGTTTTGGTCCATTTCCGAACACTGCTAATCACTTTAATAAATGCATACAATGTACTGGACTATTTGTCTCAGAATTAGTCTCAATCTGATTTTTAGTGTAATTATTTTATCAGAGAAGATTTATTACAATTACTTGCTGTGGAACAATTATAGGGGCACAAACAGAATTATAACTTCAGTGCATGACTAAGCAGGCAGAGGTTCATTAATGGAGACAAAATAATTAGAAATTCTCAGGAAAAAGAATTAGAAAATACCTGAAAGAGAGATGGCCTTATGTAAAGTGTCATTTAAATAAAAACGAGTTGACAGAGCAAAGGTATTGTAATTCAGACTACTTAATTAAAATGAGTTGCGTTGCTGCTTTTAGAAACTTTTGTCTCCTTTTCTTTAGTTTATTTTTCTATTCAACAAATAAATTAGATTAACATTCACAAATCTACTTCTGCATTTCTGGTAAACTTTCCATCTAATGTAGTTCTACTAGTAATTTCAGCTAGAATTAGTATCCAAGCATAGGAAATTGCTCTTTGCAAATAGAGCAGATTTTCAAGGTTCTTTATAATTTGATTAAAACTCCATTATTTACCATTATTCCCTTTTCAGGCTTTCTATCTTTTCAAACCATGCTCTAAGGGGGAAAAATACCTATTCCACTGGGAAACACTTTTATTAGCCTAAATCCCATTGTGAATACTGCCAAAAACATATTACTGTATTTCTTCTTGTTTTTAGTACTACTCCCAGAGAGCAATCATATCTCCTACTAAGATTTAGAATAGCTATTGGTAGTGTAGTTTCTAGTTCCAGCTAGGCTGGCTGCATCATGATTTGTAACAGCTTGTGAGTGGAATAGGGGCAACCCACTGTTGTTGTTCAGCTGTCCTGGGCCACTAAATGTGCATGTGAGTCTTCAAATTTTTAGCCCACTAAAGCTTTTGAATTATTTAAAAATTCAATTGAATTGGTTGAGGACTTCTATGTAGTGTAAATCTTTGAATCTCTAGTCTTTGTTTAATTCTTTAAATTAGTATTGCAGTATTAATGCTTTCATTATTTGGACATTAATCTGCTGATTTCTTGTTGATTTAGTTTTATTAATGGATGCATTCAGTGCCCCCAATTAATGACTTTTAGTATTGACTCATTTTTTGGGAAATGGTGGGCAAACCACTCACTTTTTTAGACTCCCGTGGAGCTTTCCTTTAGACTCTCTCTTGCAAACTTATGCATTTGCTTGTGTTTTATGAAATACAAAAGTCTGCCCATTGCAGAAAATAATATTATTTCCCTTTCAACAGCAAATTAAACTGCACTTTTATTACTGGCACTCATAACCAGGTTGCTTGCGTTTAATGTTTTTTCAGTTTTGTGACCTCTCTGTTCTGCCATTTTGGTGTTTAGAACTTCATTTAAATGTTTCATTTTTATCTGCCCTTTCTCCTTGACATGTACATTATATGCTGCTCTTGTGAATGTTATGTTGTCGTTACTACCCCAGTATAGTGATATACTGACATACATCTGTGCTTTGTGAGCTGTACTGGTTGGTGTTTGATTTTCCAAGAGAAGTTTAAAATTTTGGGTCTGACCTATAAAGCGTCAAATATTTTTGCATTTGGTTACTTGATAACCCCCCCTCTCTGCCTGTGTAGCAGGGCTTTTCAGTGGAGAATTTCTGAGTCTGCAATGGGTTGGGTTTCCAGAGCCCCAGGTTTGGTGACCTTTATGAAAAGCTGCAAAACACTCTAGTCCTTCCAGGCTTTTCCTAGGGAATGAGGGCTTATCTGGGAATAAGTAGATCAGTGGAAAGGGCTGTATCTTTGAGCTGGGAAAATTTTCTTTAGGAGGTCTGTGTTTATATGATTTGAGGTCTCTTTAATTTTTGTATATTAAATGTTTGTAATGCACATAAAATACTGGATAGGCACAACCTGGAATAAAGGCTCTAAACAAACAGTAGCACTTTCTTCAAATTCCAGTACAGGAAATATCCAGGTTTCCTAACCTATGGTTCCTGGAGGAACAGAGCTAGCCAATATAGTTCCCTTGCTTTCACTGCCTCCTCCCAAAATTCAGCATCTAATCAGAAGAGGGAGTCTACTTCCACAAAGCGGGTAGAATTTAGGGATGCCTCTGTATATGTATCAGTGCATTTACTACTTGTACTCTCTCTGGTTTTAATGGGAACCCTAAGCCAACAAAATCTGTTTAAATTAAATTGAGTGGAACCTCTCTCTAAGGTCTTTTTGCCTTTTGAATTCATTGACAACCATATAATATGCTTCTGCCCCTTTTAAACCATTTGATTAGAAATAATGGAACCACTTCTACAAAGATGGCTGATGGGAGGCATATATTATTATTATTGTAGGGATACTCAAATTCTCGATCAGAAGTATTTGTAAAGCATCTGCCTCAATGTGATCCTGAAGATGCAATCCTTGTAATCTAGGAAAATGTGAGGTAAATTTGTGAAGGAAGTTTACAGTCTCCAACATAGGCCTCCTGGTGTGCCATCCAATAGAGAACTTGCATATTCCCATTGAATAAACAGGAGCACCTGTCTTACTCCAGATGCTACCCTGTACACCAACATCCATCACAATGATGGCATAGCTGCCTGCCTCAAATATTTACAAGAGAATAGATAACCCTGAGAGATTCACCCCAAATATATTGCCAAACTCATCCATTTCATCCTCACCATAACCATTTTATATTCGCTGGTCAGTATTGTCCTGATATAAAGTGTGGCAACATTGTATGTGAAGTTATAAGATTCCCCTGTATGATAACACATGTTCCAAACCCTACAACCCTGCCCAAACAGAAGTGGGCAAACAAGTCTGTCCTAAATAAAGGAATGCGTAATTGCCCTAATTTGCATTTAAGCAATAAACAGAGTCATCAAGCAGGGATGGAAAACAATGAAAGTTCAAACAGGTGGGAAAAAACAGGGAGAATACCTTTCACATGGACTCTGTCTCCTGGGTCTCAGCTGGAAATGTTTTTCAAGAGGGGAACTGAAACTATAAAAAGGAGGGACAAACCTCCCAAGGCACCCTTTTCTCTCTTCCTGCCTATTGCATTCACAGCACCTGAAGAGACAAAGGAAGCAGCTATTGGACTTTGTCCTAGGGGTCCTGACCTAAAGAATTTTGTCAGTAAGACTGCTGAAAGCATATGGTGAGAGAACTTTTGCTTTGAATCTAATGTAGTTTTTTAGGCACCTGTAAGCATTTTATCTAATTTTTCTTGTAACCACTTTTATGTCTCATTACTTTTACTCACTTAAAATCTCTCTTTGTAGTTGTTAAACTTGTTTTATTATTTTATCTGATCCAGTTTTTTCATGTTGAAGCGTTTGGGATCTTCACTGGGGGTAACATATTAATCCCTTAACAGACTCAGTATATTTGTACTGTGCAGGAGAGGGCTTGGCTGTACAAGGACGTATGTTTCTGGGGAGAAAATCTGGGTCATGCTGTGGTAATTTTTAAGATTGGTAAGAGCCAAGGTGTGGCTTGCTGGTTGCAGCATGCACAGACATAGCTGGAAGTGATTTACATGCTGGAGGTGTTTGTGAGCAGTCCAGGTTGGAAACTACAGCAGCAACTCATTGTAAAGGGTGCCCCAAGTTACAGGACAGGGGTGACCCAGCTACTGATTGGTCTGGATTGTACCCTGCTATGTCACAGGGGTGAAAGCATTTCAATGTTTTAAAATTAAATTGACAGGGTTAATATACCAATTTTATTTCAATATTAAACTTTAATGATTTCTTCTGTTGTATTAGCCAGCTATAATTTTATTTATGAGGAGTTCCTGGCCGAGGCTCTCAGGGCAGTACCTAAACTTTTAAAAAAGTACAGTAATAATAACATCATCATGGAATATACTTTAAAAATCAGAGGGGTGCTTTCCTAAAATCAGGCTAAGCATTTTAGGCTCTTGCAACCTAATCCTGCGAACACTTACAGCTGGGCATAATGCTAATGCATTTGTGTTTTCAGGATGGAGCCTTTCTTTGTAGCACTCATACTGCTAGAGTCACCATTTTAATTTATGCAGTTGCCATTTGGCATTTAAAAAGTGTGTATTTGTATTTATATTTTCATGACTTATTCATGGTAAGAATGCTCCTTTGGGGCTTTCAGAGTGCTGGGCTGAATAGAACACTGGCATTTCTCATTAAGATTTTTTAAAATATAATATCAGAATTAGTGAAACTTCTTTGCTTTCAAACCACTGTTTGTTAGTTTAAAAAAAAAAAAAAGCGAATTACTTTTATATGAAAAGAATTTTGCTGCCTAGAGAAAAATGGTGGTATCCACCCTAATACTGCTGGATTTAGAAGGAACCACTGAGGAATTTGCCACTTACTTATGTCTTCTGTGGCTTTCATCTTGTAAACTATTGTTGTCTTCTAAGATCATTGCAAGTTGACATTATTTTAAGCAGTTTGGATGTGGTCAATCAAGCACGTGCTACTATTAGAGAGATACTGTTATGATCAGATAAGGCTGAAGCTCAATTACTTTTACATTTGGGATGCCATTTATGTGTGTAGTAATAATCCATTAAATGAGGAACAATTTTAAAATGTGCGTTGAGAGTAAAGCTCTCCGGCTAAGAAAATCTCTCCATCTCTTATGGATGGTGAATCAATAATTTCCTGCCATATAAAAAGTGTTTGACAAAGAAGTTTCCATTTTAGTAGAGTAAATTGAGAGAATCCCTTCTCTGATAGAAATTTTGTGTGATCAGTCTCCAAGCTGCTTCCCCCTTCCCCCCACATTTTTGTTTCATATAAGGCATGGAGTCAAGAAAAGAGAGAGAGAGAGAAACTCTGAGACTATCCCCAGTTTCAGATTTTCCACAAAGGAGTATTGAGAGACAGTCAGGGAATGCTCTTAAGTCTCTTCATATACAGAGGTACTTTTTTCAGAAGGGTGTCCTCCAGTTTGTAATCACACAATTTGTACCCATCTTTTTCTATTCTGTTCTATTGTTTCAGTTTAGGATCTTATATGAGGTGCACTTTGTCTCTTCAGTCTGGAAGTACACACTTTTTTTGGTCAGAAGAAAACTTCTATGTTAACAGAGGACCTAATTTAATTGGGACTACTTCAGGATTTAAGATACTCCATTTCATGAATACAGGTGGCAGAATCCGGCTCAGAGAAAGATCAGGTTTACATCCTGTATTAATCAACTCACTCATCTGATATCTCCCACTATACCCCAACTTGTTATTTCATAAAGGAACAGCAAATCAATACTAACATCTAGGAGTTGGGTGTAAAATGTGCATCATTGGGTGTTCAGGCCCAAACTTTCTTACAGGTAGGTGCCTGGGCCACACTTCAGGTCATCCAAGTTTGAGAACATGGTTCTCTGTATAATGAGTTTTTTCAATTAAGTAAACCTCTCTTCCATGGAAGGTGATATGATTTTAAACAGAAGCTTTTTTTCATGCCGGTGAAATGTAGCTTTACTTGTAATGAATTTATCTTAATCTGCAGAATCTTAAAATTAAATAAAATATGTAGAATGGGTAAGGAAACTGAACCTGAACTCCACTGCATGCAGTATCTTTAAGGAAGGCACCAGAAGCAGCAGCATAGGTCTACCAGCCTTTCCAGGGCTTCCTCAATAGATTATTTAAAATTCTATAGCTGCCTCAGAACACTGTGTCCAGGTGTGAATGTAGATAGCACAAAATTCCTGTGTAGAGCTTTATTTTTCTGTGTGGTGACTCCGGAGGAGAAACATTGGAATAGAAGATTTCATACACGTCATTTGCTGTGGACTTGGAGTAGGTGGGATTCCTCTGATATGAGAGAGTGAAATTGTGTGGTCAGTAAAAAGAACAGGAACTAATCCCTGCACAACAAAGTAACCCAGACAATCTCAAAATATGTGATGTAGTGTACAGTAAATGCAATGTGTAAATGTACATAAAAGAAGAGGTTTATTATATAACTTTAGATGTATGGTATGGCCTATACCCACCTGCTGTGATTAGCTCAGCAATAGCCTTGCAGCATGCCAACTACAAATGCCTGAATGACTATTCAGTCAAACTGAATTATTGGGAAGCTGAGTGGAAAGAGCTCTTGGAGGGAATCCCAACACATAGCCTATGATTCTTTAGCTGCTTGACTGATATGATCAAATAATAGGGATAAAATTGTTGGGGGGGAGGGGGGGGAATAATAAAATAAAACGTTATGTTTTACCCCCCATTTTAGAATTGTGAAGCTCCTACACTTGAATATATCTCACAGATCCCTCCACTGATGTACCTGTTTATAGGTGAAACTCATTGTCCTTGTCTGTGTATGCCTGGTATATAGGGTGACCAGATGTCCCGATTTTATAGGGACAGTCCTGATATTTGGGGCTTTGTCTTATATAGGTGCCTATTACCCCCCACCCCCGTCCTGATTTTTCATACTTACTATCTGGTCACCCTACTGG
The DNA here is from genome assembly GCA_003942145.1 of Platysternon megacephalum. Taxonomy (NCBI): domain Eukaryota; kingdom Metazoa; phylum Chordata; order Testudines; family Platysternidae; genus Platysternon; species Platysternon megacephalum. The sequence continues at coordinate 4,312,565 of QXTE01000024.1, read as the reverse complement.
TATACAAACAGTGCCTTTGGAATATTCCAGAAAGAGAGCCCAAAGAATAAGACAGTACTCCAATAATAATTTTATCTCCTGTGTATTCATTTGGGGGGAAGCAGGGTGGTGGTTCATCCTGCAGAAAAGCATGCAAAAACATGACCTGTCCTGGGAAGTGATCTTATAGGAAAAATTCAATAGACTCATTGGTGACAGTATCAGATTTAAAGTGACTGCCTTTGCCAGGTCACCTGTGCCAACAAATAATTAAGATTCTGGAGCCTATTCAAAAATCCTTTTTAGCTAACAGCCATAATTCTAATAACTGTATACTGGAGGCCTGTTGACTTTTGTCTGGCTGCCTGCTTAAAGCATCTGGTAATTGGATATGAATCCCCACAGCCAGAGCATTCATGTTTGTATTTTCAGCATCTATTTCACCTTCTTTGTTAAAGTGCCAGCATATGTTTGGGCTTCAGTGGGTTGATGTGAGATTGGAAGATCACAAATTTTGCACCAAACTAGCAACAAGCTTTATGGTGCCATCTCCAGTCATAAATGAAATGTAAAATGCAACATTAACACAATGAATGATATGTGCATAGACAAATCTTACGTTATTTTAAGTTAAGATTCCTGTAGCAGCCAGAATTCATCCCACTCATGCATGTGTAGGATAGGATTTTCCAGAGCTACCAGTGTTGGCCTAACTCTGCTTCCACTGAAGTCAATGGGAGTTTTAACATTGACTTCATTGACAGTGGAGTTAAACCAATATTGATTACGTATGAAAATCACAATCTATTTTGTATTGTTGCATGTAGTGGGGACTTCTACACTTTGTGCACGTGTGTGTACACTGTATGTGATATTGAGCATAACTTTTAAAAATTCTTGACTCTTCTGTGTTTAAAATGTCAAACTTTGTTTCATTTAAAGTATTTCCCCCCTCGATATTTCCAGAATATATAAATTGATTGTACATTATTTGCATGAGTTGAGTATGTATCCAGTTTTAATGAACTCACAATCCAAACTTTAAATCCAGTTGGACCTGTTGAGTTTCACCTGGCTTCACTTCACGTTAAAACCATGAGAAACCGCACATCTACACAATTTCAGTGCAAGACCGCATTATTATCCAGAATCCTTTAAAAAGTTAGTGTATGTATTTAGGCAACTTTTTGATAAATCTGGTTTGAGATTTGAGTTTGTAACTGAAGATGAAAGCAGGTTAATTTCTCTTGTGTTGGTTATTATTTAAAACAATTCACAATACTTTATATGCCTTCTCTGATTTGCATTATATTCACATTATGGCATCTTTGTAGACTTGTACTTCTTGCACTTAAAAAAACAACAACCCAGCTATAAAAAAATGTTTAGAAGCAAACAAACAAAAACCAATAACACCCCATTCTCCAGCTTTAAATCTCTTGAATCTGATCAAATAGTATGTTAATCCACATCTTAGGGTATAGGTAGTGTGTTTTTTGTGTGTGCTCCTTTGGGTATAAGATTTCTGAATTTAGAATTTTCTTCAGGGTGACTCTTCTATTTGCCATGTGCTCAAACTTCCTCTTCTTCCCACCACCATTTTTTAAAATAACTCTTCAGCATCACTAGATGTACCTAGCTGAGAGAAGATGGTTGAGATACCGAATATGTCAGTGCTTACACGATTTTCAAATGCTAGTACACCACTGGCTTTTTAATTAGCATTGTCTTGCTTCCCTGTGCTACAGTATCTTTTTGGACCATATAAAGCATACAATCCATTAGTTCTCCTCCAGCGTATAGTCTCTGCCTACTGCCAAGGAGACCTAAACTGACATGACAGCAACTTTACCTTGTTTCAATGTCTCTTCTTTTCTTTTTTATCATCTTTAGCTATGTCACTGTAAGCCTCTTTTATTCCAGTGCTATGGCCATTTCCCAGGGTGACTGCGAGAATGCTGAAGGCACTCCTGTTTCCATATTCTTTATATTTACATTAGGACTTCCTTTCACTTTCCCAGCCCATATTTTTATTTCATGGGCAGATGGCCATTTGGGCCAACCACCTCTGGTTAGTCTTTCAGCCATCACGAGTAGTTTAAAAGAGAGAGAAATGGGGCAAACCATACTCAAATATGTACCCCCCTCCCATGCTTTTATCCCTCTAGAAAATGCCTGTTCCATTGTTTATCACTTATAAAAGTGTATAGCCTATATTCTGAAGGCTATAAGTCACATCAGATTTCAATATCTGAATTTCACATTGACAGGAGGCAGATTGCAGTGAAGACCATAAACTGACAGTTTAGGGCAAGCATGCTATTGCCTCAGGCAGTCAATGATGTAGCCCACTCCATCCTTCTGACTTAGGACATTCATCCCTCCTGAGGTGCCTTGTCCTTTCTGATGATAGATTGAGAAAGACAAGCAGCACATGGGTAGACAAACACCTCACCCGGGCACTTGGTGCCATTTAACAGTTTCCTCCTGCTTTTGACATTTTCATTTCCCTTCTTCACCCCTCTCATCACTAAATGTTTGTATCTTATTTTCTATGCACAGCACTAATGTAAACTGACAGAATACATATACAAGCTCCATTACTCATGTGCTTTATATTCTAACTAAATTGCATAGTGAGTCTTACACTATCTGAGCCATGAAAGCAGCATTTTACAATTTTAATTGTACATTGGCTTCATGCGAGCATCATTCAAAATAAACTGAAATTTGTATAAAACATAGCTGCTCAAAATATATACAGGTGTTCCACTCATAGCTTCCATAGCTCTGTTCTGATCTTAATTACTATCACAATATGCTTTATTTGAACACATACTAATCTTACAAGTTCTCATTCCCTTGTTTATTACATGTAATTACTGTATTTGTCTCCAGCTTCAGTGGTACAGTGGGATTCTAATGGAGAGTTAAGAAATTGCAACGCAAAACAAATTCCTTGTACGACTTGAGACATGTTTCATGAATTTTCAAATGTAACATTCTGTTGTGGAACACACTTGCTTTCTCTGAGGTCTCAGAAGATGTAAACTCATTTCAGTAGTTGCAGGTGTCTTGAAGAGCATATTTTTGCATGCTACTTTTTTTTTAAAGGTATGCATCTGTTTACTAACTTTATTTCATTAAAGTGGAACATGCAAAGCAAGGCTCGGGTTTTTTTTATCAGCCATCTACTATCCATAGACCATAAGAAAGGTGGTGGGCTTGTGGACACCAACAAAGTCTAGGGACAGTGCTTTGGTGTGAAGCCAGTACTCATAGTTTTCTCAGGGAGTAGGTGCAGAGTGGGGAAAAAACCTGATATAATTATGGTCAGTTTTACTGATACCTACAGGGTTTGATAAGCAGCAGTAAAACTGGCTTGAGACTTCAGCTTCTCTCTGCTGCCACTTGGGAAAGCCTTGAACATCAGCAGACAAACTGGAGGCATATGTTGATTAAAATCAGGGTGCCTCCGTTCATTCATTTCACATGTGGAGATTTATCTTTTCAGCGACGTATGCTGAAATATATTTATTTTTAAAGGGAAGCTTAAATTCTGTGGAAACTGATGGTTTAGATCAGCAATCTCCAGAGAAGGTTTCCTACTTCACAGTATCAGGAGGTAGCCATGTTAGTCTGTATCCACAAAAACAACAAGGAGTCCGGTGGCACCTTAAAGACTAACAGATTTATTTGGGCATAAGCTTTCGTGGGTAAAAAAACCTTGTGAGGTAACTCCCGTCTCTTCATGTGTCATTATATAATGCCTGCATCTGTAATTTTCACTCTATGCATCTGAAGTGAGGTTTTTTACCCACGAAAGCTTATGCCCAAATAAATCTACTTCACAGTGTTGAAGGTGAGTACATTTTCCCCGTCCCCTCCATCCCCCCCAAGAACAGATCCAGAAACACACGGCTATTGTTGGGAAAGAAAATAATCCTGATCATGGCTCAGAGTATTTGAACCACACTCCACAAAAAATTTCAAACGTCATTAGTAGTTGACCACTCAGTCTGAATTCTAAGAAAATGGAGGCTTTTGCTCCTGTTTTCTCTCTACCGCTCTTCTCTTCTTCTTCATTTGCTGAAATTCATATTGTGACAAAGTTTAGATTGCTTAATTATCTGCTCCATTATCTTGACTCACAGTAAACATCTGGCCCTCAGGCTGCATGTTAGGCACCCCAGGCTTTTTGGGGAAACTTAATTCAAGCTTCTTTAAAACACTTCAGGAATATGTATGATCACATTTTATAGCAATCAATTTGCAGACATCTAGAAGATAATAAGGTGATAAGTAAAACCATGTCAAGCCAACCTAATATCTTTCTTTGACAGGCTAACAAGCCTTGTGGATGTGGGGGAAGTGGTAGATGTAGTATATTTTGACTTTATTAAGGCTTTTGTACTGTCTTGCATGATCTTGTCATGAACAATCTAGGGAAATACATCCTAGATGGAGCTCCTATAAGATGGGTGCATAACTAGTTGGAAAACCATTCTCAGAAAGTAGTTATCAGTGGTTCACAGTCAAGCTGGAAGGGCATATCGAGTGGGGTCCCACAGGAATCAGTTCAGGGTCCAGTTCTGTTCAGTATCCTCACCAATGATTTAGATGATGGCATAGAGAGTACACTTACAAAGTTTGTGGACAATACCAGGCTGGGGGGGGTTGCAAGTGCTTTGGAGGATAGGATTAACATAAGAATGGCCATACTGGGTCAGACCAAAGGTCCATCTAGCCCAGTATCCTGTCTTCCGACAGTGGCCAATGCCAGATGCTTCAGAGGGAATGAACAGAACAGGTAATCAAATTCAAAATGATCTGGACAAACTGGAGAAATGATCTGAAGTAAATAGGATGAAATGCAATAAGGACAAATACAAAGTACTCTGTTTAGGAAGGAACAGTCAGTTGCACACATACAAAATGGGAAATGACTGCCAAGGAAGGAGTACTGTGGAAAGGGATTTGGGGGTCATAGTGGATCACAAGTTAAATATCACAAGCGCAGATTAGGCCTCAACTGGAGTATTGTGTCCAGTTCTGGGCACCACATTTCAGGAAAGAAGTGGACAAATTGGAAACAGTCCAGAGAAGAGCAACAAAAATGATGAAAGGTCTAGAAAACATGACCATGAAGAAAGATTGAAAAAATTGGTTTTCTTTAGTCTGGAAAAGAGAAGACTGAGAGGGGACATAAGTTTTCAAGTACATAAGAAGTTATTACAAGGAAGAGGGAGAAAAATTGTTCTCTTTAACCTCTGAAGATAGGATAAGAAGGAAAGGCTTAAATTGCAACAGGGGCAGTTTAGGTTGGACATTAGGAAAAACTTCCTAGCTGTCAGGGTAGTTAAGCACTGGAGCAAACTATGTAGGGAGGTTGTGGAATCTCCAGAGGTTTTTAAGAGCAGGTTAGACAACCACCTGTTAGGTATGGTTTAGATAATATTTAGTCCTGCCATGAATGCAGGGTACAGTACTAGAAGACCTCTGAATGTCCCTTCCAGTCCTATGATTCTATGATAAAACCCTGATTGTCTTCTCCCTGTGAATGCAAGGTGAAGATGAAGCTGATCAGCTGCAGGTTTCAGTTGCTGGAGAACTCAATCAGTTTCTGAACATCTTTTCAGGGATGATGTGAGAAAAAGATAATTTTGTTAATTTATTTGTGTGTGTGTGTGTATACACATATATACATCTACATAATATAATCTGCATGCAAATTATGTGCATCCATAGGCCTCCTGCCAAGTCGGCAGTGTAGCTTTAAGAACATGAATGTCCATACGGAGTCAGACCAATAGTCAATCTAGCACATCCTGTCTTCTGATAATGGCCAGATGCCAGATGTTTCAGAGGGAATTAACAGAACAGGGCAAATATTGAAAGATCTATCTTGTCACCCAGTTGCAGCTTCTGGCAGTCAGAGGTTTAGGGAAACTTGGAGCATGGGGTTGCACCCCTGACCATCTTGGCTAAAAGCCATGGATGGACCTATCCTCCATGAATTTATCTAATTCTTTTTTGAACCCAGTTATACTTTTGGGCTTCATAACATCCACTGGCAATGAGTTCCACAGGTTGACTGAGGGTTATGTGATGAAGTACTGCCTTATGTTTGTTATAAACCTGTTGCCTACTAATTCCATTGGATGAACTCTGGTTCTTGTGTTATGTGAAGGGACAAGATGCATGTAGATACAGTCATATAAATTAGCTCATTTTCAGGGCCAGATTATGTCAAGGCCTTAAGGAGGTGCTTTGGGATGAGAGGTTAAGAAATATAATCGAGGTTAGTACATCCATTGGGTTGCCAGTCATCTCTTATGTTGGTGTGGCTATGTAATCCCTCTGCATGCTGGCCTGCTTCGGGAGAGATTGTGAAAGTTTGAGAAATGCTACAGTTAGGTCTGTATTGTATAGTGGTTTAGTGTGCCGGGAGGTTCAGCTGTTATTCATGTGGATGATGTGTTCATTTATTTCTAATGCCAAACTCAAGAAATATTAGTTTCTCACTATGATGAAGCTGGTTTTGGTCAGTATGGTATCCATTTTATCTTTTTGTAGAAATTGCTTGTAAGATTAAAATTCAAACATATTCAGAAGATGCTGCTAATGTACTTTTAGTATTTATCTAGAAAAGCTGCTTGTTTAAAGTGTGCGAATGAATGACTTGAATATTTACAAGCATTTCCCTGTGTGTTAAAAAGGAGAGATAGATAGCAGGATTGCTTCAAGGAAAAAAAAAACCTATTTGAAAATTATTTTTTATAAGAAAACATGTCACTTATACATTTTCCAATTTCTTTGCTATTTGGCTGTCCTACATTATTTAGAACATAAAAGGTATTAATTTTAAAAGACTGATCTCTAGAGAGAGCCAACTATCCTTTCTAATAAACCAGTGGAAGTACAGTGTGCCTAGCAGGAATTTTTGCAGATATTTCTGATTTTCATTAAAATGATTGCTGAGTTCAGGTAGCATTCATACAGACACTTGCACTATTATGTAGACATAAATATCTTGCTTCAAGTTGAAGGATTTAGACTTCATTAACAAGTCAACAGACATGGCTGTTTATACCATGTCTAATACCTTTACTCGTGTTGAATAGCACCGTACTCTTTTTTAGCATTGTGTTTTATGGAGTAAGGTACTACTTGGCATGGGTAAAGAGATCAGAATCTGGTCCTTAAAGAGTTACTGTTAGCCTAAGAATATTTGTAAGACCTTTTCCTTTGCTTTGTTACTAATACCCAGTTTAGAAAATGTTTCTCTTTCCCATCAGTGTTTGACTTTTTCCTGCCTTGAAATTTGTTTCTCTTCCCCACAAATATTTATGAAAATTTAGGCACCTTGTATATATGTCCTGATATTTGTCTATTCTTAGGTACTACAGTCATGCTCATGTACTGCTCTACAATCCTAGAGCATATGTACACTTTATCATTTTTTTCTTCTTTTTAGATTGTGAATGGAAAAAATCCAATAGTTGCTCTGTTTGTTAGATTAATATTATATTTAGAGTGTATGGGAAATATTAGCTCTCCTTTGGAAAATGTCTTCAGAAAAGATCCTTGAGGAAAACTCAGATTTTCTTCCATCGAGGAGTTCACCCACAATGCATTTGCTTAGTGGTGGGGAAATTTGATGCCATCCTCCACCCTAGAATAAGTAGCAGGTACTAACCCCAACCATCGTGGCTCCATCTAGATATCTGTGGATCTTGGACAATCCATTGGATGCTCTGTGCTGGCACACCAGCATTTCTTTGAAATTCTGTTGTCAGGGCTTCACCTGCATGCAGCTGCCCTGCAATTCTCTTTAAAGGAGGGTTCATCTGTATGGAGGAGGCACTGTCCAAATATTAATGCAGACTTAGTCCTTCCTAAATGACTCTCTGACTCAGTTTAGGACTAGTGGGCTCTGGGTTCCCTGTGCTCCTTGGGCCGATGGCAGGGGGCAGCCTTTAGCTTGCTGGCTGCTGGAGTTGTATTGGATTCTTAATGCACATTGTTGCCGCCTAGTGGCTATGTGAATAAATTAATTTACACAACCTCTGATTCTTCTTCGAGTGCTTGTCCACGTCCATTCCACATTAGGTGTGCGCGCACTGTGTGCATGAGCGTTGGAAACTTTTCCCCTTAGCGGCTCTCGGCGGGGGCCCCTGCCAGAGTGGCACCACTGCGCCGTGCATATATACCCCCGCTGGCCCGACCCCCTCCAGTTCCTTCTTACCATCCATGGCGGCGTTGGAACAACCTCTTGCTCTAGTAAGAGAAGCAATCCCTTAGCCTTAGAGTTGCATACCTGTTATCAGTTAGTTAGCATTTCATTGTTGTTGGACACTTTAATAGATTAGGTGCTTGGAGGACTCCGGCACCCGCCCCGGACTGCAGGGTATGCCGCAGGCCCAAGGATTTAAGGCTTGTGCCACGTGCCGCAAACCTATGCCGGTTAGTGACCCCACGACTCCTGTCTACGTTGCCTGGGTGAAGCTCACCAAACAGAGAAGTGTAAGATTTGCAAGGCCTTTAAGCCGAGAACAAAGAAAGAGAGACTTTCGTTTAAAGCAGTTGTTGATGGAGGCCGCGCTGCAGCCATCGGGCCCGGAACGCCCGACGCCGGCTCTAGCCTCCTCGGTGCGGAGCGCCCCGGAGTCGTCAAGAGACCCGGCACCGGCCAAGCACCACAAGCTGTCGGCCTCAGGACACCAAAGTAGCCCCGGCACCGCTCATCCTCCCCGGTGCGGCCCAAGGCAAAGCCAAAGGAGGGGCGCGGACGCTCCCCGCAAAGGAGACTGGCGCCATATCAGGCCCCGGGTACCGGGAAGAGCGGGATGGACACTGCACCGACTTCGGCACCGGCACCACAAGTCCCACCGAGTCCAGCCATAAGTGAACTCAGTGCGGACGAAGGACTTGAGGGCGTAATAGATCAGCCCTCCACGCCTGACACCTTTGAGGCTGCAAAAGACCTCATCGGATTGTCGGCAGCAAGCCCCCTCCCGGCCAGGGAGAAGCCTCCGGCACCCGGACCCAGGGTGCTGTCAAAGGGAAAGCCGGCAATGGTGTGCCCTTCGAGATCACCGTCCTGGCACCGCTCCCGGCGTTGGTCCCGGTCGAGCTCTGAGCCTGTGGACTCCCAGTTACCCTTGACTCAGAAGGAAGTCTCGGTACCGGAGGCGACTCAATGCACGGGGTTAGTGCAGGGCGTACGGCGCTCCCCGGCACCCCCCCTCCGAGACCGGCACCAGGAGGAGACGAGCCGGGAGTCACCGAAGGCTCCTGGGAGTCGCCGAGGGCTCCCAGAAGGTCCCAGTCTCGGGAGCATCGGTCCCGGTCCAGGGAGCAGCGGTACTGGTCCCGCTCCCAATCAGCAAGAAGCCGATTGTCAACCTCCCGCCGGCACAGATCGATGGCACCGCCGTGGCCCTCGCGCTCGGCGTCGCCGGAGTCCGGCACCGACTCGGGCCAATACAGCTATCTGCAACGGGCTCCGGACTGGTTGGTAACCACAGTGGGGACCGCCAGGATACTGGCCCTTCTGGACCCCTTGGGCCTACCACCAGCGTCAAGGTGCCCCCTCCAGCGCCAGCTACTTGGTGCAGCAGTCCCGGTCCCTGCACCGACGCTCTTCCGTAAGGGAAGCTACGGTGTCCAAGCCACCTGCAGCCTCGCCGAGCGAGAGACCGGAGAGCGTGGCACCGTACCTGGTGCCGCCCCAAGGCCACTGGCCCCAGCCCGAGCCGGAAGCCCCTCCCCTGGGGGAGGGGGACCAGGGAGACCAGCCGGAGGAAGCTGAGCAACTGCTAACTCCCTCGTCATCCCCGGATGGAGCAGTAGCAGGCACGGCGGTAACAGGACCTCCACCAATAGACCACAAAGCCCACCAAGAGCTGCTACATAAGGTGGCCCATAACTTGGGGTTGCAAGCCGAGGAGACGGTTGAGCAGGAGGACCCCATGGTGGACATTCTGAGTCCAGAAGGTCCATCCAGAATAGCGCTCCTGCTCATTAAGACCATTCAGTCTAATTACACGACTATATGGCAGACCCTGGCATCCAGCGCACCAACAACCAAAGGTGTGGAGCGCAAGTACTTCGCCCCGTCAAAAGGATACGACTTCTTGTTCTGCCACCCGAGCCCATGTTCCCTGGTAGTCTGGGCGGTAAACGAGAGAGAGCGCCATGGGCAACAGGCCCCGGCCCCTTAGGCCAAGGAAGCAAAACGCCTAGACCTGTTTGGCAGGAAGGTGTATTTGTCAGGGGGCCTCCAGTTGAGGATTGCTAACCCACAGGCCATCCTCAACAGACATAACTTCAACTCCTGGGCGGCAGTGGGGAATTTTAAGGACAACCTCCCGCAGGGCTCCCAACAGGATTTCACGGCCCTGGTGCAGGAAGGCAAGGCCATAGCGAAAACCTCCCTCCAAGCGTCCTTGGACTCAGCGGACGTGGCAGCCAGGACAATCGTGTCGGGCGTGGTCATGCGGCGCTCAGCATGGCTGCAGGAGTCAGGTCTACCGCCCGATGTCCAGAATTCGCTCCAGGACCTTCCCTTTGAAGGGTCCGGACTCTTCTCGGACCAGACAGATGCAAAGCTGCATAGCCTCAAGGACTCCAGAGCTACACTCAAGTCGCTGGGTATGCATACCCCGGCGACTCAGAGGAAGCCCTTTAAGCCACAACTTCCTCCGCAGCGCCAGTAGCAGCCTCGTCCTCGACAGGAGCCTTACCCCAGGTGAGGCGGAGACAACAGGAGGCGGCGCAATAATAACAACAACTCCAATAGGCCGGGCCAGAGCCAAGGCCAACATAAATCTCAGCCGGGCCCTAAGCCAGGCTTTTGAAGCTGCGCTCGAGGACAGCGTACCAGATCAACTACCGGATCCATCCCCTTGTTTCCTCAACCGCCTGTCCCGCTTCTCCCGTGCGTGGTCCAGCATTACATCGGACGGTTGGGTGTTACGCACGGTGCGAAGCGGGTACATGCTACAGGTTTCCTTCCTGCCTACCCCCCAACCCCCTTCCCCATCCCTCTTCAGGGACCCTTCTCACGAGCATCTCCTAGAAAAGGAGGTTCACTCGTTCCTAGAGGCGGGGGCGGTACAGATAGTACACTTACACCTAAGGGGGAAAGGGTTCTACTCCCGCTATTTCCTCATCCCCCAAGGCCAAGGGGGGCCTTCATCCCATTCTAGACCTGCGCGAGCTCAACATGTTCCTGGTCAAGGCCCAGTTCTGCATGGTCTCTCTGGGCACCATGAAGGACGCGTACTTTCATATCGCCATCCACCCAGCGCATCGCCGATTTCTGCGCTTCATCGTAAACCAGGAACATTACCAGTTCGCGGTTTTACCGTTTGGCCTAGCTGCGGCCCCACGGGTATTCACAAAATGCATGGCGGTGGTGGCGGCATTGTTGCAGAGGCAGAGGATTCGAGTTTACCCGTACCTCGACAACTGGCTCCTGGCAGGTCGGTCCGAAGAAGAGGTTCGGTCCCACGTGCAGACGGCCTTGAGTCTATTCCGCAAGCTGGGGCTCCTGGTCAACGTTCCCAAGTCCACTCTCGTTCCAACGGTGTTCTTTCCCAAACCCCATGCGGACCCGAGTCACCACAGCCTACACACCCTAGATGTCCGCTGAGCGTTGGCATTCTACTTGGAGCGCACCAAGCCCTTTCGTAAATCCACGCAGCTGTTCGTGGCCATAGCTGAGAGGATGCGAGGCCTTCCGGTGTCGGCGCAGCGAATCTTGTTGTGGATTATGGACTGCATTCGGGCGTGTTATGACCTCCTACCCTCCTCCAAAGGTAAGCTTGTGATTCACCTAATGTGGAATGGATGTGAACAAGCACTCGAAGAAGAAAGGAACGGTTACTTACCTTTTCGTAACTGTTGTTCTTCGAGATGTGGTGTTCACGTCCATTCCACCACCCACCCTCCTACCCCTCTGTCGGAGTCGCCAGCAAGAAGGAACTGGAGGGGGTCGGGCCAGCGGGGGTATATATGCACGGCGCAGTGGCGCCACTCCACCCAAAGTCTTTTGCAACCAAGCTGTTTCAGCAGTAGCTACCTTGTGGGGACACTCCCAGCTGGGAGATAGAGGAGAATGAGCTGCATGTTGCCTAGGAAGAAGCCCAGCTGGCTCTGTAGAAGACCAGAGTACTGCAGTTTTTGTTTACACAATCAGTGCAGGGATGGAATTTGCTAACCAGGCCATCTCTTAGATCTGCAGCTGATGAAGACTTTAAGGCAGTCTCAGATTTCAAGCTCTTGCCAGGTTATGAGAGGCATATGCTGTTACTCTCTGCTTCTTTTGCAACCAACACAAGACTAGATTTTATAATTATTTTATCTATGTGATGACAGATTGTTCAGGGGTGGTGGAAAATTGGTGTTCCAATGGCAAGCTTAGTACCATCTGTTTCTCTTGTCCAGCATAAGTTGGACTTCAGATGTTACATTTTTCCCTTGCAGTTTCAGAGCAAAATCAGGGAAATGTATACATCTTTTCTTGGCTCAGATAATGCGGCGTCCTTCCTTTATGCAAAACTGAACCCAATGCATCTTGAAACATCCCTGCATCCCTTGAAGTGGATGGTGCTGTAACTTCTGAGTTAATACAGAGCCTAGTGTATTGTTGGTACTGTGAAACAACAAATAATCATGTTTTGGAGAAAAATCAGGAATTTAGGTTTGATATCAGAATTTTTAGTTCTAGTCTGAGATAATTTACTATTGTAATTTATAAATATTATTTCTGGGTATATATGTTGTATCCACATCATTCTGATCCTGCAGGGGCCTGCTATGGGTTCTGCACACCTGGGGTTGGGGTAGCTTTATGTGCTGTATCCATAAGGTAGCTTTATGCTCCGTATCCATTGGCTACTCTGAGTTTTATTGGTTTGAGCCATTGTTGGCTGGGAGTTTTCTGGAACACAGTGTTCTCTGGTCTTGCCCCTTCTTGTCTGGACATGTGGCCTATGCTAGGAGGGGCTAATTACCAGCTAGGATACCCCCAGCATGGGGGAATCACCAGGTGCCCATTTAGCTGGGAAAAGCACAAAAGAAGGGTTCTAATTAAGGAGCAGGATTGATCTCTAAATCGGTTATATAGTATGTTACGGATTTGCACTGGAACACTCTTCCTCATAATGCTCTACTTGTCAGACTTTTGGTACTAATCTTGTTCAATTTTTTCTTGCCCTATCTTGTCTTCCCCATTACCACATACAACTTTGGTGTCTTATATCAGATTTGGGTGCATTCATGTTGTTGTATGAGAATATAAACTTTTTTTATTTAAGGAGAATTTTTATCCTTCTTCAGTTTTCAAGCTTAATCTGCATTGTGATTTTTTTCAGAATGTATGCTTCAGGATTGGAAATTGCCTTTTTTTCAAGAAATGTGGCTTTGAATTAACATGTTTTCATGTAGTTCATTTTTTACGCACAGGGCATAAGGGCCCTGATTCTGCAACTAGTTTGGCATGGGAGGGCCCCTAGAGTCATAATTTCTAAGCAATTTACACAAATACCAAGGCATGAGGTAACAAATCTTTATAAGATCAGATGTTTATTTGTGCAATCTTTATCTTAACAAACTGTGACTCTAGTCGATTTCACAATCAGTAGAGGCAAGAGGGAACTTTTAGAGGTAGTAGTCTTCCAAACTTGAAGATTTTTTGGAAAGGACGATTAACATTCTAACCTACCTGGAACTTTTATTTAGGATGAGTACCACTCCACACCCTTTCCCAGCAGCAATAATGCTTCCTAACTTTTCAACTTGTTTGCTGTCTTGTTGTTTATAAAATCTGGTTTTTTATTACATATTCAATAATTAAGAACAGCAGGACTGTGCTGCTCTGAACAAGACTGTTTTCATCTGATTGGTTTGGAATGGTAGGCAGAACCAAGCCTACTTAGTATTTAGCTTAGTCAGGGGGCTTCAAAGGTATAAAGTTTCCCTACGTGGGAGTCTATTTCACCGTGAGTGGCAGATGGTGAGGTTGGGCCTCAAAAGGCAAGATGCTTGTCTCAATCAGCCAAAATCCCAGGTGGTAACATGTTGAGGATGTTCTACTGGCAAATGGTATTACAGTGAGGGAAGAGATGTTTCCCCAGTTTGGATTGGCCGCCTCTACTGCCTTCCTTCCTACATCCTGTGTTAGGGAATCAGGCACTGGGTTTCAGAGCCACTTCATCCTGCTCTTGTAAACAGTGTCTCTAGCACATCCAGGCATGCAATGAACATAACCTTTACTTGTTGTGTTTTTGGATAGTTGCTACAAAAATCAACAACCTCAGCTTGAATTTGTTGACCTTCTGGGCATGTTGCCAGGCTCGTCTGCTCAACTGGACATCTTTGGAGGGCAGAAGCTGTTGGAGTGGGATTTGTTGCCTGTTGAGAAAATGAGGAGTGGATGGAGGAAGGAAAAGTGCTGCTGTTTTGATTGGGTTTTGTTTGTAATTGTTTTGAGCGTTATTTTAATTTTTATCAAGGACCCTCAGGGCTTTGGATGGGCATTTTTTGGCATATGTATCTTAAATCAAATAATAAACAACAAAACAAATTGCAGGTATAAATTTGTTAATTTGACACAATTTGGAACCATAAATAGAGAATTTATACATGAAAACTTTAAATACAATGTTTCAGAGACACTTTTTTGTCCAAGTTCTCTGTTTATACAGCAGTTCTCTTATAGTTAAGACTTGTTTACTTATGTTCCAATACAGAATATGGCCTGTTTATAAATATGTATGCTAGGCTTAAAGCAGAAGAATGTTTTTATTCCTCTTGTATACATGCATAGTAGCTCTTTTGTTTTGGGTCAAAAGTAGGACTCAAACTGTCTGCACTGCAGAAAAAGAGAAAAAAGATGATTTTCTTTTTAGTAATTGCATACAGTAAAATTGTGTAGCAAATGGGGTTTTCAATAGACAAATGGTATTAAATGGTTGTAATGAGTGTATGCATTCTGGCTGAAAATAGAATTTTGAAACTGATTCAAGTTTCTGTCCTTGAAATGATGCTGTACGTTATCTATGTAAACTAATGCAAAAATTCTATGCAAAGCACTTTTTTTTTTTCAGCAGGATTGCTCAAAATAGTTTCAGATTTATGCTATATATCATATTAAATCCACTGTTGAAAAAAAGATATTGCCTTTACCAGAATTCAGTTTTAAATGCCTCAAAAATGTAATCACTGTAAAGATCAATACATACAGTAGTTAGCCAATAGCTCCCAAAGTGTAAAGGAAGTTTGGAGTTTCAGTACTTTAATGAATTATTGAATGGTACTTGGAGAGGCAGACTTAAATAAATTAAAAATATTTGGCCTTTTTTCATAAGCTTTTGTTAACTGAGTCAGACACTTAGTAAACCATCCATAGGCTGGGAAGAAAAGACCGTTTGCATAGAAGTCACTTACCAGGCAAAATGTGCCCCAGAATAATTTGGAGCAATAGTATAATAAATGCATGGACTTTCAGAGCTACATACAAACTGCATGCAAAATGAATAATAAATGTATAATAAATTATTCATAACAGCCCAAAGGCATAATTATTCAGTGAAGTGAAAACTAAGAAAATTAGTTCCTTATTAATATTTGTTTATGGTGATGATTATTTTTATTTATTTTTATGCAAGATTTTAATCCTAAAATCTTTGGGGCCAGTTTCTATAGAGCATATTCATAACTTACATGTATTTTTCCTCCATGTTATTGAATACAAAGACGTGAAAGATGTATAAAATATATATTGAACAGTTTTGAACAAATTACATATTTTATTTCACTAGCACCCTGTTTAATCTTACATTTTCAAATAGCCACCTCATTTATCTCAAGTGAGTAGAGAATAAAGACTTTCCACATTCTGTCACATGCTGTAATGCATAAGAGAACAGTAGAAAAGCCATCGATGGAAAGGTTGATGAAAGTGAGGAACTACAAACTGCAACATATAAAATGTTAGCATAGTATATGGAAAATAAAAAATCCTTTGCATAAATAGAACGACAAGTAGCACAATATGCCTTTAAGGTCTGAACCTGTAAATACATATGACTGACATGAATAGTCCTATTGAATAACATAAATCACATGTCTAAGTGCTTGGAAGTTGAGCCCTATATTATCCACACACCAAAAATTACATAATTTACTATAGTGATTTCTCTACTGCATGTCAGGTTCCTGGGTGAAGGTGGGCGGGACTAGTGGCAGGAGATTGGTAGGCAGTTCAGAGTCAATATCAGGGTCAGTAGTCGGAGCTGGAGACAGGTTGGAGATCAGGCTGAGGGTCAGTACCGGGTATCAAGGTCTGTGTGGGTATTGTGGGACTCAAGTCCAAGTCAGAGCTGAGGTCAATACTGGGAGGTCAGGAACAGAGAATGGACAGTGGTTGTGGCAGCTAGCTAATGATCTGCCTTATTGCCTGGACACTTCTTGGAATACCCATTGGGGTTATATAGGGTGGGGAGCCAATCAGGTGCCATGAGGCTGCTGCTTGTTGAACTTCTTGAGGTACAGATCCAGACTAACACGGCTACCCCTCTGATCCTTGAGGTGTGGCTTCCTGTAGTCTGTGTCCGCAGTGGGTTGTGGGTAGGGGAGCAGAAGCTGGTTACAGCTGCTGCTGGGTGGCAGTAAGAAGGTGTTTGTTGCCTGGCAACTCTACAAGCCTGTGTTGTCACTGTGATGCCAACCTGAAAAGCAGAAATTAATTGACAACATTCAAGGTTTTGTCTTAACTTTTTATGAACAAAATGTCAAACACAAGCAAGGCCATAACACTCAGAGGACGCATTGAAGAAGAAAACATTCTACAAATACATTAGAAGCAAGAGGAAGACCAAGGACAGAGTAGGCCCGTTACTCAATGAAGGGGGAAAGACGACAGAAAATGTGGAAATGGCCAAGGTGCTTAATGATTTCTTTGTTTTGATTTTCACCAAGAAGGTTGGTGGCGTGTGGACGTCTAACATAGTAAATGCCAGTGAAAATGAGGTAGGATCGGAGTCTAAAATAGGGAAAGAATAAGTCAAAAATTACTTAGACAAGTTAGATGTCTTCAAATCACTAGGGCCTGATGAAATGAATCCTAGAATACTCAAGGAGCTGTCTGAGGAGATATCTGAGCCATTGGCAATTATCTTTGAAAAGTCATGGAAGACGGGAGACATTCCAGAAGACTCGAAAAGGGAAAATATAGTGCCAATCTATAAAAAGGGAAATAAGGACAACCCGGGGAATTACAGACCAGTCAGCTCAACTTCTGTACCCGGAAAGATAATGGATTAAATAATTAAGAAATCAATTTGTAAACACCTAGAAGATAATGAGGTGATAAGGGTAACAAGCCTTGTGGATAGCGGGGAAGTGATAGATGTGGTATATCTTGACTTTAGTAAGGCTTTTGATACTGTCTCGCATGATCTTCTCATAAACAAACTAGGGAAATACATCCTAGATGGAGCTCCTATAAGATGGGTGCATAACTAGCTGGAAAACCATTCTCAGAAAGTAGTTATCAGACTGAGGGATGACATAACAGTTTTCAACTACATAAAAGGTTGTTACAAGAAGGAGGGAGAAAAATTATTGTTCTTAACCTCTGAAGATAGGACAAGAAGCAATGAGCTTAAATTGCAGCAAGGGCAGTTGGATATTAGGAAAAACTTCCTAACTGTCAGAGTGATTAAGAACTGGACTAAATTGCCTAGGGAGGTTGTGGAGTGTCCATCATTGGGGATTTTTAAGAGCAGGTTGTACAAACACCTGTCAGGGATGGTCTAGATCAGTGTTTCCCAAACTTGGGACGCCGCTTGTGTAGGGAAAGCCCTTGGCAGGCCGGGCCGGTTTGTTTACCCGCTCCGTCCGCAGGTTCGGCCGATCGCAGCCCCCACTGGCCGCGGTTCGCTGCTCCAGGCCAATGGGAGCTGCTGGAAGCGGCGCGGGCCGAGGGACGTACTGCCCGCCGATTCCAACAGCTCCCATTGGCCTGGGACAGCGAACCGCGTCCAGTGGGAGCTGCGATTGGCTGAACCTGTGGACGCTGCAGGTAAACAAACCGGCCCGGCCCGCCAGGGGCTTTCCCTACACAAGCGGCATCCCAAGGTTGGGAAACACTGGTCTAGATAATACTTAGTCCTGTCTTGAGTGCAGGGGACTGGACTAGATGACCTCTCGAGGTCCCTTCCAGTTCTATGATTTTATGAAGCCCTGGAGAGGACTGAGTTCTTTTCCAAGTTATGCCCGAGCAACCTAGCTGACTTCACGGGTTTGAGACTCGCTAAGTCTTACACTACCCAAGAAATGGTATAAAGAAATATTTAATCTTCATCAATATTTCATCCTCACTTTTTTCTGTTCTAAACATGGGCAGAAAACAAGACCACCATGTATTAGGAAATAATATTGAAAATTAATTTCAGACACTTGAATCTACAGTTTCCCAGCATGCTTTGTAGTTCTGGCAGTAAGCAAGTTCTGGCAGTAAGCATCTTTTCACCGGAGTTTTCCTTTCCTTACCTTTCCTTTGTATTGTTTTCTTCTATTTGGATATAGCATTCATCTGTATTTCATAAAAAATGTGCAGCATACTGTTTTAGCTGAGATAAATCAAGTTATACATATCATAACCATGTGTATCAATGTATCATAACCAATTTTGATTATCCCACTCATTGGTCCTTTTGCAAATCAGGCCACTTCACCTTCCTGTTTAGAATCAATATAGTAGTCTCCCGTATCTTTGTGTGTGTGTGTGTGTATATATGTATATGTGTGTGTGTGTGTGTATATAATCATATCATTTATATGTAATATAAAAATAATTTGCCAATGACTCTACACAAGCCCTCTGAATCCATCCACGGATTTTGGACTAATGCCCATCACTGTACTATCTTGAATTCTGTAAAACATAAATATACCAGTGCTCTTTGCCCTTTTGCTTTTCCTTCACCTCCGTTAGCTTCCTTCCTCCTCTGGTGGTTCTTCATTTTTTAGTACACCAGAAAGATTTAGAAGCTTAGCCTTTAATTATTATATAATGTGTAATAACACAGTTGTTGCTGTAACAGTTGTATGTTCATATTTGAGAATATTGAGTGATTATATATGTCGGGGTGGCCAACCTGTGGCTCCGGAGCCACATGCGGCTCTTCAGAAGTTAATATGTGGCTCCTTGTATAGGCACCAACTCCGGGGCTAGAGTTACAGGTGCCAACTTTCCAATGTGCCCGGGGGTGCTCACTGCTCAACCCCTGGCTCTGCCACAGGCCCTGCCCCCACTCCACCCCTTCCCACCCCCTCCCCTGAGTCTGCCTTGCCCTCGCTCCTCCTCCTCCCCCCGCAGAGCCTCCTGCATGTCACAAAACAGCTGATTGGGAGGTGTGGAGAGGGAGGGAGAGGCGCTGATCGGTAGGGCTGCCGGTGGTCAGGAGGCGCTGGGAGTGTGTGTGTGGGTAGCTGATGGTGGGGGCTGCTGACATATTACTGTGGCTCTTTGGCAATGTAGATTGGTAAATTCTGGCTCCTTCTCAGGCTCAGGTTGGCCACCCCTGATATATGTAATTACTCCAGATTGTCATTAACTAAAATATCTATTTAATAAAGATTAATAAAGATTAATCAGTATCACCTATAGTTATGTCTGACTTGCCATAAGTCACTTCTATAAATGAGTTGGATGAAGTTGCTATATCTGTTGGTCCATTATCATGTCAGAGACATAAAAAAATTGTAAAGAATTTCCCTCCCACAAAAATGCTTGTTTGTGAGATTTCAAAAACGTGTCTGAAACAAAGCAACTCGTTGAAAAATCTAAATTTTTAATAACAAAAAATCAACAAATCTTACAACAACTTTGATTAACATTTTGAGATGGGATTTTGGATTGGTCAGTATTGGTTGTGTCAGCCAACCTGGAAATGAAAATCACGTCAGAGTGGCAGAGCCAATTTCGAGTCCGATCCTCAGGGAATGACTCTGTGCCCAGCTTTCTGCAGAAAGAAGGTAGAAAGATAACAGAAGGTTTTGAAATGTTATGGCCCCTCTCTCAAATGCTGCCTCATTGCCCAACGTGGAGGTCACTGAAAACTTAGAAATCCATCACCAAATGTATTAGATGGGGAAGAAGCCTCCTGGTATTTCCCTAACTGAAGAAAACATAAGTTAAGATTGAACAGGGATTGCATGGTGTTAGAAACCCATATGGCTTGGTGGGGGATCTTCTAGGTCACAAAAGCATCCAAGCTCTTTCCAATGTTCCAAATAATTAGATTTACTTGTACTTTGTTTATGTTGAAGCTGACTTAGAGTTGGTCTACTGATTCTCAATCAACAAGTAACAATAATGGCCATTATGGCCTTATCCTTGAATTTCCTTCCCTTGTGCTTTATAGCAAAAAAATATATTAAGTTATATATCTCCCTGTGTGGTTAGTGTAGGATCTGATGTAGATACATGTGATGCTTCTGGAGTTGGAAGCAAAGCATATGGAATTCTGGTCATTTTCATTCCCACACTAACCTTATCTCTCTCTTTGTTCATTTGTATTTGAGTCACTATTAGATTAATTAAGAGATTATTAATATGTCACTATTAGAATTATATATATGATTTTCTCTCTGGTATTCTGTCCTTACCTGTTTTTCCTCCACAAACCAAATTGGCCTTAGAGGACTCCTGTTGCACTTAAGAATTAAATTTTTAATGCAAAATAATTTAATGTTAGATATGAAATTTGGGTGATCATCTGTAGAAGTAGTATCAGAAACTTGGGTCCATTAAATACTACTAAATCCTAAATTTTGGGGACTCAAATTATATGAAACTTGTTTGCACAAGTAAATTTGCCAAACTTCATGACTGAATTTTCAGCAACTTCAGCCAGCCCAAAATATCACCTCTAAGTTGTATAAATACCTCAAAGGTTCACTGTAAGAAATTTGTCATTTATCTTAATATCATGACCTGAGTGCCACCAGCACTAAGAAAGTTGATGAGTGAGAGATTTAGGATGTTTCTGTGTCTGCAGCTATGGTGACACGGAATACTCCATTCTGAACTCCTTTACTTTTCAAGGACTGCCTTTCAGAAACAGTACAGTAGTACAAGACTCTTTTCTTATCTCTTGACCTTTAGTTGATGTGCTGTTTTTTCTCTGTTTCACCATTTTACACAATTCTAAGTTTTTTGGTGAAAGTTCAGTTTCAGCAGCCTTTTGTGGGTAATGCACACACGCACGGTTGGATTGTATTTAGCAGTATCTCTCCCACTTTCTGTAACTCTTACTTTTGTTTTTGCATTTAACTCTGCAGTGTAATGAATCTTGTTCCCATGTATTTCTTATATCAGTGTAGATGGACGGCATCCTTGGGAGGTTATGGAGTCAATCTGGCATTTCAAATGACTGTTTAATGCTAGAGACATATGTATTTTTCTTGCCAAGGCTTTTTTGTTTGTTGTTCTTTTTGCCAAAGGTGGTGTTTTTCATGCTAACTCTTTTGATAGATACACTTAAGAGTTCTATTGTATACCCAATATCAAACAGGCTCAGTGTGTTGAGGATAGTGTTGCATGAATCGTGCTTCTGCCAGATTTTCTTGGTCTTTTGGCTAAGATCCAGCATAGTGTCAGTTCAATATCAGATTTTTTTATATATATTTACTTAGCAGGGAACTGTATCCTCTATATTGCAAAGAGGTGGACTCAATGATCTAATGGGTATTCTCCAATTAACTATTCTCGTCTTCTCTGGCTCCCAAGAACAGTTTTTAAAACATGAAAACCCAAAAATTAGGAAGCCAGGGTATACTGTTCTATGTGGGATATAGCTTCATGAAGAACTGTATTCTGAATTTCAGCCCTGTTCCAAAGTCCACTGAAACAAATGGGAGTTTTTCCATTGACTTCAGTGGTTTTGGATGAGACTTGTTTTATGATGAAAAAAGAATCCTCTTACACTTTATTTGAATTTCACATGTAATTTACATGTAACGTTAAAACATTTCACCTCTACCCAAATGTGTATCTGCATGAATTAGGAATGTTCATTTAAGATCTCTGAATAGAACAGACTCCAAGTTATATATTTTTTTCATAAACCAGAGCCTTTTAGGAAGAAAACAGACATTACAAAAGTAAAAGGTAAACTAACTGACTGTTTCTGAAGTTTAACTAAATTTGAAAGTAAGTCTTAAATTCTTACTATGTTGCAGTCTGGTATCTTTCATTTGTTGACTTATTTTTCTTTCCCCTTCACGTTAACAAGTGATCACATGCGCACCAGCTAAATGTCTAATAAATCTCCAGGCAAAGCTGGGTTGTCTTGTGTGGGACTGACTTTAAAAATATTTGATGGAACATTGCTTCAGTCTCTGAATACTTGTCAGATTGGATTTATTACAGCTGCTCCCATTACAAAGATGTGCACTTTGGTCCTAAGGGATCTTTCTCTTTTGGTATATAGTCCTAGCATTGTGCTGTCACAGTCAATCAATTACTCACTTTGACACTCTCAATCTGGCAGAACATTGTTAAGAGTCACTTTTCACAGTAACTTTACTTTCTTATTTTTTCTTGTGTATATAGAAATGTTTCAGTGCAGAGCCCATTTACATTTCAAAGTGGGTGGGTGCCTATTACACTGTAATAATTGGAAATGAAATCTCAAAGGCTTCTTGAAGAATCAGACAGCGTATTTTGAAATAAACAAATAAATCAAATGTCAATTACTTTTTTAAATATGTGTAATATCTAGGTTGTTTGTGGTATAGTAGTACTATGAGAATATTTTAGTTCAACCAGCAGTTCAATTTTATGTCAGAAATATGAAGTTGGCTTAGTAGAAGAAATAGAAAAATAGTGCCTTTGACCATATTACTGTCAGATCTTTTTAAAATGGAAATGTTTGGTAAGCAGAATTATGTTGGAGATGAGATGAAACTCTCCCTGTTAAACTTTTCTCTCATTCACAGCCTAATTATATGTACACACAGATGGCTAAGTATATACAAAGTCATTGAGAGTTGGGTGAGGGGAGAGGTTGAAGATCATCTAGAATTAATTAAGAGTTAAGATCATAAAATTTTCTTAAGTTGAACTTGGCTTTTGCTTATGAAGATTTCAGCATAAAATGTAGGATGATTCTGTATAAAATTACAGCTAGTGTATGCCATATTGTTTTAGTAATTATGATTGTAAAACTATTTTTAAAGTTTTTTCCTTTCTGTAACCAGTTCCAAAATCTCAACTCAGACTGATATTAGCAGGAAACAGCAGTTTTAGTCAAATTAGTGGAGTGGGCCCCCTCAGGGGATTTCTCAGTAGCAAGCAGAAGTGATTGTATTCATTGTGTGCAGTTACTTAATTAGTGTTAAGTGACAAATATATACATTAAACATCTCTTTAAAATCTCCTCCTTCCAAAGCACATGCATTCACACACACTCAATGTAATTGTTTGTATGTAGAAAATATTTGCCCATTTCAGGGTGAAGGCAGTATATGCTGTTTAAATTTAAAGCAACATTATTAAACCAAAAGACACATGGGAGCTTATTGATCTTTTGGTTTTTCTACACTGCCTCACAGTTTCAATTACAGAGATCTATAGCAGTGCGTACCACCATGCTGCACTGTAACTTCCTCATGTGGACGCTGTGGGTTCAAACTAAAAGGTTCCTAGTTCTCATAAATGTAATCTTGTTTAAAGAGGATTGCATTAATGCAAACTAGGAAACTTACAGTTTGCGCCCGCAGCATTCGTACAGGGGAGTTACAGCACAACACTTTGGTGCATGCTGCTATTCCCACCCCCCATAGTCCAAACTGGGGGGCTGTCTAGATATAGCCTCTGTCTGAAAAAAATAGAAGAGCTAATTTCATTTCAGTGTATCTACTGCCACATTTCATATCTTAAGAAGTCTCAAAAACAAAACAAAGAGTCTCGGCATGCTTCAGGGTCAAATATGAAGTAAGCACGTTTGTTACTATCAGTAATAAAAAGGATATGATATGAGACAAATGTTACATAAAATAGAGGTCTGTTACTTCCCCACCCCCAACACAAAATTCTTTTCTATGCTTTTAGGCGGGGTCAAAACAGCAGAATCTTTTAGTGTTAGTGATCAGTGATGGTTTTTAAAGTTCTTAAAAGTGGAAGCATGCAGAGCTGGTCATTTCCCATTATAGAGTGGACTGACTTAGCACTGTGAGGTCAGTCAAATGTTCTTTCACTAATTTTCTTCTGTTCTCTGCCTTGGGGTAAAAAAAACAAAAGTTGACTTCTTCCCAACCCTTGTCAGGCATATCAGTGCTGACAAGCTTGAAAGCAATTATGATCATGACACACAGCACTGAACCTCCTCTGCTTCATGATCAACTGCGATGCATATTGACCCACTTTCCCTTTGGATGGCAAGTCCCTCATTTCTTGCTCATAGTCAGATAAGTTAAAGTTTTGTTTCAATTAAACAAAAACCTCTCTGCTGAACTACTCGAGTCTCTTCTGGAACCAAGTGATTTTGATTACAAATAAATGAGTGTATTCGTATTTTTTGTTTTTCCTTTTGGATTTATAAAAGCTTCTGTGGGTAACCATCCCAGAAATGAGAAAAACAAAACAAAATACAAACAACAATACACTATCAATAATTGTTCATCTCAGCTTTACTAAATATTCATCAGCAAATATAATGATAAACCTAAACCCCTCCAGCCCTCAATGTACCTCATCCCAGAATGTCCGGGGAAAAATGCTAATTTCTACATCATGTACTCTTGGCCAGAGCAACTATGAGGCTGTCAAGGAGCCACACAGAACCTAATGTACCTATGCTGCACACCTGGGTTTCAATGGTGGTTGCACTCCCTCTGTAAGGGGCACTGGTGTATGAGCCACCAGCTCTTACAACTTCTTCCTACAACCTACCAACACTATCTCAAACTTGTATTGATTCAAAGTTAATGTTCTAATATGTTTGCATTTATTTTTAAATTTAAGAAAATGTATGGTTGAGGCATCTAAATAATCCTAACAGTTCTGTAGTGATGCCATTCAATAACCATATGATTATAATTATGGCATTTTAGTATTTGTAGTCTGAGATTAGGTTAAACTATTTGCTGCCTTGATTTTTTTAATCCTTTCCCCCTGATAAAGTCACAACAGGGCAGAGTTAGTGTGGTTCTTAGTGCCTTAACTGTGTATTTCCATACCTCAGCATGTTTGGATTTCTTCAAATGTAACTGGTTTCAGAGAGGTAGCCATGTTAGTCTATATCAGCAAAAACAACGAGGAGTTTTAGCCCACGAAAGCTTATGCCCAAATAAATTTGTTAGACTCTAAAGCAGGGGTCTCAAACACGCGGCCCGCGGGGCTCTTGCGTGCGGCCCGCCGAGCTCCNCACACAACCCAGTAAATTCCAAACACACCTTGCTGATAAACTTGTTTCTCACCAAGCATTTACCCTTTTTTATTTGCAATACCCAGTCTCTAAGCATCTGCGGACCAATGAAATCGTTGAAGTCAAGTTACATATACCATACATAGCTGCATAAAGCACAGTGAACATGTTTTAAAACATCTCCACCTGCTGAACGGCTGAGGTTTTCTCATATCCTCTATCTGTGATATTTAATGTAGATAAAGTTCTTGGGATAGGAGGGCAAAGTTAAGGTTGTGTGAGCTATTAAAAGTTTGGGTAGGGGAGGTTGTTGTTAGTTTGTTGGTTTGTTCTGTTTTAAAGTATAACNCCACCTGCTGAACGGCTGAGGTTTCTCATATCCTCTATCTGTGATATTTAATATAGATAAAGTGCTTGGGATAGGAGGGCAAAGTTAAGGTTGTGTGGGCTATTAAAAGTTTGGGTAGGGGAGGTTGTTGTTAGTTTGTTGGTTTGTTCTGTTTTAAAGTATAACCTTAACTTGAAAATTTCTGGTTTCCATATGTTGGTTTATTTTTAAAATAACATTCTGTTAAGGTTACTTCTCTTAAAGGGATATTGTAAACTTAAGAATCACACCTCTGGCTGCAAGTATTTTACCTACTATTGTTTAAAAATAATGCCTTATTAAAAGTAATGCATTAAGACAAATATAATGGAAAGAGATCAGAGAAAATGTTGTTCAGTTTATTTTGTGCATTTAACAGCACTTTATATGTAGTCAGTCCCACTATTTCCTGTGTATAGTGTTAGGTTTCCCTTTTGTTTGTGTGAGTGCTTGAACACCACATTATTGCACAGATAAAATCTTTTTTTTTTAAATTGATTGTAAAACCACAAAAACAGGCATTGAAAGTCAGGGAGAAGTGCTATAACCTAAACCTACTCTAAACTCATTTTTGTAATTTGCCAAATTTCAAATTGACAATGACCTTCTAAATTATTGAGAGATTTACAAGCTGAACTTCATGTCATGAAATTAATCCAGGAATTTTCTTCTTTTCTTTTTCCTTGTGGATGGTTGTGGGAGCTAGGGGGCATTTTGCTTCAGAGAAACTTTGATACCCTACTATGCATAGATGCACATTTTTCAGGTAGAAAGCTCACTTTGCCCAGTTCTAGGGCTGTCACCTTTTCTGGTTACATTGGTTACTTAGTGCATCATCAATTGTATGGTTACATTGTATACTTAGTGCATCTCATGTGGTAACAGGAGGCATTAAAAATAGAAGCTCTGCTGTGCAACTAATCAAGAACTATGTAGGCATATGGGTTTTTTTCTTGCAAAATAATTTTCAAGAATGTTGAAAGACTCCTGTTTTTAGGCATGCCCTAATATTCTCAACGTAAGTGCTCCATATGTGGCAACCACACATCAGACCTAGTAATCAACAGCAGCGTCCAAGAGGTTTTTTACTACTATTAAGTATATTCTGGAATGACTCTTTTTACTGCTTACCCTCATAATTAATCTGAGATTAGAATATTTAGAGCATGTTCTCTGCTGGAATGACTCATTAACTTCCTTGGAGTTACACCGTCAGAGAATCTGGCCCTTAGTTTTTAACTTTAATAGAGCATGTCCTATCAACTTGAAAATCACACAGCTGAACTATGGAATGATGTTGATATTTCTACTGCTGTTTAATTTTCCATTACGATTTTGAATAAAAAGTTACTTACTATGTTTTTGTAAGCTTTAATATTGGTCATGGTAAAGCTATGCATTCAAGCTCATTCATCTTTTTTCTCAAGTGACCTTAGAGTTTCTGCACCATGTGATCAGGCAGTACAGTGATGGGTAAGGCTATGATTTTGTCAGATATTTTTAGTAAAAGTCGGGGACAGGTTACCGGCAATGACCAAAAATTCACGGAAGTTGTGACCTGTCCCTGACTTTTACTAAAAACATACCTGACAAATGGGGAGGGAGCTGTAGGGGGTTTCCCGCCACTGGTGGGGGCTGTGAAACTCCAGGGGATCCCCCCTGCCCTGCAGAGCAACGAGCTGGGCGGGGGCACCGCCCCCAGTGGCTGGGAGCTGCGGGACTGGGCTGCTGCGGGGCCACAATGTCACGGAGGTCGCAGAAAGTCACAGAATTCATGACTTCCGTGACCTCTGTGATATACTCCTAGCCTTATTGATGGGTTAGGGGCTGCCAGCCTGCAATTTGCTGCTTTGAGGTTCAGTGTCTGTATCATATATTCATTTGGATTGGAAAGTTCATAACTGGGGCATCTAATTCTTTCCTTCCTCTGCTGCAACACAGTAGCAAGATTGATTTCATTCTGCCAAACCAGAATCCCTGATAGATAAATATCAGATCCGGCCTTGCATATGGCAACAGATGTAATTGTTAAAGGTTAGCTAGAAAAAGGAAATTAAAACTTTCTCAACCGGCCAGGTGACTCCCATGAAATGTGAAGTACACAGCATAGATCTGTTGATGTACACAAATCTAAAGATAAAGCTGTTCACGGTTAGATACTTCAAATTTAAAATGCCTAAAAATGCATGTGTGTGTATATATAATGTTTCTTTTGAGTCCTGGAACTATTGCATTATTTTTAAAATTACTATTTCAAATAATTGAGGGACATTTAGAAGTCCCTGGAGTACTACTAGCTGTCCCTGCTTATTTCATTTTTTGCGAATGAAGTTAGTGATAAGCCAAGAGGGACAATCACAGAAATTATTTATGCAACTCCAAGATTTAAAGTGGCATTTTTCACTAACCAGCAAACATATTCTAGACAGGCGAAGTTCAGTATACTAGTCCAATTGCTTTCCTGTTTCTTTGTTGTGAAAAGCAGGTGCAGAAAGCTTGCTTTATATTTCAACTTGGCAGAATTTTATTTTTATTTTTTATGATTTTGACAGATAATGTCTGTCTAATCATTTTTTCTGATTTTTATTAATTTATATGTTCAGTTATGCAAAATTATGGGATTTAAGCATTTTAATTTTTTTTATCTAGTTAAATTTTCAAAGTTACAGGAAATTATGGATGGGGGTCAGACAGTGGGGACATACAATAATTATTTAATGATAGTAGATGTTGAGATTCAAAAAGTTAGTTTTATAACAGTTAAAACACAAATTTTAACATCACATGTCAAAATATACAAAGTAAATATCCTTAAACTCCAATAAGTTCTCAAGCAGTATTCTTACTTTGCCTATTTGTAAATTTGTATGATCATTGATGAAAGTAATTTTGATCAGTTTGTGTGTATGGTAAAATAGACATTTACCAGTAAAAATCTAATCCTTCCAAGCCTTTTATAGATTTGTAGAAGCAAGCTGAAGTAGATTAGCATTCATCTGCTACTTGTTTGAAATTCCATAGGTCCTCACTCTAGTCTCTCGTGCTTATGCTTTGTGGAAAACATTGACATTTTGCCATATGATTTTATTTGAAAACCTGTACTATTAATTTCATAGATTTCATGGCTAGGCTGATTCAACATTCAAAAATAGCTTACAGTTTAAAGTGCAGATCAGTCCAATGCTTTTAAGAAGATGAGCACAGCAAATGATTAAGATTACCAACCACAGCATTTTGGGCTTGATTTTGATCTGAGAAATCACCTGTGTTGCCCCAAGTGTATGATTTGAGGGTCGAGCCGAGCAACTTCTGCTTAAAGTAGCTGTGACAAGAAATGTTTGTCCTCCAAAACATGTCTAATATACCTGGAAAATGGGAAGGTTCATCTTTGTGCATCAGTGGTGTATTCCTAGTAGAAACAAATGTAGCTGGCGGCACATCTTGTCTTCTTGATTTAAAAAAACCAACTAAGGATGTGATTAATTCATTATTTTGGTTTTTGCCATCAGACAGTTAATGACCCTGACATTCCCACAAGATAATTCTAAAATAGTATGTTTTTCTTTGAGTGCTGGTCCTTATGTGCAGTCCACATGTGGGAATGCATGCGCCTTATGCACCTGAGATGAGAGAATTTGCAAGTAGTGTCTGTTGGTTGGTGGCTGTGCCTTGGCACTCCATGAGCTCAGCACCGAGAGTATAAGGGGAGGTGTGGACCGACCGCCTCACCAGTTCCTTCTTACCATCGCATTGCCTCAGTCTGAATCCTCTGTGTCTAAAGTTGTTTTGCCATTTTATTATCTGTAAATATATAGCAAGTAATTCTTAGTGCTTTACTGTTTTAGTGCTTTAATAGTCTTATAGTTTAGAATAGCTTCCCCTCCACTTCCTGGGACCCTTCCTGGTTACCCTTCAGAAGAACTACTATGCCCAGCATTCCAGGGTTTAAGAACTGCATCTCCTGCCCACACAACACCTTGGTCAGCAATGCCCACAAGCACTTGCCTTTACTGCCTTGGCGAGGTTTGTATCTCTGCCAAGCACAGCGTCTGCTGCTCCTTACTCCAAACCCAAGAGGGACGAGAGCTTCACTGAGGAAGTACCTCATGGAGCTACCCCAGTTGGATCCATGTCTGGAGGTTCCCCCCCTTGTACATTGGCTTGAGTCAACAAGTAGCACCACGCTGAGCATGTGCCCCAGAGCTGAGGCCAGAGTTGTTAAGCCTAAGGACCCATTATGCTGGGCCTTTCATAAGAGCAATGGTCACTGTCTCATAGGCACAAGACTAGGTTCCCTTTCATATCTGCTCCCACAATAAAAGATCCCTCCCTGACTCCTTCCAAATTGGGTGAGTTCCCATGCACAGGTCCTAAGGACTTGGGCCCTCCCCCGCCTACTGAATATGAAGGTGGGGCCTGTAGGAGAAAGGATCTGGCAGTACTGGCCTTGGTATCAGCTCAGAAGCCAAAAGATTGGCACCCCCTGGCACCAATCAAGAGTTCCAGATAGGACGACTCTTCTCTGATGGTACTGACTTGGCAACTCGGTGGGGGGTCTGGGTCTGGGTCCCTTCCTTCCCTGCCCCCAGCCCAGTTGGGACTAGCAGCTAAGCCTGGTGCAGGGTAGAACCCCAGCCATGGCATCCCCGGCCCTCCCCGTGGTGGTTTACCTCTCTACAAGCTGCTCTGGGCGCCCGAAATGATGTGTCTGCGCTGCTGGGGAGGGGCACGTAACCACTCTTGTGACTTCCCTTTGCTTCCCCCGTCAGTCATTTTTCTGCAGGGAAGCAAAGAAATCTGCGGGGTACATGAATTCTGCATGTATGCAATGGCCCAGAATTCCCCCAGGAGTAATCCTATGAGAAATGCCTGGGCTTATTTCTCAGCTACAAGGAACTCTGTTTTAAGAAGTAGCAAAGAATCCTGTGGCACCTTATAGACTAACAGACGTTTTGCAGCATGAGCTTTCGTGGGTGAATACCCACTTCTTCGGATGCAAGATATTCACCCACGAAAGCTCATGCTGCAAAACCTCTGTTAGTCTATAAGGTGCCACAGGATTCTTTGCTGCTTTTACAGATCCAGACTAACACGGCTACCCCTCTGATGTTTTAAGAAGTGTGTATCTCTTTTGTACTTTTAAGAGGGGAATTGCAAAAATATTGGGGAGAAGAGTTTATGGGGAGCTTGTGGTTACCTTGAGAGGATACTTGCGACATCGTAGACTATATTCTAATTAATGTTAGCCTTTTGAGAATAATTTAGTAAGTGATCAGCATAGAACTCTCTCTCAAACTGAACATATACTTGTGAGTTTGGGGGTGGGTAACTTCTAAAAATTTGAGTGGGTGGTATTTTCACACATGCTTGGGGGAAGGAGTTTTATAATTAGTTCAGGATTTGGTTGTGTGCATACTTTGGGGGGGGGGGGGGGGGGGGGGGGGGGAAGTGAATTATTATTTTAAATCTGTGACCGCAAGACTAATAACTATTCATGGTCTCTATCTCAAGTTCCTATAGAGCCCCCATTGGTGCAGAATCTGAGCACCTTCCATTCTTAATGTATTTACCCTCACAACACCCTGTGAGGAAGAGAAGTACTGTTATCCCCATTTTACAGAGCCAAGGCAGAGAGAGACTAAAGCCAGGTCAACACTAAAACCTTTTTCTAGTGTAGCAGGGTCAGGTAGGGGTATTTATTTATTTATGATGTTTCTATGTTTGCAAAAGCCCTGCGGTAGAAGCAGTTCTTCGAGTGCTTGCTCATGTCGATTCCAAGTAGGTGTGTGTGCGCCGCGTGCTCAGTCACCGTAAGGTTTTTCCCCTGGCTCAGGAGCCTCCTGGAGTTGTGCCTTCATGGTGCCGCATATAGGGCCCTGCTGACCCACCACCTTTCCAGTTCCTTCTTACTGCCAGTGATGGTCATTTGGAGCGTTCTTTTCTCTCTCGTTTTGAACGATCCCCTAGTGGACTTTTAGTTCCTACCTGTAAATAGTTTAAATAATTTAGTTAATAGTTTTTAGTATAGTGTAGTGTTTGAACCCCCCTTGTTAGCTGGGGTTCTCTTCCCCATTCCCTTCCCCTTGCCGGGGCATACCTCGATCCCAGAGGTTTAAGCCATGTGGGGTTTGCCAAAAGCCAATGCCAAAGGGACTCCAGGCTGAAACTGTTGCTGATGGGAGGCAGCCCTGTGGCCGTAGTTGGAGTCGAGCCCTGAGTACATGGCATCGGGTACTTTGGCATCAGTGAGTAGTGCAACGGCTTTGATCAGGGAGGTTGCAGCACTGAAGAAGGGACTCTAGGGTCAAAGAACCTCCGCACCGGCACTCCCCGGCACCAAAGACTTGCTTGTGTGCAGAGGCCCGGCAACGCTCGCAGTTGCCAGTGCCTTGCAAAAAACACAGGAAGACAAACAGGGCACTTGCCCACTTGAATGATTGAGCATGAGCCTGCTAGCGGATTGCGACCTGTGCTGGGCCACTCCGCCCCATCCGTGCCTAAGGCGATACCATTGATTCCGGGCCCGCAGAGGGGTCTGTCGAGTCTGGTGCCAGTAGAGGAGGTTCAAGTGGAGGACTTAGATCTCCCTCCATGCCGGAGATCTTTGAGGCTGCCAGGGACCTCATAGCCCTAATGGGCCCGTACTCAACGCGAGAGGTCTTCAGTCCCAAAGCCTCCGGCACCACAAAGACCTCCAGTGCTGTCCAGGGGTGACGCAGCACTGCTTGCCCTCACCCCCGGCACCAATCTCCAGCATTGTCCGGCAGCACACCAGCATGGTCTCTGCACTTGGACTCCTCAGCATCAGACTCAGAAGCGGAGTCCTATGTATCTAGGAGGAGCCGGCACTGAGAGGAACGGCATCCCCAGAGGTCGGAGATGGGACAGTCCTTCCCACCTGTGCCGTGGCCAGCGCAATGGCAGATGCCAGCTCAGTGGCCATTTTGGATCCCGTGGATGTACCAGCAATCACAGGGATCCTTTTCATGGTGATCCCTCTCAGTTGCCTCAGATGGATGAGCCCCGTCCAGGGCTAGAGAGCTCTCTTGTGGCGCTGAGGCTGGCAATGCAGTCGACCCCAAGACTGGCATGGATACCGATGACTGGGAGCACATTGACCAGGCAGAGAGAGTCTGGACAAGGTAATCACACACTCACTGTGGGTGCTCGATGCTTTTCAATGGTGGCTCGATCTGCGAGTGGTTGTGCAGGGGTCCCCTTCTACAAACCGAATCCCTCGCCGTGTCTGGTCACTGATGTGTCGGCGATGGGGTGGGCACTTCACCTGGGAGGACTCGGCCTCTGGTCCCAAGCGGAGCTGTTGCTTCATATCAATGTCAAGGAACTGAGAGCAGTTCCAAGCTCATTTGGAAGGGAGATGTGTATCAATCCTGACAGACTTTATATAAACAGAGAGGGTGGAGCATGCTCCTCTCCCCTATGTCAGGAAGCCCCCAATTCTGGGACTTCTGCATAGCCCATTCAGTACTCCTGGAGGCATCCTACCTGCCTGGATCTCAAAACTAGCTGGCGGACCATCTCAGCAGCTCCTTCCAGAATCAGGAGTGGCCTATTCTCCTGGACGTGGTGAACAACATTTTCCCACGGTGGGGAGTTCCTGTTGCTTTTCGTGACGAACAAGTTGATCTGAGGAAGTGCCTGCAGTTCTGCTCCTTCCTGAATACAGTCCGGGCTCACTTGCAGACACGTTCCTCCTTCCCTGGAAGGACCACCTGTTCTACCCGTTCCCACCTATTCGGCTCATCCACAAGGTTCTTCTCAAGATCTGGAGGGAAGGAGCCTCAGTGATACTGATAGTGCCCGTCTGGCCCTGCCAGCACTGGTGCACCATACTTCTGGAGCTGTTAGTGGACACCCCAATCACCCTACCTTCCGTTCTGGACCTGTTCACGCAGCACCACGGCCAACTCCAGCATCCCAACCTTGAGTCTCTCCACCTCATGGCTTGGAAGCTGCATGGTTAAACCTGGTAGAGCTGACATGCTCAGAACCTGTTAGGGAGGTTCTCCTTGGCACCTACCTGGCCAAGTGTAAGAGACTCTCTCAATCTGGTATTTTCAGTTGTACCTCTCCAATGCAATCACCAGTACCCTTTATCTTGGACTATTTGCTATATTTAAAGCAGCAGGGCTTGTCAATCTCGTCAATAAAGGTTCACCTGGCCGCCATTTCGGCATTCCACCCAGGAGTGGCAGGCCGCTCAGTCTTTGCTAACTCAATGGTAGGTCATTTTCTTAAAGGACTGGACAGGTTATACGCGCAAGTTCGGCAACTGATCCTGGCTTGGGACCTCAAGCTGGTGCTTTCGAAGCTGATGCCTTCGAGCCCTTAGTGACATGGTCATTACTCTATCTGTTATGGAAGGTGGCTTTCCTGGTCGCAATAACTTCAGCTAGGAGGGTGTCAGAGCTCAAGGCCCACACATCTGATCCTACTTACACACTTTTATAAGGACAAGGTGCAGCTTCAGCCTCACCCGACATTTATCCCTAAAGTTGTCCCTCAATTTCATGCCAATCAAGACATTTTTCTTCCAGTCTTTTCCCCTAAGCCTCACGCTAACAGCCGGGAGCAGAGGCTCCACTCCTTGGATGTTCGGCGGGCATTGGCCTTTTATATCGATCGAATGAAGCCATTTGGTAAATCGAACCAGCTGTTTGTTGCAGTAGCAGACAGGATGAAGGGCCTCCCAGTGTCCTCCCAAAGGATCTCATCGTGGATCACGTCCTGTATCCGAGCATGTTACGATTTGGCAAAGATACCTGCCCCGTGCTGACAGCACATTCTATCAGAGCACAGGCCTCCTTGGCAGCATTCCTGGCCTGGGTCCCGAGCCAGGAGATCTGTAGGGTGGTGACGTGGTCCTCAATCCACACTTTTACTGCTCATTATGCCATTACCCAGCATGCCGGGGACGATGCAGTGTTTGGCAGAGCGGTGCTTCGATCAGCGAGTGTATGAACTCCAATCCCGCCTCCTAGGTAAGGCTGGGGAGTCACCTGCTTGGAGTCGACATGAGCAAGCACTCAGAAGAAAAAATGGTTACTCACCTCTCAAAATGCTGTTCTTCGAGATGTGTTGCCCATGTCCATTCCAAGACCCACCCGCCTTCCCCTCTGTCGGAGTATCCGGCAAGAAGGAACTGGAGAGGAGGCGGGTTGGCAGGGGCCTATATGTGGCGCCCTGAAGGCACGACTCCAGGGGTGCCTGAGCTGACCCAACGGATAATGCTAGGGGAAAAACCTTCTGGTGACTGTGCACACGGCGCGCGTATACCTACTTGGAATGGACATGAGCAACACATCTCAAAGAACAACAGTTATGAGAGGTGGGTAACGGTTTCTTATATGGACGTAAAAGTGCTTTTGCCAATACAGCTTATTTCGTTTGCTGAAATGGTATAAGCTATATCTGCAAAAGACTTTTTTGCCAATATGAAAGAGTTTTGCCTGTATAGCTATACCAGCAAAACCTTTTAAGTACAGGCTAGGCCAAAGTGAGTTGCCCACGTTCACATAGGAAGTCTGTGGTACAGCAGGGAATTGAGCCCTGGTCTCCCAAGTGCCCAGATAACACCCTAACTGCTGGATCATGCTTCCTCACCCTGGTTCTCTAAGTTGTTTGGCAGACCTTGAACCTCTGAGAAATGATGGTGTTTGTATATAAAACACATTTTTGTTTTATCCCTATAAACAACACAGTCTTCCCTAGATTCATAGTCAAAAAGGAATTCTCTGCATACACATCTTTCACCAAACTGTGAGATCTAAATTTAAAATCCAGTACTCAGGGATATCATGTGGATTTGTACGCTCTCCAGAGGATTGTGTTCCATAAAACAATGAAGAGATTATGCTTATCCGTGCTTATTCCATCTGTGACAGATGTAATAGTAATAATATTTTTATTTAAGTCACCCAAGTATAATCCAATGCAAATGACTAATACAGTAGAAATAGTCTTCAGTTTATTTTAATATTTCAGAATACCATGTGTGAGAGAACAGAGCTGAATGGAAGTCACTTATAAAAATTAGAGGTTGTTGAGATAGCAGCACTCGTTTTGGCATGTAGCATGACTTTCACTGAAATAAGACATGTCACAGAGTGATTCATCCGTTGAGCCACGTCACAGCCTTGGTGGCATGTCTGCCAAATAGTCAGCTTGCAATATGCCTTTTACTTCGTACTACAAAACTTTGCAGTGTTAACTGCAAAACACTGTACAGTGAGGAGGGAAAAGAAAGGCACAAGACTAATCTCAATTCTCCCTGTGTGAGAAATCCTCAGTAGGTGTATTGTTAGCATAGCTCTGTCTACCACCACCTCACCCGCAGTACGCTTACCAGGATTGGAGTCATGTTGGGGCAGGGAGTGTGCCCTAGAGCTCAATGTGCTCCAGCTGTCCTCATTTGGCTGATGGCCCTTGGTATAGTTTAAAACAGGTGTAATTTAAAGCTGGTGTTAGAACCCTTTTCTCCATATTTTGCCAGCTGTGTATAACCGAGTGTCTAGCCCAGGGGTCGGCAACCTTTCAGAAGTGGTGTGCCGAGTCTTCATTTATTCACTCTAATTGAAGGTTTTGCGTGTCAGTAATACATTTTAACGTTTTTAGAAGGTTTCTTTCTATAAGTCTTTAATATATAACTAAACTATTGTTGTATGTAAAGTACATCAGGTTTTTAAAATGTTTAAGAAGCTTCATTTAAAATTAAATTAAAACGCAGAGCCCCCCGGACCTGTGGCCAGGACCCGGGCAGCATGAGTGCCACTGAAAATCAGCTCGCGTGCCACCTTCGGCACACGTGCCATAGGTTGCCTACCCCTGGTCTAGCCCATACATGTTTGGTTAGCAGGTTCAGCCAAAGATTTTTTGTTGGTAATGCTAATGTCAGTCACTATTGGTTTATGCTTGTATATGTTTCAGTCAGTAAAGAAATAGTTTATAATCCCTATTTTGGATTGGAGCTGGTAGAATGAGGTGCATGGTGAACAAATGCATGTAATACAAGAGTACTGTATTCTGTGTATTAGTTAAATATAGAGCATCTTAGACAGTAGTATAGGTATTGACAGGGCCGGCGCTTCCATTAGGCGACCTAGGCGGTCGCCTAGGGCGCTGCTATTTTGGGGGCGCCTGCGCCCCCGCCGCCCGTAAAAATTTGGGGGCGGGACCTTCCGCCGCCGCTGTTGGGGGCGGGATTTCGGGGGCGGGACCTTCCGCTGCCTAGGGCGCCAGCAAAGCTGGCGCCGCTACTGGATATTGACATCCCATTATTGTTAGTGTAAATCATTTATTTAGTGTCCCAAATTTCTTTATTGCTTTATAAACATAGTAAGGCACATTTCTTTATCCACAGCAATGTCCAGATAAATTGTGTATATTGTGCTACCTTTATGATTTTAAAGAATACATCTGTTTTTGCCTTGTGATTTGCTTTTCTATTTGGGCCTTTTTCCTAACAGAATTCAGATTTGAACCATTAATTATGATATTTTTGGTATCTTTTGTGGAGTTTTGTAAAATTAGCATGATGAATAAACAATTTTTTTACCCCACTTATGGCTAATATTCTGATCTGAAAATTTGGGTGTCCTATTGTAGGTCCCTTGTAAAGGGATTATGAAAATGTATCGAGAATGCATTAAAATAATCCTATTTCTGTCATTTTGCAACAAAACATTTCTTTTTAAATTAACATGTGCGTCTAACATGCATTGAGTTGACAGTTTATGGGTAAGCTATCATCATGTAATAGCATTGTACCAAGAGCTGCTTTTCTTCATAAGCCCTTATATTTAATCCCTTGAACCAGCAAGCAACATGCTGCCCAGGGAATTAACTTCAGATTGAAGATAAAGAAGAGGCCAAAGTTAATGACATCTAGAGAAAGGAACTGAAAGATGTAATATAATTCCAGTAGGAACATGACAGTTTTGTAAAGCAAATATTGTTTTGCAAAGAACAGCTAGTGTAGAATGAAATGTGTTGTTTACACTCATACAAAACCATATTTTTTTGGTAAATATGACCTTAATTAATGCTACCATAAACATATTTTGAAATCAAGTTATAGTGGTCATGCTGGGAGTGATATTGGCCATAATGTTGCTCTTTGCACAAAATTGTTTAAACCTGATGATTCAATCTAAGGCTAATACAAAATAATTACAGGGGAGGGACTTATATTTTCCACTTCACATTGTGACGTGTTTTTTTTTTTAAATAAACAAAAGCAAAAAAAACCCCAAACTATAGCCTTCTGCTTTACTAGAGAAGTACAAAATAAATCTAACTTAGGTTTGAAGTTTATGGTGTCAGGTACCATATTACAAACACAAGAAAAATATTAATATAATTGTCCCAAGAAAATATTCTAAATTTTAGCAAGTATTCTGTAAACTATGTGAACTAAAATTTAAAACTGTTGTTTCATTGCTTTTCACTAACATTTGATTAGATAAATATTTTATTTACATACTAATCTCCTTTTGGTTCCTAATAATTGATCTGATGGCTGCAAACCTGCTAATAGATAAAGATGATAAATTGTGGCAGAATCTGCTATTGTCTTAATTGCTTTAGGAAACCTTTACAATGTTGAGTTTGTCTAGAATAATTTAATTTCAGCCTGATTGAAGGCTACATGTGTTAGCAACAAAGATGTTGAAGGACTGGCTAGAATGGCTAGCTCTTACAAAATGGTTCATTTTAGGTTTGCTTTGTCATAATTACAGATTCTGCTCATATATATTTTTCCTAACTGTAAATAAAAGTGAACTTATTACATCTCTCTCTCTTTACATTTATCAAGTGTAGCGGGATGAAAAAAGGTATGTGATTCCACCAGGGCTGCATGTATCCTACAATGTGTGCTAACAAAAACTGGACATCTGCCCAAAACAGAGTGTGCTGTCTCAGCCCCTTCCTCTTCTTCTGCTCCCTCATCAGTCAGCATCACTTCTCTTATCCAGACTAATCTGTCAGTTTGGTCCCTTCCAAGTCTTCACTACTTTTAGACATT
The DNA here is from genome assembly GCA_003942145.1 of Platysternon megacephalum. Taxonomy (NCBI): domain Eukaryota; kingdom Metazoa; phylum Chordata; order Testudines; family Platysternidae; genus Platysternon; species Platysternon megacephalum. Next base: position 4,273,726 of record QXTE01000024.1, on the reverse strand, counting down.
GGGATCCCAGGATCTGGATAAATGGGTATCTTCCACCTATTGTTAATGCAAAAACCTAAGTTCTTTGGGCCAGGGTTGTTTTTTATTCTGGTTTTGTGTAGTCCTTAGCATGCTGGGATGCAAACTGCTATTGGGGTTCCTAACTGCTGCTGCTAATACTATTAATCGTACTGTCTTCCCCAAGTGGACATGTTTGCAGAATAATAGAATGAAGCTTTTCAGGCCCTCAGCTTTACTCTTACCTCTGAGGCGGTCGTTTCAAGTCCAGGTCTTGGGAAAACTAAGGGCTTGTCCAGAGGTGATGTGTAGATTGGCCTGCTGGGGGTGGGGAAGGAGAGGGGCTCAGTCATTCTCTCCCTTCGCCTCCCCATCGCATGTTCGGCCACTCTCCCTGACAGCTGGACGGGCAGCAGGACAGAGCTGCTTCTGCCTGAGAGAGCCTGGCTGGGAGACTGCTTCTCTCAGGGAGAAGCAGCTCTGTCCTGCTCCCCACCCAGTTGCCAGGGAGAGCAGCCGCAGGTATGGGGGGAGGCGCAGGAAAAAAGATAAAAAAAGCCCTCCCCCCCTCTCAGGTAACGTGGGGTGCGGAGAGTGCTGGGGCCCCTGGGCTGGGCGCACGGTGGGGGGGTGTCACTGGGCAGGGGAGACACATGGGACAGTTACATGTCCTCCCCTTTAGCTTGTCCCTCCCGCCTCCCAGTATGGGGAGGCACCTGTCTATGGGCTTGTCTGCACTTCCCCGCGGTTTGTACGGGAGGGTTGTGAACAGCAATGCGCACCAAAGTGCTCCACCGTAACTCCCCCATGTGGACGCTGCAGGTGCGAACTTAGTTTGGAAACGTGGGACCTTCTACGTTTGTGGCCAAAGCATCCACACAGGGGAGTTAGTGCAACACTTTGTGCCTGCTGTTCACACCCTTGTAGTCTGAACTGCGGGACAGTGTAGATTTGCCCTAAGATTGCCTTTGCAATGCAGAGCTATTGAGGTCAGGAGTAAGACAGCTATTTCCACACAGTTAGAAGCATTATTATTATTTTATTATTGCTGAGATGATAGGCAGAAGAGACCTTGGTTCATCTCTTTGTTGTCAGGGTAGAAGTTAAGGATGTGACGGCACTTCTTGACAATAGTAGATGACGACCTTGGTATCCTGGAAACCTGCTTGACTACTCCAGTTCACATATACCAGACTATGTGTGAGCTAAAGCTTTGGTTGATGCTTATTAATTGTGTTTTGCTTGTATGGGTCTTGTATTACTGGTATCTGCTGTAAAGCATTGACCAGTAAAGCATTAGGGGATACAGTGAGTTTAAAAAGCACTATGCAAAATCAAATTTTAATTCTAAAAGTGTGCACGGAATCCAGAAGTATAGTAAAACGATTATGTAAATACTTAAAAATATTAAAGTATTGCAGCTGTCAAGATAATATTCTAGATAGCAAGGCAAGAAAAGACACTAGGATCATCCCATTCTCATCCCTAAAATAATTTTTTTGTCCATTCAGTTGTACCTTTCAATACAAGAACTTGACCCTTAAAATACATGTATACCGTATTTAAACTAGTAATATCCTGCCTGTCTTCCCAATGAAACGAATAAATGAGTACTGTATTTTGGTAGGAACTGTCACTGTCAATGAATGCTGTATACTAAAGTGCCCACATTAGGAACATTGATTTTAATCTACAAAAATGTTACATACTTTAATCAACACCACCTAAATCTCTTTTGATGATAGATCTGCTACAATATTGAGGGTTAAGTAGGACAGTTTATTAAAACACAGAGTAAGTGATCCACTGCGAGCTTTTTCAATCTCAGTCAATAGACTAGAGCTGGAATAAGTACTACACAAGGGAACAGTTTAATGACAGAAGCTTCTTATCCGAGGAATCAGGCAATAAAGATAGTTGTTATTGTCTGGATGCATCTAGTTTAGCCTTGCTGTTAAGTACCATGAATAAGAATCTGCCTTTTTAAAGAATAACTAACTTATTGTTTAATGTGATAGGGCTAAAAGAGTGGGAACTGCTGCTATTTTCTTGTGGGGAAGGTAGCAGGGAATGCCTTTTTGGACATACCAGCAAATAGTTTATCAGACATTAGAGTGGAAAATGCTATGGTTTGTCTTAAAACAACATTTAAAAAATTCGAAATATATTGGAGCAGACACCATTGTGCTGAGTGCTGTACAACCACATATGAAGATATAATTGCTGCCCCTATGAGTTATCCCACAAAAAGCCCACTTGTGAAGTGCTGTATTCTAATAGCACAGAAGTCCCCAAACTGTGGGGCGTGCCCTCCTGGGGGGGGGGTGACGAACATTGGGAGGGAGGGTGCGGCAGGGCCCCTGCGCCACCCAGCTCCGCTCTGCCCCCAACCTTGGCCCCTGACTGTTGTCCAGCTGCAGCTTCTGCTCCTGGCCCCGGCTCTGGCCCCAGCCTTGGCTCCTGCCTCGGCTCTGTTCTGGCTCTGGGGGCACGACATGAGAAGTTTGGGGACCACTGTAGTAGCAGCATGTTATTTATACCAGTGCTCCTGGGTCTGTAATAGCTGCCTATTTGTCTTTGGTGGCCTTTAAGGTGATAGGTTTTGCCTATTTGTCTTTGGTGGCCTTTAAGGTGATAGGTTTTCGCTAGAGCTGGGTGAAATTTTTCAGACAAATAGTTTATTCACTGAAAAATGCAGTTTCGGATCAACTGAAACTAAACGTGAATCCGACACAAATTTGCCAAAAAGCTTTGGCCAAAACATTTGGAGAGGGGGCTAGATTCACAAGGGAACTTAAGTGCCATTCATGGAGGAAGAGGAGGAATTAAATATTCATTGGAGCAGGGACTTTAACCCAGATGTTCCCACTCCTAAGTATGTCCTCTAACCACCACACTATACAGTTATTCTCTCTCTGTTTTAGTGACTATTTAAGTATTTATACACAGTAGAACAGCTTCAGCTGGAGAGAATGAGAGAGACCCACTCCAGAATATCCTGTAAACCAGCCACTGACCTTGGAGGTGGGTGACTCAAGTTCCAATTCCTGCTCTGAATCAGACAGAGTGGGGCTTGAATTTGGCTCTCCCACATCATGGGTGAATCCTATCCCGGGTCTCTGAGTCTTAATCCTTTTCTTCTGTACCCATTCCTCGCAACACACAAAAACAGATTAGTAGAATATTCTGGGTTAAATAAAATCATTTTATCTCTAAAACATTCCACACTTGCATGCTGCTAGTAATGACAGCAGTCATAGTACATTCTCTTCTTTCAGCTTTCTTTTAGGGACACAGTTCTTGCCAACAAATTCCGTAAGATTAGTACAATTTGAAGTTTGTGAAACTTCAGGCAATCACTCCATCCACGTCCTCCTGTTTTCATTCTACTGGGGTAGCCAGTTTTTAAGGCATATCTGTTTTACATACACTAGTTACTCTCATAACATTTCTGTTTGAGCCAGAAGACAGGAAGGCTCCCAGCACACACAAGAGAAGCACAACTGGCACTAGGATCCAGGAGGTGACGTTCAGCCGCAGAGTCAGCGGAGCTGAGATGCAGCCTCTTTCAGCTGGGCAGCTCGGCGCTTGCATAAATGAGGGGGGGCAGTGGCATGTACCCCTGTGTACTCCCCATGCCCTTGCTTCTGGGGGGACAGCCCCCCCCAAAAAAACTGCACCCATGGTTGTTCCCCCGTGGTTTCCCTTTGCTTCCCTGCCGTTTTCTGCGGGGGGCGGGGGTGTTTTCTGCGGGCATGCAGTCCCGCAGAATTCCCGCAGAAGTAATAACGCGTGTAACCAAATTAACCTGTAGTTGCTAAATCCTTTTCATGTCTTGTAACTCTATATTACCTTTACATTAGGTATGCAATTATACTCAATTGACATTAGATCAAAAGGCATGTATTTAGCATTTAGGTATGAATTTACTTATTGGAGAATTGTTTGGCTATCACATTGTGTTTACAAGACCTAAGCCTTAGGGCTGAAGCATTCGATCTTCAAAGCAAGTGCCATTGGGACTTTTCACAGACTCAAATATCTATTCTTTGTCAGAGGAAAGCACATGCTAAGATGGGGTTTCAGTGAAGACACCTGTCAGCTTGCTTTCTGTGTGAGAGAGCTATAAATATGGATTCATGAGACTGATCCAACATCTCTGATTTGCTGAACTCTAAATGGGCGGAGTTAGAGCCAATGGAGTGAGATCGACAAAAAAACCCATTCATGGAGGGATTTTGGAGAATTTAGCAGACATCATATCTGTGCTGACAACTGGACTCATTCTGATTTCACAGTAATGTATTTTATCTGCTTTGACCTTTTAATAACTCTCATTTCTTTTCTTCGTTAATACGTGTATAGTTTAGTTTAGTTATTAGAGGATTTGGCTACAGTGTTGTTTTTGGTGAGATCCTGAACATCCAGTGCCTGGGGTGAATGACTGGTCTTTTGGGACGGAAAGAACCTGATGTGTGGTGTTTTTGGTTTTAATAACCTTGCACCATAAAATCCAGTTTGCCTGAGTAATAAATAGGGGCTGGAATGCCAAGGGGATTGTCTGTATTCCATGGTAAAACTAGTGTAATGATTCAGGAGTACACTTCACTAATGGCTTGGTATATTCTACCATTAGATTCACCATCAGTTTGGGGGTGTCTGCCCTATTTTCTGACAATCTGTCCTGAGTTTGGATATTCATGGCTGTAAGTCACTCCAAGCACTGCAACAGCGTATACTGTGTGCATGTAAAGAGTGCAAAATTGAAGAGGTCGTCATCATCATCAGAGCTTATCACTTCCAAACTGCAGCCAAAATCTGGTGGTGGTATTTGAGATAAATAGGTCCTCAGGAGCACAGGATGTTGACAGAGGGCACTGCATCAGGCTATGTTCAAGTGTTTGACTAGGCTCTCCACATTCACAGTTGGCATCGTTCCTCAGCTTCCACTCTCACCTGATTTAGAGTAGACCACTGTTTTTGTTTGAGGTCAGTGCATGGACGGAGTTGTCCTGAAGGAAGCAGATTCTCTAAGATCATTGGCATTTCCCACCATTTTGTTACTCTGTAGACTTCCACACTGGTATTTTGGGCTAAAGGATTTTCAGAGGCAAAGCGGTTTCTGGACTTCAGCATCTGGATTGGCGGGATGTATCCAAGCATTGGGTGTTTTGGATCACTTGCCTGATTTTTTTGCTCTCACCTTTTTACTAAAGCATCACGCCTCATTGGTGATGGTGAAATCCCTGCAAGGCAGTATTGCAAGAGTATAGGAGTTTCAAAGACACTGTGTGATGATCTTACAAGATCAATTAAGTTCAGTATCAATTTTGTGTGCATGGCTCCAGTGTGACCACACTGGGGCACAGTACTCTGCAGCTTAGGACTAGTCTTGCCCTGTGTTACTCTAGTGTGAAGTGCCCCAGTGTGGTCATGCTTCAGCCAATTAAAAAGGTAATAAAAAGGCCTTTATGAATTGAAGCAATTTCTATGCCAAATTTAAATTGTTAACCCAACCTTTTTGGTGCCAGAATGTTTTTATTTTTAAAAAAGCTATTAATTTATTCCAGGTCTCGCAACGATCTGCCCTGTATACTGTCTATGGAGGCATGTTGTTAACTTTAACGCTTTTTTAGGCGACATTACACTGAATATTGATGGGGATGGGAGCAATACTTCCTTATAAGCAATGTAAATAAAGCTGTCATTTAGTTTCCTGGTATTCTAAACCACTTGTTTCATCTTTGGGCTTGATTGTGCTCCTTCTGAAGTCAATGGCAGAAATGTTTGTGACGGGCTGGACCCCTGGGATGTCACCTGGTGTGCTGGGATGCCACTTGAGTCAGACTATTCTGCCAGCTTGGGCCCCCTTTTACCTGGCCTTGCTGGGCTAGGCTCCCCAGCCTTTTCCAGCCAAGCACACAGGCAGGACCACACCCGGATGCACAGAGAGACAGAGATCCGCTCTGGGAAGGCTCAGCTTAAGGGACTTGCCACAGCACCCCTTGGAATGTAATTATATGAAATTCGTCTCTTCCCTCAATGTGGAGGAGGGTATGCACAACTTCCCTCCCTCCCACCCCCTGGGTTAGAAATCACATAAACTGGGTTATGTTGTAAACCAGAAATTAATTTATTAACTATAACAGGTGTATTTTAAGTAATTAAGGAGGTAACAGACTGAACAAGGCAGATTACTAAGAAAATAAAACAGAGCACGCAAACTAAGCTTAATACACTGGTTACATGTAAGTTCTCATCCTAAATGTAGTTCTAATAATCTTCTTCACAGGCCAGATGCCCTTCCAGTGTGGGTCCAGTTCTTTTCCCCCAGTTCAGTCTTAGTTGTTTCCAGCAGACATCTTGGGTGGGGTAGCAGTGGAGAACTGAGGACCTGGATTATCTCACTCCCCACCCTTAAATAGGATTTGCAGAAAACAGGAGTCCTTTGTTTCCTAGTTTGAACCCCCCCCCCCCAGCTTCTTGTGGAAAAATACAGAATTGCAGATGGGTTCCAGTATCGGGTGACATGGTCACATGCCTCTGGAGGGCCCCTGTAGCCATTCTTCACAGCTGACCCACATGTTCACAGGAAAACTAAGCCCTTTTACAGACCATTGTGTCTTGCTGATGGGCCATCAGCAATGTAGGGCTTTTTATTGTTGTACCTGAAGTGTTAGCAGGGGGCGTCACCCAAAGTAATATAGTTGAAATATAGCTACATAGTCAATATTCCTAATTTCAGATACAGATATGATACATGCATATAAATAGGATAATCATATTCAGTAAATTATAACCGTTCCCATGATACCTTACAAGAGTTAGCTTGCATAAAGCATATCTTAGTTATGTCATATTCCTACCACAAGCATATTTTCATAAAGAATATGGAGTATAATGTCACAATGTTGTCTATTTTTAATGTTTTAAATGAAAAATGGCTTGTGCTGACTGGTAGGTTCTGAAAGTTACTGTTCAATGCTTCGGTTTTATGTCACTGTGTTCATAATGAAATTTGATAGTCTAATTAGCATACTTGTGTAATTTATGGCAGAACTCACATCACTAGGTAATCATCATCATTATTTGATATCTTCACTGAAACAAATTAACGTTGACAGGAATATTGACACAGCTCCTATCCGTGTTTAAGACAAATATGAAATACTGATTATTTTTTTAATGTGAAATTAGTTCCTGTATACATTCTTTTCCATATCCCGCCATACAACATTATTGATACGTTAAAATTCCAGTGTCAGCAATTGTCTTATACTGATTTAATCATTTTAATGGTTAACTTTGACATTTAACGTGATCATTTAAATATCCCAGGAGAGTGTTTGATCTTCTTGAACAGATTTATTTTTCAGTCTGGAAACTATGCACATCTTTTAAAATATACTCTTCTAGGTTTGGCTAGCCTAAAATCAAATCAGTGGAGCTCAAGCCTTTTTTAATGTCAACAATTTAACCATTTTTTTTTTCATAAACATCTTTGAATATTTAGTTTAATTGGCTTATAAAATTACTGGTATGTTTAGTTTGCAAGCCTGATTTTTCCTAAAAGGAATGTTAATACCCATCTTTGCTTGTCAAGACTTCTTGGTTTAAGACCAAAACTGCAAAGTTTAGTCTTTGATTTTTCAAAGCAAGAGATTTGTGTTCATATACAATACCACATGAGATTGATAACATTGGTAATTATATGAATTGTTTGTGTTTTATGGTGTCATAATGATAATGTATGGAAATGTGTAGCTTCATCATCGAATGTAAGAATATAAAAGCACTGTGTAGCTGTGATTTCTTTTTTCTCATAGAATACTGAATTTCCATATTTATCCTGTTTATGCTAATCATACTGTTGCCATATTTTCATTTTAGCATATTTCTATTCAATGCCCATACATGTGGCTGTTTTAACTCTGAAGTCTTTATGTTCGCAGGTGATCCATAGAAATACAAACAAGGCATTGTAGAGGCAGTATTTCATTACTAAAACTGCGAGGTGTCAGGCATAATTACTTAGACTAACATCTGGAATGATTTATTGTAGGGGAAAATGCTAGAACGGTTAGCATATACAATGCTGTCTTATCCATATGTGTGAAGCTTTATAATTATTGCAAGTTAGGTGAGTATTGTAAGAAAAAGGCATAAAATCTAGCAAAGATAGTTTGAGTACACCTGCTGCAATGATCTTTTTTTAGTTGAGCTCCATAGAGTAGTTTATCAGAAACAAAGTAATAAGCATCGTCCATCTGTAACGGTGTTTGTGAAAAAAGGTACAGGTGCACTTGTGCTTGCATTGGGAACTAATTTTCACAAGTTCTCCAAAGAGCTGTTCCTTTGGCCTGCCTTTATCCACCGGAAAAAAAATAAGCTAGTTTTTACTTTCACAATTTTGGGTGCAATACAACTCAGGACTCTGTTCAGAAGAAAATAGATCTGCCGTCAGTGTGGGGATGGAGAACTTAGTGGTGAGCATTCCGCCGAATTAACCAGGAGAAACCACCTCCGTTTGTGGAGCCATTTTTTCCCAGCTACATGATTGTTTACTGTACAGAACTTTTTGTAAGTAGTGAGGCCTGTTGCTAATGGGTTCTGTGCCACTAAGGACCTGTTGTCATGTTCTAGAAAAATTAATTGACCTTTTTATAAATTCTGGCCTATACAACTCCAGACAGTTGTATGTAGTTCCTCACTACCAGCATGTGGGGACAAGGAAATGCTTAGGGATTCAATGTTAGATTGCAACAGTGATCCATCTTTTCTGTTTAATTGACGCAGGGTACGTGGGTATTGTCGCAGAGAAAGAGTGGAATGGTAGCCCATAAACAGTGTTCTATGTGCCTAGAAAGGAAACCCTTTTTGTTTCCTGAATGAGATTTCCAGTCACTGCATCATAGAATTCTGTGCAATCTGAGTTTCTGTTGAGCAAAGGCCTTGCATAGAAGTGTGCTTCTTTCCAAAATCAGTCCCCAACACAATACAAAATATGTACTGCCCTGTGCTCTATATAAGCAGTCTCTTCTCCCTTTAATGGCAAGGGATTCACATTGGCAACTCCCATTAACAATAATGTGATTATCCTCGCAAATCCTCCACACCCCTAAATGTGTATTTAGCAGCATCTCTTTAAAGCAGTTGGATTAGGTTAATAGGTTATAAGTAAGAGCATTGGAGGGATAAATTGGATATTTTAAATAATGCTGCTGTTTTTCCTCAACATTAGTTAAAAGATTTTTATTTTATCCTGCTTTGTTATTTACATCTATATTGTCACAGGTATTCACTGCCTCTTGTGCTTTTTTTCATTTGGACCCTTGATCTACAAGATGACAAACTGATTGACAGGATGACCTCAAGTATTTACTGAGGTCAAATACCGCTTAAATAAGAAGAAAAAACACTGGCAATCTTCATTTTTTAAGTGTCAGCTCCATTCAGCTATTAATTAATTTATTCTTATTAAATTCTATGAGGTTTCTTTACAAAATTTGCTAGTGACAGAGGACATGGAGTGTTATGTCATTCCTTTGAACTCACTCCAGTACGCACAATGTGATACTGGAATGTATAGAGAGATAAATTTCAGAGTAGTAATTGGTCGCATGTGAATTCATAAAATTATAGAAAAATTATCTCCATTCATTTTTTTTATTTGAAGTATCTGAAATATTCATATTGTAATTTAACATGATGTAGGCTCACTGAGTATAGACCGAACATTTGTACTGAAACCCGTATGTTGTCTTTGAATGTTGCTGTGAGTTAGCAGTTAAATAGTTGTCCCAGCATCCTCCTGTTTTGATCTCTACTGTAAACGCATGTTTGCAGATCTTCCCTTAGCAGGGGTTTAATTATTAAACACAAATATGTCACTGGGATAACTTCATTTAGTCCATTATATATGGAAGGGCTAGAGCACCACTGTACATTTCACATAGGTTCCTCACTTTCACCTATTTCGCTCTCTTTAAATACATAATGGGAGTTTCAGTGGTTTTCCTAAGAAAGCATTTGTATTCAGTAAAGAAACAGAAGAGCCTTGAAAAATCTGCAGTCTTTCCAGTCAAAGACAAGAGTGCTTTCTTATATATTGAGAAATTCATGTCTATATTGTAATTCCCAAATACGCAACTTCATTAAAATGGAATTAAGGTTGTTAATAGGCCATTAATTTAAGATGTAGTAGAACATTGTACTGTTTTAAAAAAATTGACTTTATTGATGTTAAATGACAAAGTCAAGCTTAAAAACCAGTTTGAAACTGAAGTACTTAAAAATATTCTCCTCTCCTCCCTGCCCCCAACCAAAAAGCTAGAAACTCTGGACATAGACATTAGCTCTGCCCTGTACTCTTGCCTTAGAAGTGGGTAACTCCCCCTACTTTTCACATGAAGTAAATTGTCTTCATTGTTGCATGCATAGATCATAATACTGTGTCTATTTGATGAAATAATCTGTACTTTCCTGGCCTGTATGAGATGCAGTGTTTCCAGGTTTCTCTTGCAGAGGCTTGTTAGGCATTTCAGGTCTTCATGTGTCTATATTCAGGAAAGTACTGGAAAATTCAGTCAGTTTTGGGAATATGAAAGGGATAGTTATCTTTTCCTCAGTAGAAGGGTGGAAAGGAGAAAGGCCTAGAATGTTTGTCACATTCTGGGTTGCAGTCCAGACCTGTGAGGCATCCTGCAACTGTGGTTGCCTCACTATGCTTTGCTGTTGTAGCTCCCAATCTGGGCTGCTCACAAACTTGTAGATTGTGTGTGTGTGTGTGGCTGTAGCCCTGGTCCAACAGCTCTGAAACCAGGAGCCTGTCAGCAGCACATCAGCCACACTCTGGCTTCCACCTGCCTTGGTTACTACTTGCAAGGTGACCCCAACACACCCCTAGTCTCAAATTTTCCCCAAAATCGTGTTCTGCACTGTCCAGCCCTCTTTTGGGCGGTTCAGATATTAAAGTTCATTGTTCCTGTATGGAGTCGATATTCAACAGTTTGTTACTTAACTGGAGTTATCAAACAGTTCAGTTTGAGCACAGCACTGGATTGGTTTAGATTAAAAAATAAAACGTTCATTAACAAAAGAGGATAGGATTTTAAGTGAATTCAGGTATAAGAGATTAAGTTAGAAATGGTTACAAGCAAATAAAAGTGAAAATTTACTAGATTAAGTTTTGGGTCAACACTTTATTTATGATGGACTTTCTCTCCCATGGTCTTCAAGCAAGATGATGACTGACCCTTTCCTTGGTCAGGATCTCTCCCAGAGGCCCAAAGGTGCTGGTGCCTTTGTCTTTCTTAGGTCAAAGAGAGAGAATTTGGGGTTTTATGCCCCTTTCTTTTATAGGTTTTGAATTTCTGAAGATTACTGCTCAAAGCAAACTTTATTCATACAGTGAGGCAGGTGACATGGAGTCTAGTGATGGAGGCTCCATTGTCTTTCTCCCCACCTGTGTTTGCTGAAATGCAAGTTTGCTCTGTCTCCTGCCATCTTTCCTCCCATGCTGTCTTGCTGGCCCTGTTTACTACTTATGTGTAAAATTCCTTTGTTTAGGATAGACCTATTTAACAGGCTTTGCCTGGGCAGGGCTGTGGTTTTGAACAGTGCTAATATCATATAGGGCGATTTCATAACTTTACATATAATGTTGCTACATACATTTCACCATGATATTTGTGGTGAGTGAGTTATTAGTTTTCAAATGATACCTTTTAAGGCATATTTTGTACAAAGACTATTACAATAGTGTGTAAGGTGTGAATACAGAGGTGCTTTCGGTCACAGTGGTTCATATAGGCAAGTAATATGTGCATAGTACAACTGGTGTGCCCGGTCTGTAGTAAGAAGAGCAGTATACATGAAGGTATGTGGCGTTTTCAGTTTGATAGTGGTGATCTGTGGTGCAGAGCTGGAAGTAAGGAGTAGTTAAGGATACCGTTGAGATCTCCACAGAATATTTTCAGAAACTCTGATGTCAAGTTTTGTGAACTATGATCTGAATTCCTGCGAGTCCGAGAATTACAGTAGCTACACAATGAACTCTTGGAAGATGTTTATCAATCACTGGCAGAAAAAATGGGGGTATGGAACTATGGCAGAATCAAAAGGAATTCAGTGAAGACTACAGCCTAATAATTTGACTGGAGCCATCCCCTCTTTCAATCCACGCAGTAGAAAAAGAATAAGTAGAATGAACCCTTGCTTTCAGAGCAGGTGAATCCCCTTTTGCTGAAAGGCTTTCAAGGATAAAAATGCTATTTCATTCCAGATGGGTGAATTCAAGTTAGAGACATAATTGATGGGTTAAAAAAATATTTTTCTAAAAGGAAAAAGTACTCTTACTATAATGGAACATTCAAGTGGAGGAAAAACAATCTACGTTACCAACCAATCAGGACTGCAGTTGTTCTGAGAGCTGAACAAGGTAATATATTTAGCCAGACCAGAGTGCTTTAAAACTTTGGGAAATCCTCGATGGTAGTTGGGTGGGAAGGAGATGATCATTTATGAATACAATGTAACCTTGATTTTTACAAAGGTTTTGGAGATGGGGTGGAATGAAACATTTATAGTAACATGGGTTTGGATAATTGGGATTCAGTCCTGTAAAGCTCTGCAACTTAGTTTGAGTTCCATAAGACACAGGCTCCTGCAGGAGAGGGGTTTCAATCATTGCAACCACCAGGGAAATAACTGACCTTCAGTTAACTGAGGAGTGGAAAATTAGAGCTGAATTTTATGTCAAATTACAAACACCATTTATAAATAATCACAGCAGCTGTAAATAATTGGAATGCTCTGTCCCTAAAGCTGTACCTTTATGGTGGGCAGAAGTGGATTTCAGGCTTTGAAATTCTCCTCTTTTAGAGGTGAACCACAACCTGTTTCCTGGGAATTTTTTTTTAATATATGGTACAAGACAGATTTTTAAAAATTGGGACCCGTTGCTGGGGTGGTGGTGTACTTTTTCCATCAAGAGATGGAAGTGCAAGAGAACAGGGCAGACTTAATTTTGTCCCCTTGTAAATTTTGTAATCTGTTTTCATGTTTATATGTAGTCTCAGATATCACAACCACAGGCATATCTTTCTTAAAATGTAGTACTCAGACTCTGATATTTTTTTTAGAACATTTCATTTTTTTCTGTCTCTGTATTGTCTTGGAAAAAAAGCTGAGATTATTTCATCTCATTCATGGACAGTCTCCATGGACAAAAATGCAGTTTATAATGTGGCTGTTTAGACTTGAATCTGTATTTTGAAATTATACAAATCCAACAAGTTTATGTTGCCCACAAATTTTCCTAGACAATTAGAAGGCTCAGGTTAAGAAATTTTTATATTTTTATTTTTATTACTTATTATCAAAAGTAAAGAAGAATGAAAACAACTCTCCCAAAAGCTTAAATAAGACAGTCCAAATACAAACTTATCACTTAAACTTCCAAACGGAATTAAAAAAACAAACCCTCTTTAATAACCTTCTTGTAATCCTTTAATCGTGTAATCCTGTATCTTGGGCTTTGTGTATATTACCAGAGCAACTTTCTTTGATTACAGCATCATCAAAGAATAGCATTCTGATGTTCTATAGTACATAAGGGACATTAAGGAAGTGGGGGGCTTATATTTATCTTTCTCTTGCTGTCTCTGCTTGGGCTCTTGTAAATAGTGGGTCCTTTTCAAATGTACTAGGAGGCAAGAGAAGGAGGGAGAAAGAACTAAGAATGGATGTTTAGAGGTTTAGTTATGAGAATTTTGGGACTCGCATATCTTATCACTTCACCAAAAAGCTCTTTAATGTGGAATAGGATTGAATTCTGGAAAAATATCTTGTAAATCCAATCCATTCAGCTGTAGTCTGAGAGAGCTTTTCTCTTGGGTGTGATGGGACCCAGTACAGTAATGTTGATCTATACCAAGTTATTGGGAATGCTGATAGTTGGAGAAATGAGAACAGTTTCAGTGAAATGAAAGAAATTGTTAAGAAATGTTAAGATTATTTTTTTTAACGTGGAAACTGTGTGTTTATCATAGGTACTGGATTTTTGGTACTGAATGCTTGTTTTAAGCATGATGGAAGCAGTAGCTTTGTGACTATAGTAGATTGAGTTCCATTTTCCCCTTAAAGCAGGGATTCCCTCTTTTTGTTTTGTATTGAAAAATACAGCATGTCCTGCCCAAACTTGTAGCACTGACAGATTACAGAATGAATTTTCTAATGATTCACAAGTAGACAATAGGATTGAGACCTGAAGGTGAGATCTCTCTGGGAAGAAGAGTAGCTGCCAATCATGATACTCTGGGACCTGTCCAAGAGGAGACACAAGCAGCACTTCATACATAAGTGTTAGTCACTAGTTGGTCTAACAATGTTGGCATGTATGGCCTGGCAAGATCATCCATCAGTGCAGCCAGCACAATCTCCATACCATACTCAAGTCTGAAGCCTGGAAGGGGTCTAAAATGTTGAGTGAGGTGTTACTGAAGTTAGTTCAATGGTCCCTTGTGTGGCACTTTCCTTCAAGGGGTTGTTGTCAAGTATATTAATATTAAGTGGTGGTTTCTTGAGTGCTGCTTGGGCTGTCGTGTTTAAAAATGGTCAGTAGTTTGCTCTCTTTGAGAGCAACATGAACTATTTACTACAGTGAATGCATCACTGCTCCTGGACTCCATACTGACTTGAGCTAACAAACAGTTCGAGGAAATGGCTTCATTTCTTTCAGAATCCTAATTTGCATTTCTGGGCTCAGCTCTTTCATATAGGGTGATAGGATTGTCCCCTTCCTCCTTGACTTTGTTTTATTGAAGCTAGAGAGACTCCCTTGAATTGGTTATTCTTTCTTGAGAAGAAGGTTGAAAGCTCCTCCTGATGGGATAGATCTTCTGAAAACAATCCAGGTTGATTAGGTCATTTGCTGACCCTAGCAGTTCTGCAGATTGGGAATTTTTAGAAGTTATAATGGAGGAGAATCCCTCCTTCACAGCTCTGACATACACTCACTCTTCCATAGTATAAAATACTCAGAGAATGTCTCACGTTGTCTTCATTCTATTTTCTTTCCTTCCGATTCATCTGTCTTAGGTCACTGTAGGGAGAGTGTATGTTTTACCCTTTTGTATTCTCTTCCTCTATCTATCAGTGGTTGTGAACAGCTGTAATATCCTACCAACCTGTCAGTGAGGTACTGGGCTCGTGGTTGGACAGCTGTTTTCACCAAAGACTTCTGAAAATCCGCTGGACCCAGGAGTTTCAGAGGGCAGACTAGTTTCACTGTGGTTTCACATCCCAAAAGTGAGTGTGTGAAAGTCCTTACATCTGTTAGGAAAAAAGTGATAGTAAGACTAGCAGGGGGTATGATTGTGGTAACCAACATCTACATGTAGAAGATCTAGTCCATTGTGTGTCCAGCTGTGTACATGGTCCATCTGAGACAATCCCATGGCTGCCATTAAGGCCATGACACCTCCATCTACTTGTCTGAGACCTCCTCCAAATAGATATTAAATTCATCCAAAGCAATGAGGGGCAGATATTCAAAGGCACATATGGTAATTAGGTGCCTGATGCTAGACACCTAGGTTACTGACTGCCATTTGTGCCTTTGGAAATCATTGCCTCAGTGTTGGAGAGTCTAAAGGTAGCGTTAGTGCAGGGCAAGCTGGGGTTGTAAATCTACTGCACGCTCGCCTGCCGTACACTGAGTGGCTGCGTGGATGCTGCACCACGTTCCCTGCTCCGTACAGATTTGTGCTGCGCTCCATCAGCTGGAGTGAACTGTGAGAGTGCAGGGTTTTGCGAGATGACCAGCCGGGTGCTGGTGATACAAACATGTTCAAGATTAGATTATAGATCAGGGGTAGGCAACCTATGGCACGGGTGCCGAAGGCGGCACGCGAGCTGATTTTCAGTGGCACTCACACTGCCCGGGTCCTGGCCACCGGTCCAGGGGGCTTTGCATTTTAATTTAATTTTAAATGAAGCTTCTTAAACATTTTAAAAACCTTATGTACTTTACATACAACAATACTTTAGTTATATATTATAGACTTATAGAAAGAGACCTTCTAAAAACGTTAAAATGTATTACTGGCACGCGAAACCTTAAATTAGAGTGAATAAATGAAGACTCGGCACACCACTTCTGAAAGGTTGCTGACCCCTGTTATAGATGGTGCTTGTTTTATTGATTGAATAACCTTTCAATAATCAATGGGAGCCTAAGTGTTTTATGTTGTTCTCCTGTTGAAGTGTTATATGTGAAGTGGGAGGTTAATGCCAGTTTCTGCATCCTTGTCTGGGGGCTGCTCTCTTCCTGGAGTGTCTTCTCATGCAAATTGTGGTGAGGTCACTGAGGAGTGTCTTCAGTTCCCACTCCTAGAGTGTTGATCTCTTGGTCTGCCATAGCCCAAATACAGGAAAGAGATGTTTAAACTTTTTAATGTTATTTCTCATGAACCTTTTCAGCAGTTGTACTCTATTAAATTTTATAAACATTTTATTTCCTTTCCTGACCCTTACGGTAACTGAAATGAAAGAAAGTTTGGATTCCTAGGCTTTGTTTGATATACCTTTGTGGCCACAACTCATATACAGGATAACTGGCAGTAAGGAAAGCCCTTGTGAAAATGAATGTGCTTCCAACTTCTTCATAATAAATTATCCTATTCTAAAAGACTGAAAACCAATCAAGTTCTTTCTGTGTAATTTACTAGAGATTACAGTTTTAAGAGAATAACATCCTTTGCTAAAAGGCTTTTAACACATTGTTGACATAAAGTGCACTTTCCATGCTTTTGAATTAAAGTTTCCAACCTAATGTTACCTTTTCTGGGCTTTTAACGTGTAAACTATTACAGAGACAGTGTAACAAGTATTGAAACTCATCCAGATTATTCAAAATGGGATTAAATTAACTGTGGCACCTCACTTGCCCTTAAGAAGTAGGGAAAAAGTCATGTATTAAATGTCTGAGTATAGTAGAAAGAATTTTTTTTCAATTGTAATAAAGCCCACATTATATGGATTGGTGCTGAGAGTACAGTATCATAGAATCATAGACTTTAAGGCCAGAAGGGACCATTATGATCATCTAGTCTGACCTCCTGCACACTGCAGGCCACAGAATCTCACCCACCCACTCCTGTATCAAACCTGTGTCTGAGCCATTGAAGTCCTCAAATCATGGTTTAAAGACTTCAAGGTGCAGAGAATCTTCCAGCAAGTGACCCGTGCCCCACGCTGCAGAGGAAGGCGAAAACCCCCCAGGGCTTCTGCCAATCTGCGCTGGAGGAAAATTCCTTCCCGACCCCAAATATGGCCATCATATGCTTAGTTTAGTTCAAGATTAAAATAACTGAGATATTAGTGCATTTCCATGATAGTCTTTCTAGCTGGAAAATGTTCACTGCTGCTTTTTATATTTTCTGTTCCTTCATAACAACTTAATTTTTGAGCAGTCTAAGCTTATATTCAGTTTTATTGTCTCTGGTCAGTTGACCTTCTCCCCTCTTAAGTTTCCATCTCAGGAAGAAAGGATGTAAGGACTCTTTTTTAGCATCTCTTGGTGCTTGAGTTCAGCCACAGCAGAAGTTAGTTTGCTTAGGTGAACTGATGCAAGAAGGGTGAAACCTTCCCCTAACTAACAATTGAGATAAACTTGCTTTGCAAGACCTCAGCCCCGTGTTATTTCTAAGCTATCACTAAATTTAGCACACTGTTCCAGGGATTCATTTTAATTGCTCCTTCACCATCTGATTAATTCGTTGAGGATACTGGGCCTTCAGTATCAGGGAGTAGGCAGAGTTCTAGTCCACAGTTGGATTTGGGGTGGGAAGTAACATAAATGTCACTCAAGAAGCGATGAGATATTCCAGCATTTTCTGAACTTTTTCAAATAGCTGTGAAAAGTAGGGTTATGGCATATCCCTCTATCAGCTACAATTTAAATACTGGTTCCGGTTACACAAGTGTGGTCAAAGATAGAAATGGTACTGTGGTAGCATGATACCTTAAATAGTTAACCAGATCTGTGGCTACAAAACTTCCACACACATACATTGTATGAGAGAGTCGGGTGTCGACTGGATTAAATGGAAAGTCTAGAGAGGAGATAATGCCAGATGTTTTATCATCAGTCCTCTATTCTTCAAGCAATCTTGGCAAGTGAAAGAACAGCTTTGGCCAGTAAGCAGTTACAGCATGTAGTCTGGAAAGCATTGTATTACAGGCTTGAACAGCAGCCCCCTTTGCTTGTTAGCAATTATTCTCAGTTATTACTGCCGGGGAAGGGGGGGGAGGGGGGGAGGGGAAAGTTGTGCTCAGTATGCTCATTGGGTGGGTAAAGGTTCACAGTAGCAATTTCAGCCCCAGTTTGGTCCTCAAAATACTTCGGTCAGTGGCCCTCAGGATCCATCAATTAAATTAAATTGCATGTTCTTACTAACAAGCTGCTATATGTGCTGCCCCCTTTCCCCCTCAAGCTATTGTTCTTGTAAAGCAAGTGGTGAACTTGACCCTTTAAGTCTCATTATAAGATATGATGCTCACAAGGGTAGAAGTACCAAATAAGCTTTGCAAGTGTTCTGTGTCCCTTAACTGGATGTATTTATCCCCTTTGATAGTGACCTATAAACCCATTACAGGTGCCACGGGAAATTTAAAGTCACTATGACCAACATCAGTCCCTCAAGTCTCTGAGTCAATGCTGTGCCTGATCGCCACACTCCAGTTATCAAGCAGCATATTTGGAGTCTCTCCGTTCATGCTGCTCTTTATTTCCTGGATAGCCAGGCTGTCAGTTTTCCCGGTCACTTATGTCCCAGTTGACAGTTGCTGCAGTTTCACTTTGCCAGAGTCACCAGCTCTAAAGCAGCATGGAGGAGAGGAGCAGAACCATGTGTTCTCCTGTGCTGTGAGGCAAATTGAGACCCACTAGTAAATTACTAAATTTTACTTTGCAATCCCACTCTGCAGAAAGGCTAGTAGGTTGTAAAGCATCTCCCAGCTGCCAATCAGCTGCCCACATTTCCCCTTGTCCATCTAATGGCAAAACAGAAAATAAATTTGAGGGAGGGGGGCACACATGCATTTTGGGCTTCTCTGGTTCCCTGCTGTCCAGTGAAAGGTCCTTCCCTGCTAAAGTTGGTCAGAGGACAGTGGGAGGCTGAGGGAGTGATAGAAGGTAGCGGTGAGGTGTGGAGGAGGGATGGAAGAGAGAAGTGGGAGAAAAGGCTACACAGTTTGGGGAAGCAGGAGGAAGAGAGAAACCAGAAAGCTTGACAATAGAACAGAGTGACTATTCCAACCATATTTCCATCTCCTACTGGTGGTGTAGTGCCAAAGTGGGAAGTCAAACGCTGCTCTAAGGAGTGCCCTCTTAACACAACATGTTTCTTTATTGACCCCCCACTCTGGCCATGTTGATCTTTTTAAAAGATTCACTATCAAATGCTATAGTGCAACAAAAACTGTTACTCATATTTTTCTTCAGAGAATTTTTTTTTACATAGTTAGTATATGCATGCTTGATTTTGAATGCATTTTAGCTAATCAGAAAAAATGGTGGGGTGTATCTTTTTTTGACTTCTTTAGTTTTTTTTTTCTCCCCCTAAATATCAAGGAAGTAACAATGATGAAATCAGAAACATTTATACCAAGTACAGACTCAACTACTTAGGATAAAGTCAAAAATACAGCAATTTTTTGAGATCCTTACACTACGTTCACATGTTGATTGTTCTATATATTGTTGAGGGACCTATTCTGTAACATTTTTGGCCTTCGCCACCGTTATCATAATTGTGGGATGTCAGAATCCCACGTTTATCCTTTATCATAATTGTGGGATGTCACGTTGTTCTGATGGAGATTGATTTAGAACAATTGTTGATTGGATGTTTTTCATGAAAACAGGGAGTGCATTGAAATAGAGTAATGTACATAATTCATCTATCATAATTTAAGAAGTGGAAAAGATGAAGACAAGCTGCCATCCATCATATCTATTTAACTGCTCTCCTGAGTGAATTAAATTGTATTTAACAACTTTTACCTTAACTGAGTTAAAGAATAATATAGAATAAATCACATTGCCTTCATCCACTTATTGTTTTCAGTTTATTGATTTACAGTGGAGAAACTTGTTACAAAACATTTCATTTGTGGTAGAGGGTTTTTAAAAAAAAAAAATTGTAAGTGTGGGGATAAAGTTTTATATGTGTAACTTATGAATAACAGAAACAGAACATGGAAATCAGGAGCAGTAGTATTGGAAATGCAAATAAATAACTGAGGGTATCCTAGAAATTTACAAAAGTTACTGTACAAAGATGAGGCTTTTACAGCTGTAAAGACCAGAACAAATTTTACTAAGCATAAGATAGTGAGCTTTACATCACATGGAGTTCTGCTGTTTTGAGAGTATATAGGGACCTGAATTCAACTTTTATTTTAAATGAAAAACATTGTAATTAAGGTGTCATTCTCCCCTGAAAGGTGATAGTGTTTTTGTACCCAGCAGATCTGCTTCCATGTGATGCTGACAGAGAGATCTATTCATTTCTTCTGGGCAAGAGGGGGGATGTGGCCACCTGATTGGGTGCGGGGTGGTGCTCTACAGCTTTCTGCAGAGTGGGACTGAAAAATAGAACGTAGTTTCAATTTGTCTTGCATCTTGCGGTTCTCACAGCACAGGAGTACACCTGGTTCTGGTCCTCTCCCCTGTGCTTCCAGTGCCACCAGCTCTAAAGCAATGTGAAACTTGCTAACACCAAAATTTTGCTTTGGAATCCCACAGGGCTTGCAGCAACTGTAATCTGGGGAAGTAAGTGACAGGGAGAATTGACAGTCTGGCTATGCAGGATATAAAGAGCAGTATGAAGGGAGAGACTCCAGCTATGCTGCTTGATAACTGGAGTATGGAGCTCAGGCAGAGAACAGTATTCATCTGGGAACAAAGAGTGTAGGCCATACTTACAGGATGGGGAAGCAGTGATGCTAAAAAATATTTTGGGGGTAAGGGTGGATAACGAGCTGACTGAGCTCAAAGTGTGATGCTGTGGCCAAAAGAGTGAATGTGATCGTGAGATGCATAAACAGGGGAAACTCAAGTAGGAGTAGAGAGGTTATTTTTAGGGCTGTCAATTAATCGCAGTTAACTCAAAAAAAGTAATTGCAATTTTAAAAATGAATGGCAATTAATCACACTGTTAAACAATAGAATACCAATTGAAACTTATTAAATATTTTTGGATGTTTATCTACATTTTCAAATATATCAATTTCAATTACAACACAGAATACAAGGTGTACAGTGCTCACTTTATATTATTTTTGATTAAAAATATTTGCACTGTAAAAACAATAAGCAAGAGTATTTTTCAATTCACCTCCTGCAAGTACTGTGGTGCAATCTCTTTATCATGAAAGTGCAACTTACAAATGTAGGGTTTTTTGTGACATAACTGCACTCAAAAACAAAACAATGTAAAACTTTAGACCAGGGGTCTCAAACTCAAATGACCACGAGNGCATGCGGCCCGCAAGCTCCTCAAGGCCCCCCCGTCCTCACCCAACGTTTACCTAGAGCGGCTGCCTGCCTGCCCTGCCCCCGCACCGGGAAGCGGCTGGAACCTGGGGAAGGAGGGGCGCAGGGGTGTGTGTGGCTGTTGCTTCAGGCACCGCCCCCAGCAGCTCCCATTGTCCACAGTTCCACATTCCCGGCCAATGGGAACTGCTGGCGGCGGTGCCTGAAGCAACAGCCACACACACCCCTGCTCCCCTCCTTCCCCAGGTTCCAGCCGATTCCCGGCGCGGGGGCAGGGCAGGCAGGCAGCCGCTCTAGGTAAACGTTGGGTGAGGACGGGGGGGCCTTGAGGAGCTTGCGGGCTGCATGCAATAACCCTGCGGGCCGCATGCGGCCCGCGGGCCGCATGTTTGAGACCCTTGCTTTAGACCCTACAAGTCCACTCTGGCTGAACAAGAAGTAGGACTATCACTAAAAGACACAAGTTTGTTTACATTTATGGGAGATAATGCTGCCCACTTCTTAATTACAATGTCACCTGAAAGTGAGAATAGGCGTTCGCATGGCACTGTTGTAGCTGGCATCGCAAGATATTTATGTGCCAGATGCGCTAATGATTCATATGTCTATTCATGATTTGGCCATCATTCCAGAGGACATGCTTCCATGCTGATGATGCTTGTTTAAATAAAAAAGCGTTAATTAAATTTGTGATGGAATTCCTTGGGGGAGAATTGTGTCTCCTGCTCTGTTTTACCCGCATTCTGCCATATATTTCATGTTTTAGCAGTCTCGGATGATGACCCAGCACATGTTGTTCGTTTTAAGAACGCTTTCACTGCAAAATGCACAGAAGATACCAATGTGAAATTTCTAAAGATAGCTACAGTACTTGAGCCAAGATTTAAGAATCTGAAGGGCCTTCCAAAATCCAAGAGGGACGAGGTGTGGCGCATACTTTCAGAAGTCTTAAAAGAGCAACACTCTGATGCAGAAACTACAGAACCCAAACCACTAAAAAAGAAAATCAATCTTCTCCTGGTGGCATCTGACTCAGATGATGAAAATGAAAATGCGTCAGTCCGCTCTGATTTGGATAGTTATCGAGCTGAACCAGTCATCAGCATGGATGTATGTCCTCTGGTGGTTGAAGCCTGAAGGGACATATGAATCTTTAGGGCATCTGGCATGTAAATCTCTTGTGACGCTGGCTACAACAGTGCCATGCAAATGCCCGTTCTCACTTTCAGGTGACGTAAACAAGAAGCAGGCAGCATTATCTCCTGCAAATATAAACTAACTTGTTTGTCTGAGTGATTGGCTGAACTGATTGGACTTGTAGGCGCTAACGTTTTACATTGTTTTATTTTTGAATGTAGGTTTTTTGTATATAATTCTATGTTTGTAAGTTCAACTTTCATGATAGAGATTGCACTACATTACCTGTATGAGGTGAATTGAAAAATACTGTTTCTTTTGTTTATCATTTTTACAGTGCAAATATTTTTAATCAAAAATAATATAAAGTGAGCACTGTATAGTTCGTATTCTGTTATAATTGAAATCAATATATTTGAAAATGTAGAAAAATATCCAAAAATATTTAAATAAATGGTATTCCATTATTGTTTAACAGCGCGATTAATTGCGATTAATTTTTTTAATCGCTTGACATCCTAGTTATTTTACCTCTTTTTGGCACTGGTGCAACCACTGCTAGAGTACTGTGTCCAGTTCTGGTGTCCATAATTCAAGAAGGATGTCAGTAAATTAGAAAGGGTTCAGAGAAGAGCCACAAGAATAACCAAAGGGTTAGAAAACATGCCTTCCAATGATAGCCTCAAGGAGCTCAATCTATTTAGCTTAACAAAGAGACGATTAGAGGGTGACTTGATTTACAGTTTGTAAGTACCTACATGCGGAACAAATGTTTAATAACGGGCACGTCAATCTAGCAGCGAAAGCGCTAACATGATCCCGTGGCTAGAAGCTGAAGTTAGACACATTCAGATGGGAAATAAAACGTTAATTTTTAACGGTGAGAGTAATTAACCATTGGAACACTTTACAAAGGGATTTGCTGTCACTGACGATTTTTAAATCCAGATTGGATGTTTTTCTAAAAGATATGCTCTAGGAATTATTTTGGGAAAGTTCTGTGGCCTCTGTTATATAGAAAATAAGTCTAAATGATCACAGTGGTCCCTTCTGGCCTTATCTATGATTCTGTACATTGAGAGGATTTCTTATCTTTTCAATATAGAGCAGTGGTCTCAAACACATGGGCCGCATGTGGCCCGTGGAGTTATTTGCTGTGGCCCGCCAAGTTCCCCACCCCCCTGGAGTTATTTCCTGTGGCCGCCAAGCTTCCCTCACCCGCCGTTCCCCTTCGCCCACAGCGTGCTGCGCCCCTGCTCCTCTGCCTACCTCCAGGCGCTTCCCGCTGCCAAACAGCTGTTCCCGCCGCCAAACACTTTCCAGGAGGGAGGGGGGAGGAGCGGGGAGCCGTGCGCTCAGGGGAGGAGGTGGAGAAGAGGTGGGGCAGGGTCAGGGATTTGGGGAAGGGGTTGGAATAGGGGGAGGGAGGGTGTGGAGATGGGGTGGGGACTTTGGGGAAGGGGTTGGAGTGGGGGTGGGAAGAGGTGGGGCAGGGGTGGGGCCTTGTGGAAGGGGTGGAGTGGGGGCAGGGCCGGGCGCAGAAGGGGGGTTTTGTATCTTTATATGAAAAGGTATCAGTGGTAGGCCCTCGGGCCAATGTACTAGTCCTCATGTGGCCCTAGTGGTGATTTGAGTTTGAGATCACTAATATAGGGCTTAGCTGTTGCCTCCATTTCCCTTTTCTGTGCCTTGGTTTCTGTCTGCTCATACGGGAGTGTAGCTGTCTGGCCAAGCTAAAAATCTTCCCCTTTCAGTGTAAATAGAGTCCACGAGAGAACAACCCAAGCTAAATAGAGGGACATATATGTTGGGTAGCTATTGACTATTTTTCTAGATTTGTAGAGATTGTCATTAGATCCAGATGTCAACAGGCCTTAGATAAGTTAAGGCATTTTCCCTTGTTCAGGCACTGCAGAAGATAGTTGACACTGACAATAGTTACTGCAGTTTGTCACCTCTGAATCCCAGGCCTTACCAATATATATTTATTCATGTATATAAATTGCAGACCTCATCATCCACAATGGGATACACTGACAAGGGAGAGTAATACATACTATTGAGAGGATACTACAAGAGAGAGAACCCATATGAGCTCTGCTAGACTACAGAGGAAACCCCACATCAGTTACTGGAGTTAGCCCAGCTTGTGGGCTGACACACTAGAATAACATTGCCAACTACAGAGTTAAATCTTAATCCTGTGGCCATGTTAACAGGATGTGAAACACAACAAACGTAAGAGCTCCCAGGCTTTCGTCTTTAATCATTGGAATGCAACCCTATGCTTAGACTTGGAGACCCACCCGTAATGAAGAATTTGAAGAGTCACATATCTATTGGCACGAGTCTATACTTGGCATGTAGGTAAAGTCAGTCAACTGAAAACATTGTCTTGAAGGCTAAAGTGTGATCAGACCAGGTTGTGTGGCAAAGCTGGTGACTCAGATGTATAATTTGTTCTTAAATATTAATTCTTGTTACAGGTTGCTTATACAGAAGTGAAAAAAAGAAGGGAGCTATGAGGATTTTTGTACTGTATGTTTCAGCCTATCTCTGCAAGCCAGTCAGGATGGGATTATGGAGGTCTTTAGACAGAAGCTCTGCAGTGAAGCAAATGGAAACTCAGACAGAATAGCTGTAGGGATAATCCTTTTTTCTGTATTCTGATAAAGTTCCTTGTTTGGTGTTGTAAGGAAGTGACTTTATGATATTTTATCATTGTCATGGGATAGATCTGCACCTGGAGCCATATTTTTAGCTTGTATAAATCGTATAGATCAGCATAGTTTTATGGATTTCAGTGGAGCTGTGATGACTTGCACCAGCTGAGGATCTGGCTCTTGAAGTTCTAGGTGGAGCTACATGTTCACCAACCATAATGCGAACAGTTTTGTTTCTAAAATGCTGCAGTTGAATTGTGGAATGGATTCATAAGCTATGATACAGTGCTGCAGGTCCTCTTTTATATTTTGGTCACGATGCAGAGCAATCTCTACAAAACATACTAATTACAAGAGTAGAGAATTACAACTTGTGGGTATTTAAGTTCCAGTTTTTCTTGATCCTAACATTATCTCAATAAACTTGAATTAACATAATTTTGTTTCATCTTAACACAATAACACCATCCCCACAGACTTGCATTGACATCGATTTAAGGACTTCACGTTATTGCCCTGTGTCATTAAACTGAATGCCGAACGAGCATTGCCATAACAAATATATCTGTGTGTGAAAAGTGCTTGTGCATTTTCAGTAGATATTTGTGAAACCTTTTCTGGTGCTCTCAAAACATTTTTACAAAACTTCAGGCTCTTTGTATTAAGAACCTGATCCTTCAGTATCCTGAATACGCTCATCTCTGCTAATGCAGTGGAAGTTGAGTGCTCAGCTCCTTGCAAGATCAAGCCTTGTGTACTTATTTTTTTCCTTTGATAATTTAAATGTGCATTTAGTTACCATGAAAGGAACTGGATTAAGAACTCCAGAGTGCCATGCAAGCTTTTTGTTCCTCTACCAGCATTTCTCAGACATGAACCAGAAGCTCCACCATTCCAGGTGAGAGGGGGGTTCAGTCTTCATGCTCATTAAATACTGTGCTTCTCTGCTGAGGCTGAAAACAGTGTGTCCATTTTGGTGGTAATTTAAAAAAGTTAAGACTTGTAAAGGAAAATATTTGTAAAGATCTGCAGGAAACTTTTTGCCTCTAAAATTAATAATAAGCTTAATGGTTTTAATTTTTTTCAAAAACTGATTTTAACAGTTTTTTCAAATAGGTTAACTATTACATCTTGAAAATGTATTCCCATTTTACTGTCCCCGGGCTATTGTGACTAACGCCTCTCTTGGTCATCTACCGCTGTCCTTTCACACACACTCTTTCAATGAGTCATCTTATTCTCCTCTCCCTCTCTTCATAGGGATCCCATCTATAGTTCCCTTCTCTTCTCCTTTTATATCCTTTTCCTGAATGATCTCCTCTGTTCCTCCTTCCACAACTTATCTTTATGATGGTGACTCACAAATCCATTTCTCCATTTCTGTCCTGTGTTCCTCAATCCAGTTCAATTTACTATGGCCAAAATTTAACTCACTATCTTCTTACAAAATCCTTCCCACTCCCCACCTTTCTCGGTTACTGTTGGATACCCCCATCCACCATGTCAGTAAGGCCTTGTACATAGGGTACTCTTTGACCCTCTCGTGTTGCATACATCCAAGCTATCTTCAAATGTTGCCCCTTCCTGTAACATTAAGATCTGATATTTTCATTTTGTTCACAAAGCCACAACTCTCATGCAGCCCTTCATTATTTCCCATTGAATTACTTCTCCGATACCCACATCACTTCTCCCTAGTCCATTTAGAACTCTGCTGTTAAGGTTGTTTTCCTTGCCTGTTGTCCAAATGATGTTATCCCTTCCCAATTTCAGATTCCTCCACTGGTCACTCACTGCATCAAGTTCAGGCTTCTTCTCCTCTCCTTTTAAGTCCCTGTCACAGATCTGTCCCTCCAACTTTGTCTCTTGCTGCATCTCTCTAACTCTCTTCCCCCCGCTTCTTCTCAGCCAGTGACGTTCGCTTTGTCTACCCACTCTTGGTCCACTTCTCCAAAATTGTCTTTGTGACTCCTTCCATGCTGTATGGAACGTCCTCCCTCTGCTTATCCTGAAGGACATTCTTTCAAAAATGAAAAACAAAAATAAAACAAAAATCCCTCCTCAAGATTGACTCACTTGTGATGTGTTGTGTTGTATTTTATCCAACTGAATAGGTTGAGGGACACTCAGACATAGTGTTATAACTAGAATTAACAGAGCGCCTATGAGCCCTATTCATGGTCCAAGACCCCATTGTGCTTGGTGTTGCATAAATACAGAGCAAAAAGATGGTCCCTACCCCAAAGAACTTGCAATCAAGGTATAAGTCCAGAGACAACAGATGGGACAGTGGAAACAATGGGACAGTATTGGTCAGCATGATAGGCAGTGGTCTCAGCACATTTGTAGCCTGTTGTCAAGTTAATTGTACACATCATGGCAAGAAAGAATTTAAAGGAGAACAAGGAAGTGGGCTTTACACTTCACCCAAACATGAGGTTAGGAATGGCGGCATGAGGGGGTCAAGGTGGTGTTGGGGACAGGTGTGGGACATGGAGAGGGTGGGGATGGATGGAGGGAGGGCTGGGTCTCGGGCAAATGTCACCAGAGATATGAAAGAGGGAGTGAGTGGATGTGAGATCTGGATTTGTGCTGGTGGGAGATTGAGATGGAGAGGGGAAGAGGGGCAGGTAGAGCTGTAGAGGGGAACACTAGAGGAGTGAGGGTAACAAAGATGGAGCCAGTGTGGGGGAGGAGGAGGATGGATGCCATGATGCAGAAGAGGAGTGTGGGGAGAGCTCATGGGTCAAGGGTGCGCACACACAAACACACACACTCTCTCCCCCCCTCAGGTAGCTAGAATACGTTCTTACCCTGCTAGATATGGGCAGTGGTATAGCTGAATGGATTTATTTCTTTAGAAAACAACCCAATATATATATAAATCTATGAAGTATATAACAATTGCTTCCATTGTATGCCTCCTTTCTACCCTCCATAAGTTGCTTGTTTAGGCATGTTTACACTAGAAATGTAAGTCAACCTATATTAGATCAACTTACAGCCACTGGAGTAATTACTGTGGTGGTGCACGGCCACACTACCCTCCTTGGGTTGTTAGTACGTGTCCTCAGCAGGAGCCCTTCCACTGATCTAAGAGGGTTAGTGTGAGGAGCTGAGAGCCTGGTCTCTCAGCTCTGCTGGGAGCCCAGCTGCTCCACACGCTCCTGGTGGGCTGCCTCCCCCGCTTCCCATTCCCTGCCTTCAAATCAGGGCCTGATAGCTATTGTACATGATACTAAGTCCTGAAGATATCTTAACAAAGGGATTGGTTTGTCCCAGCTAAGATAATGCTGGTCAACTGAGAAAGCTTTTATGTATGCCATGACCAAATACAGCCATTGGGCTCTTCGGTGATGAATAGGGACATTCCTCAGGTCAGCAAGGAAGAGCTGTTTTTGCCATCTATTTGTCTTAATATGTTTATCTTTATATTGGTGATGTAAGATAGAGGATAGGGGATGGTATAAATACTATAGGTCTTCCTGGCCTCAGGAACAGATCTGTCATTTAAGAGCAGTGAAGGAGCCAGACATGGAATAGAATACTTTTTTTTTTTCAAAAGTATTTAATATGGTAAACTTTTTACTTTAAGAAACTAATAGGTATTGGTGCAGTAGCAAGAACCAACTGAAAATGGACCAAAACACACACTTAACAGATTGGAAGGATAAAGAATGTCATGTGCATAAGGAAAGGATAACCAACATTAGCACAAGAAAGTGATTGCTTCACCCTGTTGACACTGTTTTTTATTGCTGTTCGTTTACTTTAGTGTATGTATGAAGGTTAAATAAAAGTAGAAAGAAGCAAGTGTTGTTAAACCTCAAGGAGCCCATGAAAATATGGCTGTGTGTGTGTGTTGGTTTTTTTAAAGACTCCCATGGCAACCTTGAGCTTTCCTATGAATAGGGCAGCCTACCTTAGACAGGATCCATGATGATGCAGCACATTCACATCTGTGAAGGTCATAGATATGTTTTGCTAAATAGGACTTAAATTTATGGAATATTCTGTTAAAGTTTAAAGTACCACTGAGGTAGCATTGGTGGTACTATCAGAACAAATAAAGTGGAAATTGGCAACCTTTCTGTAACTGCTTTTTTCAGTTTTGTAGAACAGAAACTTAGTATAAATCTTTCCTGAGGAAGTTTGCATGCAGAGAAGTTCCTGTCTGCATAAATGTCTGCTTAGTCAGTTATTTATTTTTGTCAAGACCCATTGTAGTTCTGATGCGCATTGTTTGAAGCTCAGCACATTTATAAAGAAATGTTTCCCAGAATACTGTTAATTCTTACCACAGATGAGTTGGTTGCGAATTTTTCTTTCACAGATTTTTTTTTTTTGAAAAAATATGGCGTGGGGTAGGGTCAAGAGGTCACATAATTTTAAGTAACAACAAATTGGCAATTGTTGAGATTAGTGGGGGCACTGAATAGGAGTCACCTAGTTTGGCAGGGAGGGCATTCTCTTCTATATGCCCTCTGCTTTGGAACTTACTCTCCCTGCCAAATCCCAAATTAGTTTCCTTTCCAGGCATTATGCAACACCCTCTTTTTCCTGAGGCATTTTGGGAGTGGGGGGACTGACAGGTTGGGATGGAATGAATAGTTCTGCTCTGGTGTTTTGTCTGTTGTGTGGGTAGTTTCAGAACTGGTACAATTGCTAGTGAAATACTGTCCAGCTTTCATATGTTGAAAAATTGGAGAGGGTTCAGAAAAGAGCCACAGGAATGATTAAAGGATTGGAAAACCTGCCTTATAATGATAGACTCCAGGAGCTCAACCTGTCTGGTTTATCAAAGAGAGGGATTAAGATTTTTATCACAGTCTATAAGTACTATGTGCTAATTACTTATGCTAAACTATCTGTTTGATCTTATATTTAGCTGTGATACTGAGTGTCTTTCCCAGACCTGAGGAAGAGTTCTTTGTAGCTCAAAAGCTTGTCTCGCTCGCCAACAGAAGTTGGTCCAATAAAAGATATTACCTCACCCACCTTGTGTGTCTACCTGGGGAATAGAAATTCGATAGAGGGCTCTGCAATAGACTAGATCTAAGGCACACCTTTAACAGTGAGGGCAATTAACCATTGGAGCAACTTACAAAGGGTGTGATGGATTCTCCGCTGATGAACATAGAACAGCTATGTAATAATCTAAGAATACTGAGATATAGTAATTTTATCAACACTGTGTGACCTGGCTGGTGATTTTAAGGTTCTGACTTTCATGTCTGAATGTTTAATCTGATTTAGTAGGAGGTAATTTGAAAAACAAGCAGGAAATGCAATAGCTATCAATCAGTAACCTCCCATTGAACCGGGGCGGGAGGCAAGTACAGGACAATGACATACTCCCAGGCCAAAGACATACTCCCAGGCCAAACTGATACTGTTCTGCCAGTGCTGGGAACTACGAGAGCAAACGGTCAAAAATAGTCGAAAAGCCCAATACAAGAGAAAAATGGGGTGGCAGGGGATCAAGTGTCAGGAGCTATTTAGGGGGCAGGCTGACAGAGCAAGGGTTTAAAGAAGATGGACCTTCTCCCAGAGCCAAGGAATGGTAAGCCTTAGGAAAAGTGAGGCCTGAGTATAGACTAATTTATTATTTCAAGAAGCTTTCTTTGAAATGCTTTTGTTCTAAATAGGTAATACTTTGCTTTAAGAAGGCAGTTTGGTTACTGGTTACCACTGCCATTGCTCCCAGAAGGAACAGAATTACAGGGTCTGAACATAAGTCAGACTTGCTGAGGTAATCACAGTTGATTGCAGAGGATTACAGCCCAGGACCACAGGCTAAGAGTGGAAAACCATGTGATTCCATCTCGAGCGTGGTGATGGCTGAAGCCCGAGTCCTGAGTAGAGTGCACTCAGAGATCAGGAGGGGTTAGATGTGCAGATAGCCTGTTAACTGTGACATCTCCATCACTTAGCAATTTTTAAATCAAGAGTGGATGTTTTTCTAAAAGAGATGCTCTAGTTCAAACAGCAATTAATTCAGGGAAGTCCTATGGCCTGTGTTATGCAGGAGATTAGACTAGATGACCACAATGGTCCCTTCTTGCCTTAGAATCTATGAATACCTCATAGTTTATTGCATATATATGTCATATGTTGGACTGACAGTGCACAAATTGTCAGCACAAATTCAGTTTTCCAACCCTCTCCATCTTTTTCCCCCTTCTGAAATAAAGATCGGACAAAACTAAATTGTCATTAAGCTTTTAAAAATTGTAATGGGGAAAAATGCATCTCACTAACTTTAGATACATTTTTGAAAAGAAAAGTTTAAAAAACAAACGAATGTTGCCTTTTCTTGCGTAAAGTTGTGGGACGGTTACAGTTAAGTGGAAAAGTCTGAGAGTTAGTATAAATCAGATGGTATAAAACAATGGAACTATGCTCATTTACATCAATTGGCAATATGACCCTAAGGTTTACCAAATAATCTTGTCTAGTGAGTGACATTTAGGAGCCCACATAGGGGGAAAGGTGATGGAGGACATGGCCTTCCAACCCCAATGATGGCGTGGGGTCAGTGAGGTCATCCTGCACAACACCTGAATCTTTTTACAACAGATCAGACCATTAGTGATACTCTCCTTGTCACCCCCCTGGGTCTTCCAAATAGTGTGGTGTAGTGGTTGCACTCTGTCCTGCCATGTGGGAGATTCAGTATTTCATTCCTTGGGCTAGCAAAAGTGTCAGTGTTGCAAGGAGGGTGTATTCAGAATCTCAGGTTCACATGCATCTTCTAGCTGTCCAGGAATTGTAGAAATATCAAGAATTTCCTAAATTAATTCTTACATTACTTCATCTATAATCTGCTGGAGAGATAAGTATAATTATTACCAGAGATAATGCATAAGAATGAAAAACCAGCAGCAAACTAAATTGAAAAATAGAATGTTATTTATACCTGTAGCGCCGTGGAAGCATGTTGTGCTGACTGATTTAACAAGCAGACTTGGAAATCTGGTTTGGGGCTGCAAGACACCAGAGGTGGTATTGATGTAGTGAGCTAATTACCAGTGTGCTGAAGTTGCCTAGTGGAGGTTTTTTGAGTGTTTCGTTGTTGTGGTATCTCCTGCTGGTTAATTCATTGAGTAGCAGAGGTTGTGGTGGGCATCTGCTACAGACCACTGGACCAGGAGGATGAGGTAGATGAGGCTTTCTTTGGACAACTAACAGAAGTTTCCAGATCACAGGCCCTGGTTCTCATGGGGGACTTCAATCACCCTGACATCTGCTGGGAGAGCAATACAGCAGTGCACAGACAATCCAGGAAGTTTTTGGAGAGTGTTGGGGACAACTTCCTGGTGCAAGTGCTGGAGGAACCAACTAGGGGCCGTACTCCTCTTGACCTGCAGCTCACAAACAGGGAAGAATTGGTAGGGGAAGTAGAAGTGGATGGCAACCTGGGCATCAGTGACCATGGGATGGTCAAGTTCAGGATCCTGACAAAAGGAAGAAAAGAGAACAGCAGAATACGGACCCTAGAATTCAGAAAAGCAGACTTTGACTCCCTCAGGGAACCGATGGGCAGGATCCCCTGGGAGGCAAATATGAGGAGGAAAGGAGTCCAGGAGAGCTAGCTGTATTTTAAAGAAGCCTTATTGAGGGCGCAGGAATAAACCATCCTGATGTGCAGAAAGAATAGCAAATATGGCAGGCGACCAGCTTGGCTTAACAGAGACATCTTCGGTGAGCTTAAACACAAAAAGGAAGCTTACAAGAAGTGGAAACTTGGACCGACGACTAGGGAGGAGTATAAAAATATTGCTCAAGCATGCAGGGGTGTAATCAGGAAGGCCAAAGCACAATTGGAGTTGCAGCTAGCAAGGGATATGAAGGGTAACAAGAAGGGTTTCTACAGGCATGTTAGCAACAAGAAGGTGGTCAAGGAAAGTGAGGGACCCTTACTGAATAGGGGAGGCAACCTAGTGACAGATGATGTGGAAGAAGCCAAAGTACTCAATGCTTTTTTTGCCTTGGTGTTCACAGACAAGGTCAGCTCCCAGACAGCTGCATTAGGCAGCAAAGTATGGGAAGGAGGTGAGCAGCCCTCAGTGGTGAAAGAACAGGTTAAGGACTATTTAGAAGAGCTGGACACACACAAGTCCATGGGGCTGGATCTAATGCATCCAAGGGTGCAGAGGGGTTTGGCTGATGTGATTGCACAGCCATTGGCCATTATCTCTGAAAACTCGTGGCGATCGGGGGAGGTCCTGGATGATTGGAAAAAAGCAAATATAGTGCCCATCTTTAAAAAGGGGAAGAAAGAGAATCTGGGGAACTACAGACTGGTCAGCCTCACCTCACTCTGTAGAAAAATCATGGAGCAGGTCCTCAAGGAATCCATTTTTAAGCACTTGCAGGAGAGGAAGGTGATCAGGAACAGTCAACATGGATTCACCAAGGGCAAGTCATGCCTGACCAATCTGATTGCCTTCCATGATGAGATAACTGGCTGTCTGGATATGGGGAAAGCGGTGGACATGATATAACTTGAGTTTAGCAAACCTTTTGGTACGGACTCCCACAGTATTCTTTTCAGCAAGTTAAAAAAGTATGGATTGGATGAATGGACTATAAGGTGGATAGAAAGCTGGCTAGATTGTCGGGCTCAACGGGTAGTGATCAATGTCTCGATGTCTAGTTGGCAGCCAGTATCAAGCAGAGTGTCCCAGGGGTCGGTCCTGGGGCCGGTTTTGTTCAACATCTTCATTAATGATCTGGAAGATGGGATGGATTGCACCCTCAGCAAGTTCGCAGATGACACTAAGCTGGGGGGAGAGGTAGATACGCTGGAGGATAGGGATAGGCTCCAGAATGACCTAAACACATTGGAGGATTGAGCCAAAAGAAATCTGATGAGGTTCAACACGGACAAGTGCAGAGTCCTGCACTTAGGATGGAAGAATCCCATGCACTGCTACAGGCTGGGGACCGACTGGCTAAGTGACAGTTCTGCAGAAAAGGACCTAGGGATTACAGTGGATGAGAAGCTGGATATGAGTCAACAGTGTGCCCTTGTTGCCAAGAAGGCTAATGGCATATTGGGCTGCATTAGTAGGAGCATTCCCAGCAGATCAAGGGAAGTGATTATTCCCCTCTATTCGGCACTGGTGAGGCCACATCTGGAGTATTGAGTCCAGTTTTGGGTGCCCCATTACAGAAAGGATGTGGACAAATTGGAGAGAGTCCAGTGGAGGGCAATGAAAATGATTAGGGGGCTGGGGCACATGACTTATGAGGAGAGGCTGAGGGAACTGGGCTTACTTAGTCTTTCTTACTTACTTAGCAGAAGTGAAGAGTGAGGGGGGATTTGATAGCAGCCTTCAACTACCTGAAGGGGGGTTCCAAAGAGGATGGCGCTAGGCTGTTCTAAGTGATAGCAGATGACAGAACAAGGAGCAATGGTCTCAAGTTTCAGTGTGGGAGGTCTAGGTTGGATATTAGGAAAAACTATTTCACTAGGAGGGTGATGAAGCAGTGGAATGGGTTACCTAGGGAGGTGGTGGAATCTCCATCCTTGGAGGTTTTTAAGGCCCAGCTTGACAAAGCCCTGGCTGGGATGATTTAGTTGGAGTTGGTCCTGCTTTGAGCAGGGGGTTGGACTAGATGACCTCCTGAGTTCTCTTCCAACCCTAATCTTCTATGATTCTAAAGCCTCCAGATAGGGGAGATTGTCCTCTTTTCAGCCAAGAGGTAAAGTGCTGTACTGATAGCTGCTACTAAGGGAAGGTAACTTCATTCTTATAGGCCAGTTTGGATACCTAGAGTTGAGGCATAGGGCTGAATAGATTTGGGATGTGTCTATGGGAGCCCTTTAGCATCATAGTCACAGAGTGGAAAGAAACATACTTTTCAATTTAAAAAGCAAAACAAAATATAAAATACCCCTCCCCCCAAACTAAATTAAGCCCTAACATTGGGTAAAAAAGTTAGGGAGGGAACCTGTAGATTAAAAATTATATCTGTATTATGCACAGTGTATTTCAACAGGCTTTTTGTTTTATTTCTTTTGGTGTATAACATTCTCAGATTGGCACCTGTTCTAATGGGAAAGGGGATGGAGGGCATTATTCAAAATAAAATTCATAACATACATTGTCACCTGTTCAAATACAATGGGTTGCTTACCTCACTTCAAAAATAGATAAAATACCCCCCACCTCCAGCAAAAACACTTGTAATAAAGTATAATAAAATAACAAACATAATGGATACCAGTATTTACTGTAAACTTTGTTGATTTCGAAAGTATATTTTATAATCTGTTTAAATTTGGACATAAGAAATATAAAATACATTATAAACATGTATCATTTATAAAAGTATTTTAAAACCGTAGCACCCTTACTGTGGAAGTGTTTACTGTTTGTTTTTAATTGTAGAATAATTGAAAACTCTTAGACTAACACAATTAATATTGCTTCTTTACTTAAGACTTGAAATGCATTCTGAAATGGTCTGGATTTCTCATCCCAGATAATATGCTGTTATCTAGCAGGATGCACTGAGTTTTCTTTAACGACTGCAAAACTCATCAAGCAAATGGAAAAGATTACCCATGAAATCAAGCTTCAAACTTTTATTTTCTCACAATCGATAGGAGAGTAATGCACTTGGATTTATTATGATATCGAGATTGACTATTTAAATCCTTTTTAAAGTTCAAAGCATGAAACAGACTGTGTGTACAAGTGAGCCGCTGTGGAGCTTCTAAGCAGGGGCTTAGAAATTGGGTTAGACTGAAATGCCCCTCCAGTCCCATATGGGTTTAACGGGAAGATTTCAGGCTCAAAAAGACAGGGTTTGGGGAAGCATCAGGCATTGGTTTCAAATTACCTGAGATTGCTTTGTGGATTTTGTCTTCTGGGAGACAAGAAGACAAGATACTCTTTAAAGATGAGCAGCACCGTAGAGGGTGATTGAGCATCGAGTACACTTGTGGTTTTTAGCTTGAGGAGTTTAAAGATGAAGATATCTGTTTTAAAAGCTGATCTAGCAGATGGAGAGGAATACTGCCAGGTTTCTCATTGAAATACCTTATATGTGTATTGTGACAGGGTCAGGCCAGATGGATACAGGAGAGTGATAGAAGGCAGATATATTAGCCTCAGATTAAGCAGGTCCCTTTTCCCTGGGTAAGGTAACAGGTGCTGTTCCAGAACAATCAGGAACTTGCTGGAACCAATTAAGGCAGGCAGGCTAATTAGGACACCTGGAGCCAATTAAGAAGCTGCTAGAATCCATTAAGACAGGCAGACTAATCAGGGCACCTGGTTTAAAAAGGACCTCACTGCAGTCAGTGAGGGGCGTGTGAGGAACTGGGAACAAGAGGCGAGCAAGAAGTTGAGAGTGAGTAGGTGTACTGCTGGAGGACTGAGAAGTACAAGCATTACCAGACATCAGGAGGAAGGTCCGGTGGTGAGGACAAAGAAGGTGTTGGGAGGAGGCCCTGGGGAAGTAGCCCAGGGAGTTGTAGCTGTCACGCAGCTGTTACAGGAGACACTATAGACAGCTGCAATCCACAGGGTCCTGGGCTGGAACCCGGAGTAGAGGGCAGGCCCGGGTTCACCCCATCCCCCTCCAACTCCCTATTTGATATAAGAGGAATTGATCAGGACTGTGGGTTCCCACCAGAGGGGAAGGTCTCTGGCCTGTTCCCCGACCCATTAGGTGGGTCAGCAGAGACTGCGGGGGATTGTTCTCCTTTTCCCCATGCTGGCCAGTGATGAGGTTAGCCAAATGAAGGGCAGGTTTGTGCCACGAACAAAAGGAGCCAAACTGAGGACTACCGAAAACCTCTGAGGCGAGCAGATCCGCCAGAAAGTGCAGAACCCACCAAGGCAGAGGAAGAACTGTCACAGTATATAAAAAGAAATTTCATATAGTGTTTGTGACAACAGAAAAAAAAATTGTATTCAGTTCAGAATGTCCCGTGTGCGAATGAAATGGCTGAAACATCATCTTGGATTTGATAGCATTGCAAGCCCTTAGTTCTTCTGTCTAGTGAAATCAAAACCATAGCGAGAATGTGAGAGTATTCATGATGTAAATAAATACAGATGTTCAGTGGAAAGAAGATATGTCCCTATAATTACTGAAGGACAAAGTGCCATTGATCTCCACTTGAATATCATGACTGACTACTATATCTGACCAGAGCCTAACATGAAAGTTTACCTTTCCTCCTCACTTAGCTTGTAAACAGCACCAAAGAACAGTTGCACCCATATTGTACTTTGAGGTGAACACATTGGTGTGCTCTTCCTAAATAAGCAGGAGATGCAAATTCGACATGATTTTGCAGTTAAACACAAAATACATACATACACACACATTTTGGAAAAAAAAATTCCCTTCACCTTTATTATTTGGTTTATCTTTTCTCATGATTTTGTTTGGATTGTCCTTGCTGTATTCTGATTTTGGTGCAGCCACACTGTATTACGTAGGCTTCACTTTCTTTTCTTTCATTTGACTTTATACACCTCATTACATTTTGGACACAGTTACATTCAGGGGCGGCTCTAGGCACCAGCGCACCAAGCGTGTGCCTGGGGTGGCAAGCCGTGGGGGGATGGTCTGCCGGTCGCCATGAGGGCGGCAGTCAGGCGGCCTTCAGCGGCATGCCTGCAGGA
The DNA here is from genome assembly GCA_003942145.1 of Platysternon megacephalum. Taxonomy (NCBI): domain Eukaryota; kingdom Metazoa; phylum Chordata; order Testudines; family Platysternidae; genus Platysternon; species Platysternon megacephalum. Next base: position 4,235,714 of record QXTE01000024.1, on the reverse strand, counting down.
GGTCTGCCGGTCCTGCGGTTTCGGCGGCAATTTGGCGGTGGGTACCCCGAAGGCGCGGGACTGGCGGACCTCCCGCAGGCGCGCACCGAATCCATGTTACCAGTGGACCTCCCGCAGCCATGCCGCCGAAAACCGCCTGACTGCTGTGCTTGGGGCGGCAAAATACATAGAGCCGCCCCTGCTTCTCTTGTAACCCTTGCTTGCATGCATATTCCCACTGACTGCAATGGAACTACTCTCATGATTAAAGAAAAGTTTCCAGTCAAGGAACTCTTTTTAACTTACTTTTTTTTGTGTGTGGGTTGGGGTATGGCTAGTTGTGTGTAGGAGGCAGGGTAACCCAGAGGGAGTTGAAAGGGGCAGTTTGCTCCCAGCCCCCTCTTTTAGGGTGCCCCCAAACCTGTGGAATAATAAAATAGGGGAGAAAGCAGCAGGCAGCCAGGCTGAACTTCAATGAGCAGTGTTGTGCCCTGGCACGCAGGGTCATAGCACCATTCAGGAGTGGCTCAGCTGCCGCTCTGTCATGACAGAGGGATATTCAAGCCAAATTTGAGAGAATGGTGTAATGACCTGATGCATGATGTTCAGCACCATTATAGCTAGAGCAGCCCCTGCATACAGTGTGCCCTGTGCTGGACTCTCACCTGCTGGCTGCCAAAACCCTGGTGGCTCCTGTTAGCTCTGGGAATCAGCCAGGAAGCTATGCTGGTGAGGGTGAGGCTTGCCAGCCAGGATGGGTAAGGTAAGGAGTGAGGTGGGGTAGGCAGGAACTCCTGGGATGGAACAATAGAATGGTTCCCTAGAGGTCTGAGTCTCCAGGGTGGGTGTGGGTGCAGGGCCTCATGGGCTGGGGAGGGAAGGGAGAGGCTTTTTGAAAGGATTGGGAGCCTCAGTTTCAGATTTTGCCCCAGGGTCCCCAAAACCTCTATGTGGCCCTAGACAGAGGGGAGGAACCCACATTAGTTTCATTGTCTATTAAAATACGTTATTTACTTTGCTCCATAACTTCAAGGCCTCTCAGTAGCTCTGGGAATTGAACAAATAAATCACTATTGAAAATATAACAAGGAAAGTATTTTTGAATACAAACTTTTTTGTCCCCCCAGTGACTTCGATACCACAAATATTTACAGCTGATGACAAGAACGCCTGTTCCTCCCCTGCAAAGGTGAAGGAGTGGAACAGTTATCTAAAAGAGTGCCCAGGGATGTGGGAGGAGCATTTCCAATACAATGCCCCCTCCTCTTTCTAAGGCCGCTCTGTGGACAGATCAGCATTCAGGTCAGGATCAGATTTCTCCCCCCGGGAGACGTCAGACCAAACTTAGAGGATCTTCAATTAGTTATGTGGAAAGTGTCTTTTTCCATGACTCCTCCAGCCCCCTCCAATCCAGCTACACTGCTGTTGGCTTCTGAGTAGTGCTTGCACTCAGTGTGTGCTCTCTAAGAGAACTCACAGAGCACCTGCCCCAAAGCCCACTGAAGTCAATGGGAGACTTTCTAATGACTTAACTAGGCTTTGAATCAGGTCCCAAACACAGAAGAAAAATTAATATTGCTCCAAGCAGCATTAATCCCTCTTGTTTTCTGTGTGTTTGGGGCTGCCTAGGAGAAGCATGTGACTTAGACTGGTTGTTTCCCTGATCTCTGCCCAATGTTGTTGCCATCAGGGGTGGCTCCAGGCACCAGCGCAGCAAGCGCGTGCCTGGGGCGGCAAGCCACGGGGGGCGGCCTGCTGGTTTATTTATAAAAAGAAAGAAAGGTGAGATTTAAAATTGGTTAAAGGAATCAAATACATACAACAATTGCAAAGTTCTTGGTTCAGGCTTGTAGCTGCTGGCTTAAGTCAAGTCTCTGGTTGCTTCCAAATCATTGGACGGTCCTCAGTCCCTTGGTTAGAATGCTCCCATTAGTGTAAGTCCATAGTCCAGAAGTTTGAGCAGGAAAGTGGCAAAATGGAGGTGTTTCCAGGGCCTTTTATAGCTTCTGCCATGTGGAGGGAAATCGATTGTTTCAAACAAAGTCTTCAGCACAGCTAGTGGAAAATTATAGGTAAAAGATTGAGTTTGGAATCACATGGAAAAGTCACATGTCCATGCATGATTTCACTTAGGGCTTGTCTACACTGGCAATTAACAGCACTGCAACTTTCTTGCTCAGGGGTGTGAAAAAACACACCCCTGAGTGCAGCAAGTTGCAGCGCTGTAAAGCACCAGTCTAAACAGTGCCCTGGCGCTGGGAGCTGCGCCCCTCCTTGAGGTGGTTTTTTTACACTCTCCCAACGCTGCGCCGCAACCGCACAAGGCACATTAAAGCGCTGCCGCGGCAGCGCTTTACATTGCCAGTGTAAACTAGCCCTAAGTCACAGAAGAAGCAATTACCTATACCCCAGACAGAATGTTCATAGGACACTCCATTCAGTGTAGATGGGTGTTGTCCATTGTGAGTTAAGTGTCCTTTTGATGAGCCGCTTAACTTGAATAGTTCCTTCACAATGTGCTGGCTAAACACCTTGTTGGTGTTTCCCAGAAGCAAACTCTTTAGAAATACAGGTACATAGTTAATATTCATAACTTTATATACAAAAATGATACATGCAAATAGCATAATCATATTCAGCAAATCATAACCTTTCCATAGACATCTTACATGCCACATTTTGTACAAGATTTGTTGCAATTATATAACAGTGGTAGCAACAATGATCTACATGGTCATAGTTTAATCAGATAATGTCTCAAGCTGCGAAAGTTAGACCTTTTAAAATCAGCAGGTCCAGATAATTTGCATCCAAGAGGTTTTTTTTGTTTTTGTTTTTGTTTTTTTAAGATCTGGCTCAAAAGTTCACTGTACTGTTAATGTTGTTTTTTTCAATGTGTCTCGGAACACTAGGGGAGTTCCAGAAGACTGAAAGAAACTTCTGTTTTGCCAGTATTTAAAAAGGGCAAATGGGATGACCTGGGTAATTATGAGCCTGTCAGTCTGATACTGATTCTTGGTGAGATAGTGGAGTGGCTGATATGTTACTCAATTAATAATAAATTAAAGGAGGATAATATTAACGTCAGTCAAAGTGCATTTATGGAAAATAGATCTTCTCAAACTAACTTGATTGTTTTTATGAGATTAGAAGTGTGGTTAATAAAGGTGATAGTGTTGATGTAATATACTTAGACTTCTGTAAGGCATTTGATTTGGTAGCACATGACATTTTGTTTAAAAATTGGAAAGACATTAAGTGGATTAAAAGTTGGTTAACTGTTAGATCTTAAAATGTAGTTGTAAACAGGGAATCGTCAGAGCATGTGTGTTTTATCATTGGGTTCCTGCGGGTATTGGTTCTTGGCCCTAGACTGTTTAACATTTTTATTAATGACCTGGAAGAAAACAAAATAATCACTGAAAGTTTGCAGATTACACAAAAATTGGGGGAATTGGTAAATAATGAAGAGGATAGTTCACTGACACAGGGCTATCTGGATTCCTTGGGAAGCTGGGCCCACTAAAAATGTGTTTTAATACAGCTAAATGTATACATTTAAGAACAAAGAACGTAGGCCATACATAAAGGAAGGGGGGGGGGGACTGTATCCTGGGAAGTAGTGACTCAAAAAGATTTTGGCGTCATGGTGGATAATGAGATGAGCTCCCAGTTTAATGTCTTGGCCAAAAGGGCTGATGCGATCCTGAGATGCATAAATGGAGATCTCGAGTAGGAGTATAGAGGATATTTTACCTCTGCGACACTGGTGTGACTGCTTTTGGAATACTGTGTCCAGTTCTGGTGTTCACAGTTCAAGAAGGATGTTGATAAATTGGAGAGGGTTCAGAGAAGAACCACAAGAATGATTAAAGGATTTGAAATCGTGCCTCGTAGTGATGGACTTAGGGAGCTCAATCTATGTATCTTAACAAAGAAGGTTAAAGGGTGACATGATTACAGTCTGTAAGTATCTGCATGGGGAACAAATATTTAATAATGGGCTCTTCAATCTAGCAGAGACAGTTATAACATGATCTAATGGCTAGAAGTTGAAGCTAGACAAATTCAGACTGGAAATAAGGTGTAAATTTTCAATGGTGAAAGCAATTGCCCATTGGAGCAATCACCAAGATCTTAGCGGATTCTCCATCATTTAAAAATTGTCAATCAAGGTTGGCTGGTTTTTTTTTTTTTTTTTTTTTTTTTTAAATATCTGCTCTAGGAATTATTTTAGGGATTTCTATGGCGTGTGCTATACAGGAGGACAGACTAGATCATCACCTCTGGCCTTGGAATCTACGAATCCATAAACAAGCAAAACATGCATATTTACACGCATGATTTACCAACTTAGCCTAACATTTCTCCAATTGTAATAAATGAGAGAAGAGATCAGCACTAACCACATCATTTTCCTCTCTTTTCCTGTTTGTTTGTTAAAGTGAGATAACAGTCATACACAATTGACGGAGTTGGGGAGTAGGAAGTAGCATTATCCAATGGATAGATTTCCAGCTTGGAAATCAGGAAATCTGGGTTCTATTCTTGGCACTGCCATTGACTCATTCTGTTGTTTTTGTCAAGACACTTAATTTCCCTGCACCTCAACTTTGTACATCTGGGGTAATATTTACCTTCATAAAGCACTTTGAGATCTATTGATGGAGAGCTGTATAAGTGCTAAATATTAGACAACTCAATGATGATTATTATATCAAGACTTCCCCTAAAAGTGGGGGGATGAATTATGTACTTCTGACAATAGCTTACATATGTGTGCATGAACAACTTGCTTTTGTCATATATTACCTCCTGGAATTTGGTTGAGGAAGTTGGGTTTTCCAGGAAGGGAACGAAGGACAAGGTTTATGGGATGGGCTGGAGACCATGATCCCTGATTTAGTGAATGACTGCCTGCACATGGAGGGAATCCTGTTGTATTGAGAACTGTTAGCCTAGAACTACTATGCACATAGTCTCCTAGCAAAGAAAAACAAGTCGTTACATAGGGTTGAAGCTAAAGCATCACTGAAATGCATGTATGTATTAATACAAATAGCAGAAATGTGTAGTTCTTGAATTCATGGAGTTATGCATCAAAAAGGTTTTATGTGGGGTTTCATTGTTCTTGATCACGTTATTGAAATCAGATATTTAGGATCATCTTCTTGAGAAAATCCTTTTAAAGGAATCGTATAAGATCAGAGTCTTCTGTTGTATTTCTCTATTTGTATAAGGCTTTCCCCTCTTTCCCCCCCCCGCCCCCAATGGCAGAATATCCTTTAACTTGTGAATTCTATTTTGAAGGTATTGCATGATATTCCTCTTCCAGTTATTCATAGCTTAGTGTTTTTGGTCTAAGCAATTTATGAAAGAGCTTTTGGTATCTGTGAAATATGGCATTGTCATTTATATGTAACAAACAAGATACAAAGCATAAGGAAGTTTGACTTTGATTTAATCATTTTGTAGAATTTTTTATCAGAACTAAATATTTTTGTAGTTTGGGACAATTCCAAAACACATGTTGATCACTTGCCTCCAGTTTGACCCTCCTATGCACAATTAATTTTTTTAAAAAAAAATTGCCTATCTGTATGGAGGCGTTTGTTTGTTTGTATCTATTTATCAATTAATTATATTATATTTATATTTATATATATATATATATATATATATATAAATATATAATTTGAAAGCTGATCTGCACCACCCACCCCAGCATTCTAATTGCATGACATACCTGAGCATATTAACGTTTTACACAGCTTTCAGTCTTTGGCAATACAGAGGGGATTGGTTCCTGATGGGCTGCTTTGATAGTCATTTCCTTTGTAGTAAAGCATTTGCCAGTATATTTCTACTGTAGGTGTCATTTCTGGCAGAAGGTGTGAGGCTTTGATCACCATTTCTTTTCCTTGTTGTTCATTTTGATTATTTCAGTTTGTATGTTCTTTGTTTATGTATGTTCTTGCTGTGTTTTGTTTCTTTCCTTGTTTTTATTAGTCTCAATGAGTTTCTTATTTTACATTTGTTGTGTATATTTTATATATACTTAAGTTGTTTGGAGATCAATTTGTTTGACAGAGTATAACTTTTACAACTTTTAAAGTAGTATTAGTTATACTATATAAACAAGTAAAATAATTAAAATGATATAAAAAGGAATAAAATCCTAAAAGCTATGGTGGCTTTTTGTAGCCTTTCATACTATTAATCAATAGAACTCTGAATAGATTCAGCGAACATCTATGTTTTAATAATTCTTTCAATACTAGGAAAAAACCCTATAAAGTTCTTTATGGATTTGAGGATCTGTCTGTTTGCTTTGTTGCATGTTCTGAAAAACCCTTCATGGCTGACTACTTAAATGGAGGATAGGTCTATCAATGGCTATTAGCCAAGATGGTCAGGGAACAACTCAATGCTCTGGTGTCCCTAAATCTCTGACTGCCAGAAGCTTGGACTGGATGTCAGACAATGGATCACTCAATAAATTGCCCAGTTCTGTTCATTCCCTCTGAAGCATCTGGCACCAGCCACTGACAGAAGACAGGATACTGGGCCAGACAGATCATTGGTCTGACCCAGTATGGCCATTCTTGTGGCTGTAATATACAGCTATTACACACACACAATTGTCAAAACAACTTAATAATTAAGGCTGAAAAGTCAAGCACTCAAAGTTGGGAAATCCAGAATGAAGGTTGCCTGTATGCAACCTTAATTTGGCATTCTTGTGCATAGGCATTCTGATACATTCTTGAATTATATGATTGCATATTATTTTCCCCACAATAATTCTGCCTCATTCAGTGCACAGAGCTCACTTAGTGAGCAGCCATTCATCATTTCCTTTATCCTCATTGTTCAGTATATGGCCCCGTGCCTTATGTACAGCCCAGTATTCAAACCATCTCTGGAGAGGGAGGCTATGTCTACATAGCCCCGTATTTCAGACTGCAGGGGTCTGACTTGCACTAGTGTGCTGCACTGTAACTCCCCCATGTGGATGCTGTGAGCACCAACAAAAGGTAGCTAGTTCGCATTAACATAGTACTCTTTTTAAACATGGTGGGGTTACAGCACAGCATGTAACCATGCACCGCGATTCAAAACCCCTTTAGTCTGAACTGTGGGGCTGTGTAGACAAGCCCTAAGTTAATCATTTCATTATGGGTTTTTCTGTGGCACTCATCACTACAATATCTGAGTACTTCACAGACACAAATTAATTTATCTTTGCAACACACTTGTGAGGTAAGGGGTGGGGGGCGGTGGTATTATCATTTTACAGATAGCAAGCGGAGACACAGAGATTAAGGTCAAAAGTTTCCACTAATTTTGAGTGCTCAAGTTGAGACCTGGTTTTTCAGAGTACTTATTATATAGCACTGCATTTGTTCAAGGCACAGCTCTCACTGACCTCAATGGCAGCTGTGAGTGCTCAGTACTTCTGCAAATCGGACTCTAAGGTATCAAGGCACCCAGAAAGAGGAACACACAATTAGTGACCACCTCTGAAAAATTTGGTTTAAGTGACTTGCCTAGCATCACACAGGAACTCTGTGGCAGAGGGATGAATAGAAACCAGTTTTCCTGAACAGCATACAACTGTCTTAATCATGAAACCATCCTTTTTTCTTCCTGCAATCCCTTACCTCATTCACTGCACGCCTTCCAACTCGTGCAACAAATGAGGAAGGGGGTCCTGCATAGAAATAGTCTCCTTTACTACACAGCTCTGATTCATCACCAGAGTAGATTCATCCTTTGATCTGGGTGAGGCAGGAGTCATGTGGAAAAAAATGCATGCACACAAGAGGGCCAAATTAAGATTGCAGAGGCAACCTGGCAGTTTCTAAAGTAAGAGCTCGATTTTTGCAACCTTAATAATTCTTTTAACTAGTTCTTTTAACTAGTTCATGTATAATTCCCTGGTGTTTATTTTTTTTTTAAAGCAAACAAACTAATTTCATCATGGGGTATCATATTGACACCCACATGGTTCATAAGAGGAGACGGAAACATTCGATTCACCAGACTGACTTCTACCCCTTGAGATTATGGAATAACTGATAGCAGAAGTAGGTTGTTATCCTGTATATGGACCAACACTAGAGGGTGATGAAATACTTCACCAATGGGGTTTACAAATATTTGCTGATAGCAGGGGAATGGAGAGACTCAGGAATTTTAGTTTCCTTTTCCAAACACTGGAAAAATATTTGTGCAGTGGGCATAGACTCTTCTGCCTGTTTGCACCAAGTCTGACCCCTTCTGCCCTGCTCCAATCCGCTCTGTCACATCTTGTCTCTTTTCCACTCCTGGCTCTTTGTCCCAATCCCATTTTCCTGGCCTCCCCTAATCCTTAGGTTTCTTGTCCCAGTCTCCTTGCCCAGCCAATGCTAGTCTCCCCCTCTGGGTTTCCTCTGAGTCCCAAACTCTCTTTTCCCCCTGTCCCCAATTCCCGGTCTTCATGCCCAGCTAGTTGCTGTTCCCCCTTCCTGGCTTGCCTGTCTCCCATTTCCCTCTCCTCACTGGCTCTCAGGCCTAGTCTCCCAGCCCCTCAGGCCTAGTCTCCCAGCCCAGGTTTCTCATCCAATCTTAGTCTTCCCCGAACCCCTTCTTTGGCTCCACCCAGTCTCCACCATTCCTGGCTCTTTGTCCCAGCCTCACTAGATTCATTGTTCCAGTCAACTCCATGACCTCCCCCTGGGTCTATTCTTTTGTCCACTCTGCATTTGAATCAGACAGCTTCTTCTCCCATGCTGCCTGGATGCCAACATGAGTCATTGAGAGCACAGGCTCCCTATTCTCAGTTCTGGGGCCTAGCCCATCCTGCCCAAGACAGCCATTACAGGGAAAGGCCATTATAGGCAAAGGCCAGCTTCACCCCTGGGCTGGAGCATGGCAGTTGCACTGTGGGGAAGGTGCATTCAATCTGGTCAGCACTAGGAGCTGAGAGCGCGTACTCGGTGGTTTGGTAGCATGGCACATGCAAAATCCAGTCAGCAGATGTGAGGGGATGAAGTATGCTTAGTGAGGGTGCAGTCTTCACAGATTTTAGTTGCTAAAACTCATGAAGTCTCTGAGCATGTGCAAACTGATTTTTTTTTTTTGACGTCTTATAGTAACTTGGACAAATTTGGGCAGATTTTCACAGGGGCTTTATAGTTGGTTGGAACATTGCTGAAATACGCTGTTCCTTAGTTGAAATGTTTTGCAGAGACATATTGGTTTTGACAACATTTTGAAAGAGGCGGAGGGTGGGAGAACAGACAGAACGGCAACAAATGTTTGGTGAAAATTCTGGGTTGTTTTTGAAGTGTCATCAAAACTTTTTGATCCTCTTTAATGAAGCATCAAAAATTGGATTCTCCACTCCACCAGCCACTATGTGAAGCTGCCAAAACCTTTCTACAGCCCCAGAACAAGTCCGTGCCCCCAGACTCCCACCCACACACCCCAGTGCAACTCCCTAGCATCTCCCAGCTGTGAAAGTCCTCCCACACCCCTCAGGACAAAACTTTGCACATCAACAACCGTATGCCAGGCTGATAAAACCCTTCCATGCTCCTAAGACAGCTTTTTCCCCCACCCACTCCCGCCTTTGTCAAAACCATTCCTGTACACATGCAAACCTACACGTACACAATACGAAGAAAGGTGTCCCAATTTTTCATTTGAAAAATCTCTCTGCCCTCCTCCCCCATATCCACATTATTCACTCACTATTAATCTAGAAGTAGTCAGGCTTTTATTTTATGCAACAGATTTCTTTTCAGATTCTGTAACCAGTAATTTATATTAGAGTATTGTTAACAACTCTGGACATTGGCCCAATATTGCAAATTGAAGTCTTTGCATATTTTGAAAACCCAAAATAGAAGTGGTTATTTAGTTTAAAAAAGGATTGCTGCACATGCTTGAGACCTCTCTTGCAAAATGTTTATAAGGATTTTTTTATATGTGTACTTCATTGCAGACATCTTACAGTTGTATTGACACATTTCAGGCTGTTGCAGTTTGTTGTGACAATTATCTGTGAACTAAGACATCTGGAAAGTCCTTTTAACTTGATAGGCTATAATAGCACTGAAGGAATAGTTATATATTGTTTTGTCAAGAATCTGCATTCCAAGTAGGTCAGTAAGCCACATGCCTAAATACAAAAGTCTGTTGAAAATTGCCCATTCACCTAGCCTTAATTAGGACAATCTAAGGGCTATCATTGTCTTTGCAAATTTGACTAAGATAAATAATTTTGAATCATTTGAATTTTGTCACCTCATCCCTTTCTCTAGATCTTAAATATATTAAACACTCCTTGCACAGAACCTTGGGGCCCTGCACTGTTGTTTTGCTATGTTGAAATTGGCCTTTGATTTCTGTCTCTTAGCCAGTTTGTAATCTGTGACAGTACTTTACTTTTCACCCCATTATTGCTTAGTTTCCTAGGGGGCCTTAGTTATTCTACAATTCCACAGTCACAGAATTTGCCACACAGAGTCCACCATATGTTGCAGAATGTTCTGCAAAATCTAAGCTTTATTTATATATTTAAATGAAAGTTTCTAGTCCATTACGTGTTCAAATAACCCTCTAATCTTAAAAATGTCAAACAAATGTAAAGCAGTGAGTGCGGCGTTGTCTTGTCTCCCTAAGTGGGGAATCCTAAACAACAACTGTGAGGTATGATTTGCCCTATTCTCTTCAGTAGAGCTTAACGATGGCACTTTGTCAATATTGTTAACTGTTTCCCTGCTGTTCAGTTTTAATAAATTATTCAGTTAATGTTTGGTCCTCTCTGTTGAATGTACTGGTGGATATTGGGACAGAGAGGAATGGGTTGCTGTCAGAAGTTCCTGGGATGGTGTAATGGGGGACACTAGCTTCTTGAGTGCCTCAAGCTGATGCAGAGCTTTTCCTGCTACTGGTGCCCTGGGTAGGTTATCAACCTCATTAGGTAGGTCTTCAGTGCTCATCCCTCCACCTGGGTCACGCAATCAAAATGCTTCTGAGGTAGCAAAAGTCCAAGAACAGTCTGTCTGCCCTTATGAGGGTTTTCAGTCCCAGCTCAGGACCCTTTAAATTCAGGCCTTCACTCAAGCTTCCAAACAAGCCTGGTCCCCTTCTCAGGCTTTACGCCACTTAACCAGTGGTCAGTGGGTACACAGGCCCACCCACTACTCCGGGTTCCAACCCAGGGGCCCTATAGACAGCAGCCACGTACTGTTTAATTCAGTTCATTGCTGCTACTTCCTTTAGCTTCTTCCCACCTGGCCCCTTTAATCCTGAGCTAAGGAGTGAAGATAAAGTTCTCAGATCTCCTCTCTCTCTCAGCTTAAGCAAATGCAGCCAAAACCAAACTTTAGTCGTCTCTTGAGCGTCTGTGGCCAGCAAGGCACACCCTGTTTTGCCTCAATGGCCCTAGGAACTGAACTGCTCGGCCCCTGCAGTGTCTTTTATCTGAGCCTGCTGAGCTCTGATTGGTTGCTTCCATGCAGTCTCTCTAGGCAGGCCTGGAGGACCCAACTTTGCTGCTCCTTTCCTGGTGTGGGGTGTAGTAGGACTGCGGGACCTCCAGCAGGGGCTGCAAAGGCAGGGGGCACCCCATCACAGATAGGATTCCCTTCCCCTCCCTCCCCCTCCCCCAACTGGCCCTGCGCGCCTGTCACTGAGGAAAGAGGAATTGCTTCCCCTCCCCATTACCAAAAGCCACCAATACATCATGGGTGCTAAAAGCTCAAATTGCTTCCCATGTCTTCTCTTCTGCCAAAAGCCCCAAATATCTTTGAACCAGCTGTTAAAACCTTTATCCCCTCCCAACAACTCCTACAGTGTAGTTATGTTTCGACAACACAACCATCTATGCCACATTAAACATTGAAAATTCGAGGACAACAAAATGTAAATTAAAATTAATATAAACTAGGACATAAATAATGCTTTACTTGTATTATTCATGTTCATGTTTAATTCAATAAACTCAAAAACTGAGTTTACCTGTCTCTGCCACAGAATTTTCTATTTGCTTTTCATAGAAGTGCTGCAGAAACCCAGAGGGCCTTACAGTGAAAATTGGATTTAATTTGCCATACAGTATTTGGGTTCTTGGTTATGGTGCATTGTGTTAGCCTGCATACATTTCCCTGGCAAAGCAACTAACATTTAAGGCTGATACTCCTAGCCATAACATGTCCGATTACCCTTACATTTTGTAGCATATATTTGGATAAAACACCACATAGAGGTCTGATATCCCTGCGTTATGTAAACACAGCAGGAACAAGGCAAAGTGTCTGGCTCAACTTTGAATTTCTTTTTTTTGTTGGGTTGTGTCATACTCCCAACGTGAATGCCTTTTTAACATTCAATATTATGTTGTATCCTTCTATACAATAAGCCTAATATAAAATAAATACCTTGAAAAAACTTAATTCTTGTTGGAAAAAATGAAGTCAGTAATAGCTTTCATTTTATCTTAACTTTCTGGCTGAATCCAACAATGTATTCAAGATCTGCAATAAATTAGCCATGTAAAAACAGAACATTTTTTCTCAAGAAATAAAGAGTTCTACAGTTGCACAGTGGCATAAAGTGAACTGGATGCAACACTACAATTACTGGGGACAATTTTATTCATTCTGAATGCCACAGCTTTTAATATCTACAAGAAATAATAAACTCTTTGTCCATTACATTTTTCTCAAGAATCCACAAATTTGTATAAAAACAGTACAAACCAGAGAACCTTAGTGAAACAGACACATCCTATTTTCTTTAAAATATTTCAGTAAGTCTAGAAATAGTACTTTTAAAATATAGTTCAGCTTGTAGACATTTTAATGCCAGGGTAACATGGGAAAATTGCTTTGCTTGATTAAATTATATAACTTTTAAAATAATGTTTCTGCTGTGCTCAGTGTCACTAAATGTAACGTGATTAAAGTTAGGATGCATTTTATACACCTTTATCATTTTTGTCAATTAAATTCAGGAGTGAAAACATGATTTAGAGAAGGTGATATAGTCTATTTTAATTGTTAAAATAAACTCAGTTAAATAGAACAACAATGATTTTAAGTAAAACGTATCAAACATTTGTAGCTGAGCGTAAACAATCCTCTAATTTGTTGGTTGCAAGTGTTTTTCTAGAACAGTGGAAGAAACATGAGGAACTAAGGTTGTTTGGGAATATTGATGCATATTTTTCCTTGTTGTCTTGTCTATATCATGTACAATTAACTGAACATCAGTGCAGAAGGAAAGCATTCAGTTTTCATTTTGTGTAGATAGAAACCAAGTATAGTAATAGCATTGTGCCAAAACAGGGAGTAGAAAGATGGAGAGCTTGACTAGCAATGAGTGTAAAGATATTGTTGTCAGCTGTTTTGGCCTATTTATGAACCACTTCGCCACATTTCTAGCTAAATTATATGTGAATATCAGAATTACCTGTGAACAAATAAAAGCCATTCTGACTGCCATGGTTCTTGATTGTCAATACTTTGTTCTCTCATTCAGTTATGCTCTCCAGCTGTTTCCTAAATATTTTCAGTGTTTTTAGTTCAGCCTATGAAACTTCCCCTGCACCCAATATACATATGACACACAGTTTTTTAATCTACAAAACACTTCCTAATAAGTCAATTTTTGTCTAACTCAATTTATTAATCTATGTCTTAGCCTCTGCATTGGTTTGCAGCCGGTAACATGGGTTGACATCTATGCTATGAAGGATCTTATGTACTTCACTCAGTTGTCTACTTAGCCTAGCCTTAAATAGTTAGGTATCTTCCAGTGTGATAATTTGGTCACTGTGGNTTTGATATACCATAAACTGTAAACCCTAAAGTAGTGCTAACTTTTTATTTGGTCATATGTATTCTTCCAGGATTTACTTTGTAAATCATCCCTTGAACCATCCCCTGGCTTTTCTCTGGATCCCTTTCTGAGGGACATTCCNATTGATATACCATAAATTTTTCAACTGTAAACCCTAAAGTAGTGCTAACTTTTTATTTGGTCATATGTATTCTTCCAGGATTTACTTTGTAAATCATCCCTTGAACCATCCCCTGGCTTTTCTCTGGATCCCTTTCTGAGGGACATTCCCTATAAAAATTCATGCACATTTTTATCTTCAAATAGTGACATGCAAGATCAAGTCTGCTTTGCTCTGTCTGAAACTAGGCACCTAGACGAACTTTACTACATCAAGTAATATTTATGCAAACATTGGAGCATATGTCCTGCAAATGACTGCATAATAGTTTAAACCTTCCCACCAAAAATGTTACAGATGTCGCTTAGTATGCTTTAAACAAATCTGTTTTATTTCTGAATTTGTTAAACTTGGTAAGAGTGATGACTTAAATCTGTTGTTGTCAAGGTGAACGATTGAGTTTAGTGCTGTAAGTTCTTTAATGAGTTTTTTGGTCCCAGTGGAATGTCTAATTGAGACTCGTACTCCTAAAAGTGATACAGAAAGATAGTGTTCATTGGTGCTAATTTCCCTGGCATACCTAGAGCTAATGAATAAGACTCTTCTACATAGCATGGTTTAGAACAGTGTAGGTTGACCTATGCCTCTGAACTAGGGCATACACAGTATGTTAAGTGAGATTCACAATAAAAGGAAAACAGATGGCAGTATTTAGGAGGGGGGGAAGAGATGCTTTATTGACCGTTCATTAATGAAAAATTAATTTTATAGTTATAATTCTCACAAAATGTGTCTCATTTCTCAGTTATGAGCCAGCAGTATGTAATAGGAAGGCAGTAGTGCACCTAGGCTCTTCTTGCAGGTTGTGGTAAGACTGTTTTGATTATGTATTGGTTATTTTTTCCATAACTCATTTATTTCCTTATAAAGTATTTTGGAAACTCTGTAGTCATGGATTTAATGATATTGTAGGAGCAATTTAGGGACTTCTTTTTAAGGTTTTGTATCTATTTTGTTTGAAGCTCCCTTTTCAGTGAAGCTTGGCAAATTTAGGTCTCTTATGTCTGTACAGACTGGTCTCAAATTGAGGGACAGCCCCAAAGTTTTAGTTTCATATGAACAAGTGCATCACCTGTTTCAATGTGGACTGAAGTATGCATAACTCGGGCTGTATTTTTTTTCCACAAAGTTTCATTTTTGTGGAGTAAAATGGCAGACGTCAGGGGGCAAGATAGCATTTTATAAACACCTTTTAGTGGCCTGAATGGACAGAACTAAGTTAAGAATGCTTACACACCTGAGGAAAGAAACAAAGAATTTCCATTTCTTTTTGTGGTTGCTGGACCCTTACTGTGTTCATAATGATGTATTCTCTAGGAGGTTGGGGAGTGAAACAGTACTATTAACAAAATAAAGCTCTAACAACTATAAAAGTGAGCAGACATTCTAGGTTTTCTCTCTTCTATATGCTTGATATTTTATTTTCCTCTGCTCTGCCTTTGAATGGTATAGTCCCCTGAAACAAGGATCCTGCTCTGACGACTGCACAACTGAGGAGGAAGGAAGGGAAAACACAGAAACAGTACTGTTTCTTTTTGGAAAAAATTTTCCAGAGCCACCTGTATTTTCTTCTCCCTTCTCCCCTGCTTGCTCTCGAAGATGTCATCTTCAGGTCTGTTGGCTCCAGCTAGTGCTCAGTGCTGAAGGCATGTGCCCTCAGATTGTTTCTGATTTGCATACTTGGAGTTCTCTTCTACTCTTTTTTTTTTTTTTTTTTTGTTTTTTTTGGTACTGGACAACCAAATAGTAAGTGAAACATTGACTGGTATTCTAAATTTCATGTTTGTCCCCTCTGAGATTAGTTTTCCACAGCAAAAAGTCCGTTTCCTATTTTCTGTGAACATGAACATGAAATAGTCATATGATTATTCTAAGAAAAACTCAAATTCAGCTTGGTATCCAAATGATTCGGAAAGGAAATAGAACTCATCTGATATTTTCTTGCTTGATTTAATTTGTATCTGTGCATTTATTTTACAGGAGGTTGTTCCTTTGATGAGCCATTTAGCTCCTGTGGATATAGTCAATCTGATGATGATGATCTTAACTGGGACCAGGTGAACACACTGTTAAAGCCCTCATCTGATCCATGGATGCCATCAGGTTTGTTTTCAGTTGAAACTCCTTTTCTTTCATTTTAGCTTGTAGCACTGTGTGACAGTGCTATTGATAGAACATTGCTTTATCTAAATCTTATTGCAATTGTAGTACTTAGCTCTTCAAAATGATTTGGTTAACTGCAAAATGAAATTATATTTTGTTATACTTAAAACTGTAGGCAAAAGGTTTCAAACTTTGATACCTGTAATTAGGGAAGAGAGAAGGAAACTAGAATGAAGGAATAAAAATTAATATATAGTAGTAGTAGTGGAGAGAAATCCTTTACAAAGGAATATTCAAAGGGGAAAAAATCTTGGAGGGAAAACAAAAATGGTTTTAAGTTTTTTTTTTTTTTTTAATTGAAAGGTAATACAAACTGTTTTGAAGAGAAACACCAAAAAAAGACTAAATACTGAACAAAGTTCTGCTTATTATATGTGCTGTATGCACACAATATTTAAAAAGCATTTTGATTGTGGTATCTCATGAAGGCAATGTGCTGTGGCACAATGGGACCAAATTTCACAGCCACAATCCCTAAATTCCAATGCAATATTTATTTTATTCTATTTCCATGAAATCTCTTTTGCCTGTATCTCCTACCCCACATGTAAGCATTCAGACCTGTGCCTCAGGGTTGAAAATATTCATGGATATAAAATTCATCACTGATTATTTTCAAGGATGCCCTGCTGTGGGTCCCAACTGTACTCCCTGACTGCCAACTCCTGTGATGTTGGCTGGGTAGCTTGGCCCAGAACTTCCTTTTCCTTTTATATACCGAGACTTCATGTGGTGATTGCTATCCACCTACGAATGCCAAAAATAAAAACATCACCTCCTGAGTACAGTGGTTTTAACAGTACAGCACTTCCTCTGCATTAATGAACGACACCAGCTATTATATATTACCCTCATACTATATTAAGAAAATTATTTCTATTTTAAATATACCCAGATGGTTTGATAGCCTTACAGACTGTTGTTGTTATTTCATTAATGTCCAGATGATTTAGTGCCATAATGTCCCAGTACTATACCCTAGGGGTTTGCTTGAAATCCCATTAATAGTCTTCTCTTTATAAGAATAAGAACATTCTATTAAAGTGTATTTTTTAAAATACATAAAAACTATTAGAAGCAATCACTGCATGAGCAAAACCTGAGCATACAGAATAGTCCTTTAGTACACACATCTGTTGTTCAAAGACCCCTTCTTCAACCTACCATAATAATTCTGCAAACTAAATGATATAAAAGGAGAGTTCAGGGTCTAATCGACACTGCTGATTCTTAGTAAGCTTATAGCAGTGGTTGTCCAATGTATTTAATGGCCAGACCACTTTGTTAAAGAGAATTATCTTGTGGGCAGGGCCGGCTCCAGGCACCAGCTGAACAAGCAGGTGCTTGGGGCGGCCACTCGGGAGAGGGGCGGCACGTCCAGCTATTCGGCGGCAATTCGGCGGAGGGTCCCTCACTCCCGCTTGGAGCAAAGGACCTCCCGCCGAATTGCCGCCGCAGATCGCGATCGCGGCTTTTTTTTNGGCCAGACCACTTTGTTAAAGAGAATTATCTTGTGGGTCCTAACTTCCCATCCAACATTACAATTCTGCACTGCTTGGTTCCAATGTTTCATTCAGTGTGACAATGGATGTGTAAAGTATGTGCTGACTTTTGGTTATCTACCATGCACCCTTCCCTAAATAAGTTCTCAGAGCTCACCAAATATGTGGGAGGATGGAAAATACCATCAGCCAGAGAGCAGGGGGTTGTTGGATGGAGAGAAGAGAGTAGGAAGGGCTGGGGAAATCTGAGGGGCAGATGTAAGTGATAGTGTTATTTTACTCTGCGATAGAAATGCACTTGGCTGGTTGGGAGAAGGGGGGAAGCATCCTTAGGAATCTTGCAAAAACCTGGGATTTTGGATCTACAGCAGTTATATGGACCTTCTTCCTAGAAAACAAGAAGCAGGGAAAGCCAAGGTGCTCTCTGGATATATATCTGTCACTGCCAGTCATGTATTATTATGGACAGAATCAGATCTGGTGTTGACACTTGCACTGAAATGCCTTTCCACTTTCCATTCAGTTTCCTATGTCTAAAGTAGAACTCTTTAAAACAAATGCTCCTGTTGACTGATTGACTACTGGGATTTGACCTTCGTGTTAGATAGAGTTCATCATACTTGTTTATAAGGAATCTTCTAAAACATCCCTAAAGTTTGTTCTTGTCCACTAGCCCTGCCACTTGCTATATAAATTTTCTGGAGCATTTCATTTATGCGTAGAACAATTTCTCAAACAGGTGCTAATGCAAAGGAATCAATATCTTAACACTTGAATTGCTTGCAGTACAAACCATATATCGTTGTCCTCAGAGTGGTCACGTTGCTAACAGTTCAACGTCTATTTGAGGGTTTCTCCTCAACTCTCCCTCTTTCTGTTTGTGTAAGGGAAGAGATTTCAGGAAGTTTCCCCAATTTGGGGGTATTTGGAACACCTCAGACAGGTTTTTGCTCTCCTACAATTTGATGAATGTACTTTTCAAGGTGTTCAGTTTTCCAAGGATAAGAATCTAGTTAATGTAGGTAATGTTATTGTTAGAGAAAGGAAAATGACTTGTATGTAATATAATTTATCATATGTCACTTGACTTGATTCTTTGTCCTCCTGCCTTCCTGTCAGAGTGGGAGGTGAAAATCCTTGATGTTTTAACTTTCTGGTTATCTAGTTACATGGATATTTAATTTGGGAATAAATTATATTGAGAGATTAGGGAGCTCTTTTCTCTCACTTCAGAAAGGAAGTGAAATGTTCTTGGAGTTCTGGACAAGAACATGGACAATTGCTCTCTGGAAAGGACATACACACTGATGCTTCGAAAGGTCAAAAACCCCTTTGAGAGCGGAGGAATTCTCATTTGCCAAACAATAAAGGCAACAGATTCAAGGGCAGAGATCCAGTCAAGTAGTATCAATTTTTTCTCGTCACTTGGTGTAGACATTTTTTTTTCTTTTCTTCTTGTTCAAATCATTTTCTTGACAATTTTAATTAGTTTTCAGTTAGCCTTGAACAATGAGTTATGCGAAACATTTTAAAAAATTGATTTGAAGTAGTTTGTCAGCAGTTTCTGAGCTACATATTTTAGAAAAACTAATTTCTGATGGTAATGAATAGAACTTCTTAGATTAATGGTTTGGGAAATTCTTGGCTTTCACAGCAAAAAGCTTTATGCAACAGATTAAAATACTAGACTAAAACAAGTACACTCAGTTCAGTAGTCCCTTGGCAACAGCAAAATTAATGTATGTGACATGGCTAATTTTAGGCAGTATGCTTCAATGAGTGAGTTGATGTCAAAATATAACATTTCATATTAATTAGGTGGCAATGGGGGGAAGCACACCATTTAGTTCTTGAATTGGGTATTTGATTTATTTTACTCCACAGAGACTATTAAAGGTTAAGATAGCTCTACTTCAAATAGATAGCTGTGTTAGCTTTAAGCAGTAAACTATTTAAATAGGACCAAAAATAAGAAGTGTTATGGCAAAAAAAGAAAAAGGATTTTTAGAATTCCTAATATTTACCAAGATTCTTTTGTCAGATTTACGGTGTTTGTTGTAAGATCTTTCTGAACTGTATTAAAAATAAAAGCTGGAATAAAATGTGTTTACAACAGCTAGCACAATGGGGTTCGAATCTTAATTGGGGCCTTGGCGTGCTACTGCACTGCAAACATAAATAATGAATTAATTGTTACTAAAAGAAGTAGGAGCATTCAGTGCCCTGTTTTATTTGGAAACTATCATCAATTTACTATAGGTGTCAATCTGAAAATGCATAGAACAGACCAAGAAAGGAATGAAATTTGTGCATTTATACACAAAATCATATGGCCTGGATATTTGTTAAGCCTCCACCATCTGTTTAAAGTGTTAAGAGTCAAGTGTACGAGGAGTCAGCTGGAATAAGCAGATAGTTTAGTAACTTATTTCAGAAAAGATGTTGTTCACAGGATGAAGATAAATTAATTTAAACTAAATTTGACTTCACAATTACATCATCTTATTCCTGCACTTTAAAATGCTATACCAGTGGTGGCCATTCCTTCTCTCTAATCCTCCGTCTCTCTCCTCACCTTCTTACTTTATGAACTTTTATCTTTTATAAATGATATTAGAAAAACAGATTTGATTAATATTCAGTAGTTACGTCTGTTATAGTAACTGCATAGCCTGACTGAATTCCTGCCCCTTGTTACTTTGACATAATGACATGCATACCTTACTGAAAATTATACAAACTATTAAATCCTGTTATAGTTGCAGGAAAACGTATGAAGATTATAAGAAATTATTT
This sequence comes from Platysternon megacephalum, assembly GCA_003942145.1. NCBI lineage: Eukaryota > Metazoa > Chordata > Testudines > Platysternidae > Platysternon > Platysternon megacephalum. The sequence continues at coordinate 4,215,260 of QXTE01000024.1, read as the reverse complement.
TGGACCAGTGATCAATATCTGACCTTTTACTAGCAGACTGGGTTAGGAACAGAGTTTTTGTTTCAGTCCCTTGGATGGGATTCCTGCTAATATGGTCCCTAGAGATGCCACCTCCTCCCCCCAATGTGTTTGTACCATATAATGAAGTAACATTCTTTCTTCTACAGCCTTTCTTCATCCAATTACAAACTGCTCTCTGCCTGATCTCAGGCTCCATTCCCCTTTCCATTTACTCCTTTTCTCTCTCTTGCTTGTGTTCTGTTTCTGTCTCTCACATTCTAGCATTCCCTTCGTGCCCCCCCTCTCCTCCTCCACCATGCACACCTTTGCTGATGTCCTGCCAAATTCATCATGGAGCCTCAGTGTTCTGAAGACAGCTGATTGCTCCAAACTCATTATCTCTGGAGTTTCCTTGGAGGAGCCCCAGAGTGTATGGCATAATAATAATTCTAATTCTTGGCCACTTTACGGTGCTTTACATTATTGTCAAAGCAGAGTAAAGAGATTCTTGAATTATCACATGCCCCTGACATGCATAGGAATGTACGTAATACGTGAGATTTGTAAAGAGCAGCTGGCCCTGCAATTATGAAACCTCACAATGACACTTGGTGGGTGGACNTACATCATCTTATTCCTGCACTTTAAAATGCTATACCAGTGGTGGCCATTCCTTCTCTCTAATCCTCCGTCTCTCTCCTCACCTTCTTACTTTATGAACTTTTATCTTTTATAAATGATATTAGAAAAACAGATTTGATTAATATTCAGTAGTTACGTCTGTTATAGTAACTGCATAGCCTGACTGAATTCCTGCCCCTTGTTACTTTGACATAATGACATGCATACCTTACTGAAAATTATACAAACTATTAAATCCTGTTATAGTTGCAGGAAAACGTATGAAGATTATAAGAAATTATTTTGGACCAGTGATCAATATCTGACCTTTTACTAGCAGACTGGGTTAGGAACAGAGTTTTTGTTTCAGTCCCTTGGATGGGATTCCTGCTAATATGGTCCCTAGAGATGCCACCTCCTCCCCCCAATGTGTTTGTACCATATAATGAAGTAACATTCTTTCTTCTACAGCCTTTCTTCATCCAATTACAAACTGCTCTCTGCCTGATCTCAGGCTCCATTCCCCTTTCCATTTACTCCTTTTCTCTCTCTTGCTTGTGTTCTGTTTCTGTCTCTCACATTCTAGCATTCCCTTCGTGCCCCCCCTCTCCTCCTCCACCATGCACACCTTTGCTGATGTCCTGCCAAATTCATCATGGAGCCTCAGTGTTCTGAAGACAGCTGATTGCTCCAAACTCATTATCTCTGGAGTTTCCTTGGAGGAGCCCCAGAGTGTATGGCATAATAATAATTCTAATTCTTGGCCACTTTACGGTGCTTTACATTATTGTCAAAGCAGAGTAAAGAGATTCTTGAATTATCACATGCCCCTGACATGCATAGGAATGTACGTAATACGTGAGATTTGTAAAGAGCAGCTGGCCCTGCAATTATGAAACCTCACAATGACACTTGGTGGGTGGACGGAAACGTAGGGAGGGGAGGCAGAACTTGGATCAGGAAGAGAGAAGAATAGAAGAGGAGAGAGCAATGTAGGCATTAGCTGAATGGATAAAGAATGAGAGAAAGTTAGGATGTAGGCTGGAGTTGGGGGATCTATGTCAATGAGCTGACTATACTGAGACGGAGGACGGGAAGCAGGATCAGATTCTAGATCACAGGATTGAGAAAGAATTAGATAGGGATCTGGAGAAGAAGTGGGATGAAAGAGAATATTCAGATGGCTCAGATAAGAATCCAAAGTTGTTCAGGCTCTTCTGAATCAAATAATGTTCCCCTGTTATCAGTTTGCATGCTGCAGATGTGACTCTTGTCACTGACTGTGTTGTAGTGATAAATATATGTATAATTGTAAGTGAGAAATAGAAATATTACCAATAGTGTGCTTATGTGTTTGGCACTTCCTGCATATAATTGTCAGTAATGTTTTTGTAATAAAACACTTAATTCAGTTGTGGGTCCTCCTTTATGCTTCACAGTCCTTCCTCAGTTCATTTCCAAAATGTAGTGGAATAATTTCTCATGTCTGTGGCAGCAGTTTGATGTCGATGAAAGAATGTAATTGATTCACAGAGTGACTGACCCCTCATTCTGTTGTGATTTCGGATTGTTCAAGATCAGTTGTAAATCATGCCTTCACAGGCTACCTTTTGGATACTCAAAAGGTGTTCTAAGCTTAACAACCCTCATGCTATTCATGAATGTGGTATTGGTCAAATATTGGGGGAGGAATTTTGTCTGTACCTTGTGAGATGAAAAATATGTGATTTACATAGTTATATTTGTTTTTGGATGTGGTTATATGCTTATTTGCATCATGTATACATAGCACTGCTGAATGCATAACAATACACATACAATTCATTGGCAAATTCACAAAGTTTAATGCAAATGATTATTTTAAGTAAGTGGCCTGTTGATATACAGCTAACTGATATTCCATACAATGAGATAGTGATTACATTAAGTCTTTAATATTAAGGACCTTTAAGTGGTTGAAGTTACAATCGCACAAAAATTTTGTGTGGGAATGTCATTATCCCTCTCTGGAAGGTGGATAAATCCAATAGAAATCAATTGATTAGCCTACTATTTTAAATCCAAATAGTGTCTAACCATAAAGTGGTTATGGTACTTTGCTTTGATTACAAGAACAGTGTTTTAGCATTTAATATATTTTCTCAGTAGGTTTTGTTTTCCTATTTGACAGCAATGTTCCTTCTTTATTTAAATTTTTGTAGCATAGGATTACATATCACCATATATCTCTTATGGTGAGCTGTTTCTCCTAAGTAACTTTAAATAGCTATGTTCTGAGGTTTGTTTAAATGTTATCCACAGAAAATGTAAATTAACATAGAATCATAGAATATCAGGGTTGGAAGTGACCTCAGGAGGTCATCTAGTCCAACCCCCTGCTCAAAGCAGGACCTAATCCCAACTAAATCATCCCAGCCAGGGCTTTGTCAAGCCTGACCTTAAAAACCTCTAAGGAAGGAGATTCCACCACCTCCCTAGGTAACCCATTCCAGTGCTTCACCACCCTCCTAGTGAAAAAGTTTTTCCTAATATCCAATCTAAACCTCCCCCACTGCAACTTGAGACCATTACTCCTTGTTCTGTCATCTGGTACCACTGAGAACAGTCTAGATCCATCCTCTTTGGAACCCCCTTTCAGGTAGTTGAAAGCAGCTATCAAATCCCCCCTCATTCTTCTCTTCTGCAGACTAAACAATCCCAGTTCCCTCAGCCTCTCCTCATAACTCATGTGCTCCAGCCCCCTAATCATTTTTGTTGCCCTCCGCTGGACTCTTTCCAATTTTTCCACATCCTTCTTGTACTGTGGGGCCCAAAACTGGACACAGTACTCCAGGTGAGGCCTCACCAATGTCGAATAGAGGGGAACGATCACGTCCCTCAATCTGCTGGCAATGCCCCTACTTATACAGCCCAAAATGCCGTTAGCCTTCTTGGCAACAAGGGCACACTGTCGACTCATATCCAGCTTCTCGTCCACCGTAACCCCCTAGGTCCTTTTCTGCAGAACTGCTGCCTAGCCACTCGGTCCCTAGTCTGTAGCATCAAAAGGTGGGATTTGCATGTGCCACATTCTCTTTGTTAAAGTTACATTTTGTTTTTCATGGACTTTTAAAGATTTTACAACATTGGAAAATGAAGCATATTATTCTGCACATGAGTGGTACCAATGCAAGCTTTCCTGTATAGCCTCAAACTGAGTGCCTTTCTAACACCCAGAAAGTACTTCACTTAACGTATCTAGTCAATCTTTGGAGCCTCTGCTGAGACTGCCAATAAGGGTGCCACTAACAGTGGCTGAATTTGTCTTGTGATGACACACATGAGTCATGAAGTATTGTTTTTGTGACCCTATCCAATACCTTCCCGTTGTTTCCTCATTTACTTGAGGCTTGTCTACACTATAATTTGTAACCTGCTCAGGCCAGGGACGTTGTCTATCTGTTCTTGGAGGTTTCTAGCATACCTTTGGTCATTGTACAAATAATTTAATATTAAAAGCAGTCACCCTTATTTTCATGGGGCGGGGAAGGAAACCATTACAGAGAACGAAATTTTTCTTTTCCCTTGGCTAGAAACTTTTTTTTTTTTTCAAATTGTATGAATTCTGTTGAACTTGTATAATATACTGGTAACTCTGGCCCAGTTCAGGGGAAATTGGTATCCTCAATTATTTTCTCTTTTTTGTAACATTTGCTAAAAATTAGCTTCTGACCAGAGCACAGATGAGTTCATGTTTCACTCTGAATCATAGGGTAATAGACTAGTTCCCTTCATCTGCAGGGCCTAGATGCGATGGTGATACGTAGGGCTGTCAAGCGATTAAAAAAATTAATTGCGATTAATGGCATGATTAATCCCACTGCTAAACAATAATAATTTCAAATATTGATTTAAATTACAACACAGAATACAGTGTACAATGCTCACTTTATATTTATTTTTGATTACAAGTATTTGCACTGTAAAAAAACAAGAGATAGTATTTTTCAATTCACCTAGTACAAATACTGTAGTGCCATCTCTTTATCATGAAAGCTGAACTTACAAATATAGAATTATGTAGAAAAAAACTGCATTCAAAAATAAAACAATGTAAAATTTTAGCACCTGCAGGTCCACTCAGTCCTACTTCTTGTTCAGCCAGTCGCTCAGACAAACACATTTGTTTACATTTGCAGGAGATAATGCTGCCCGCTTCTTGTTTATAACGTCACCTGAAGTGTTCTCATGGCACTGTTGTAGCCGACGTCGCAAGATATTTGTGCCATTTGTGCTAAAGATTCAAATGTCCTTTCATGCTTCAACCACCATTCCAGAGCACGTGCGCGACCATGCTGCTGATAGGTTCTGCTCGATAACAGTCCAAAGCTGTGTGGACAGACGCATGTTCATTTTCATCATCTGAGTCGGATGCCACCAGCAGAAGGTTGATTTTCTTTTTTGGGTTCGGGTTCTGTAGTTTCTGCATCGTAGTGTTGCTCTCTTAAGACTTCTGAAAGCATGCTCCACAACTCGTCCCTCTGAGATTTTGGAAGGCACTTCAGATTCTTAAACCTTGGGTCGAGTGCTGTAGCTATCTTTAGAAATCTCACATTGGTACCTTCTTTGCGTTTTGTCAAATCAGCAGTGAAAGTGTGCTGGGTCATCATCCAAGACTGCTCTAACATGAAATATATGTCAGAATGCGGATAAAACAGAGCAGGAGACATACAATTCTCCCCTAAGGAGTTCAGTCACAAATTTAATTAACGCATTATTTTTTTAATGAGCGTCATCAGCATAGAAGCATGTCCTTTGGAATGGTGGCTGAAGCACGAAGGCATATGAATATTTAGCATATCTGGCATGTAAATATCTTGCAATGCTGGCTACAAAATTGCCATGCAAATGCCTGTTCTGGTTTCTGGTGACATTGTAAATAAGAAGCGGGCAGCATTATCTCCCGTAAATGTAAACAAACTTGTTTGTCTTAGCGATTGGCTGAACAAGAAGTAGGACTGAGTAGGCTTGTAGGCTCTGAAGTTTTACATTGTTTTGTTTTTGAGTGCAGTTATATAACAAAAATAATCTACATTTGTAATTTGCACTTTCACGACAAAGAGATTGCACTACAGTACTTGTATGAGGTGAAGTGAAATATACTATTTATTTTGTTTATCATTTTACAGTGGAAATATTTATAATAAAAATAATATACACTTTGATTTCTATTACAATGCAGAATACAATATATGTGAAAATGTAGAAAAACATCCAAAATATCTAATAAATTTCAATTGGTATTCTATTGTTTAAAAGTGCAATTAAAACTGCGATTTATCGCGTTTAAGTTTTTTAATCGTGGTTAATTTTTTTTAGTTCACTGTGGGAGTTAACTGCGATTAATCGACAACCCTACTGATAAGTGTTACATAAGCTAGAGATATTATCCAGCAGATTGAAGCAATGGTGCTGATTCTTCTCTCAATTTAATGAATATAATTTAGGAGTTGCCCCATTGAAATCAATGGAGTTATCCCAGTGTAAATGAGAGGAGAATCAGGCCCAGTATATAGTTCTTTTATCTTTGTCATGTAAGCTAGTTCTCTTTCTGTTGCTCTACTACTAGAGGTTTGTTTCCTACCTAGCGATGGAATTGCTCCTCCCTCCACAACCCACCTTGGTTATGATGGCTTCTGCAGATTTTCATTCACTTAATGTCCAGCTTCCTTTTCCTTCTTGGCTAGGTCAGAGTCCTCACTATTTACTCACAACTCTCATCATAAGGCTTTTATATGTTGTAACCATTCCCAGCAGGTTGGCACAATATTTTACTTCTCTAATTCAGGGGATTGTTAGGCACAGAGCATAAGAATCTTTCTGGGATGTGGGAAGGACACTTAAAATCTTATGCAGTTGATTCATGGGCAACAATCGCTGGTTTTTCTGTAGGTTGCCTAAAAGGCTAGTCGTCTTTCAGATCTGGACAGGATTCTGCCACAGATGGCAGTGGTTAGCAAACAGTTTGCAATAACCTCCTGTCATTAAAGGACAAGGTAGAAACCTAAGAGGGATCCTCTGTGATTCTGATAGGAAGGGTCCTTAATATTTTCAGCCTCTCTAAGGTCATGTTCGCACTAGAAGCACTATAGTGGGATAGCTACAGCGCCATAGCTAAGCCTGTAGCGTAGATGCAAACTGCAGCTACAGAAGGGTTTTATCCATTGCTGTAGGAACTGCACCTACCTGAGTTACAGTAGCTAGGTTGACGGAACCATTCTTTCATCAACCTAGCTGCATCTGCCCTAGGGGTTAGGTCACCGTAGTTACAACTTTTGGGATATGGATTTTTCATAAGCTTGAGCACTGTAGCTATGTTCACATACATTTTAAGTAGAGACCAGGCCTAAGATCTCCTCTCTTTGTTGCTTTCACCAGGCCCATTGTACGCTCAGCTCTCATTGAGCTAAGTCTAAGGGAGGGGCTGAAAACAGGAAGAGCCTTTGTCATTTGAGGAGAGGAATGAATTCTTTCTTCAAACTCCTTGCTGATCTCTGACATCTGTGGCAGAATTTTCCTGTTCTGTCCTAAGACGAAAGTTGCTAATTTTTCCAGGTGAGGACGCCTCTCAATTAAGCAGTTGGCAGAATAGCCTAGAGACTATTGCCTCTGAAGAGACTTTGTAGAATTTGTATCTTCTTCCCTATGCCCCAAAAGGACTCTTGTGCTATGGAGTTGTCTCAAATTTCATTAACACTTTTTTTTAAACAAGCATCGTCAGCAGGGACGCATGTCCTCTAGAATGGTGGTTGAAGCATGAAGGGACATAAGAATCTTTAGCACATCTGGCACATAAATATCTTCCTACGCCGGCTACAACAACGGCATACAAACACCTGTTCTCACTTTCAGGTGACATTCAGGTAAACAAGAAGCGGGCAGCATTGTCTCCTGCAAATGTAAAAAAAAAAACTTTTGTCTGAGTGATTCGCTGAACAAGAAATAGGACTGAGTGGACTTGTACGCTCTAAAGTTTTACATGGTTTTATTTTTGAATATAGTTATTTTTTTGTACATAATTCTACATTTGTAAGTTCAACTTTCATGATAAAGAGATTTCACTACAGTATTTGTATTAGGTGAATTGAAAAATACTATTTCCTTTTGTGTTTTACGGTGCAAATATTTGTAATAAAAATAAATATAAAGTGAGCACTGTACACTTTGTGTTCTGTGTTGTAATTGAAATCAATATATTTGAAAATGTAGAGAACATCCAAAAATATTTAAAGAAATGGTATTCTGTTGTAGTTTAACAATGCGATTAATCGCACGATTAATTTTTTTAATCGCTTGACAGCCCTAGTTTTAATGAGTCTGACTCAAGCTCCGAAAAGCTGCGCTCACCACTCGTGACTGTGACCAGTAGAGTGAAAAGAATCCTCAAAGCTGTCCACACATTAGGAAAAGTGTCCTTCAACTCTGCATCATGAATGAATTGGAGAACTTGGAGAGTGCTTCCTGTGTGACAAAATATAATGGATCTTGTTCACTTCAACATAGATGTCTTAATCATTGATGTCTGAATGTTTCCCATGTGTCAGCGTCTGTTGAAGGTCCATACAGTTGTTAGTGTTTTCCTGTCCGCCAACAGCTTACTAAGAAACCCCAGGTCTTTTCTTGGTGCTTCATTTGTCTGAATGTTTCTTCGATGGACATTCGAGCAGTGTCAATGAGCGAACAAAAAACTCCCTCTTGAATTTTTCTTCTGAGCTTCCCATCACCTCATCTTTGCCCTTGTAACCAAACTGTCTTTTCTTCCGATGAATACGAGTTTCCTTGAAGACAGGCTCAATTCCTACGTTTTCTGACATTTCTTTGGCAGCAGTGATGGCATCTTCAAATTTGTCTCTGTAGGCCACTACAAAATCAAGGCAGCTTCTCATCAAAGTAGTGGAGATCACGATGTCCATTGACTGAGTTTGTAATACCTTTCTTACAACATTTACTTGGAACAGGATATTGTGCCAAACCTACAGTTGAGACCAGAAATTTGAAGTCCGTGATTTGGTTTGCCAGGCTTTGCGCATCGTGTCAGATTCCAGCCTCCGCTTTACTCAACTGTGCCAGTTCCATCAGGGCATCGGAAACCTCAGTCACTTGGTACCTCCCTGGCCTTACACTGTCAATGTGGCTCTCCCAGCGAGTGTCACTTAGTGGCTTTATGGACAGATTTATAACATTGTCTATGAGGATCTTCTATCTGATAGTTGATGCTGAAAACAGGACGCACATCCGCTGCAGTACTCCGAAGAGAGATACTGAATCTAAAGAAGATGATGCTTCATCTGACATAACCAGGTAGAGGGAATGGCAGCCACAAGGCCTGAAGAAAGCTCTTGGATTCAACGTAAGGATCCTTGTCTGGATGCCACTGTTTCTTCCCTTCATGTTCACGCCATTGTCATAGCTTTGGCTGCAGCAGTCCTGAAGCTTCATTTTACTCTTATTCAAAACAGTTCTGTTAGGCATTTTCCAGTACTGGAAACAGATAGTGTTCCTTTACTTGGATACAGCCATCCTTGTTGTCAACAAATCTTACTGTAAATGACATATTTTCACTGTGACTAATGTCGGGAGTGCAGTTCATTATTATGGCATAGTACTTCACTTTGCCAAGCCGCATCAGTATGTTATTAAGCACCTTTCTTGCCATAAGGTCAATCAATCAATTGGTTTTGAATTGTTTTGCTGCAGTAATGGTCCATCACTTCATGAACTACTCGACGTAGGTGCTCACGCATAACATCATCGTATTTCCCAAGGAGCTCTACCAAGTCGAGGAAATTACCATTATGTTCAGTGAGTAACTTATCTGATGAGCCCTGGAGAGCCAAATTATTCTTTGCAAGGGAGAGGGTAATTCCGATCAGACGCTCGAGCACGTTCCTCTAATGCTGGGTTTCTACCTTAATAATGCACTGGTTTTCTGCTTCTGAGTCTGGACTCGACTTCCATCCATTTGGAGTAGGCCATAAAAGGGCCGGGTGACTTTTCATGTTGCTTCAGAGTATCAGCTAAGTTATGCCAGTAATTGTACTTGGAAAGTGCAAGCAATGATTTGGCATTCTTGTCAAATATTTTGCAACAAAAACAGAACACTTTTACTTGAAATAAACTGCCAACTAGCTAACACTGATTCAGTTTCTCACCATTCTCAAGCACTCTTTCGCAGTGTGACTTTGAGAAGTGTCGCTTCTGTTTGTTTACTGGAAACGTCATATCCTTGATTTTGCCCGGTCTGTTCAAAATTGTGCAAGCAATATTGGCAGACTTTAGGGTCACTAGTCTTAAAGCAGTATCTGATGTATCGATTTGTGGTGTGCAATTTTTCTCACTGCTGTTAGTGTCATCACGTGAGGCTGATGCTTTATCATTTCTCTCCTTTTCACGCAAACCAGATTTTTCTTTGTCATTACTCTCTCTTTCATGTGAGCCACATTTTTCTTTATCATCCCTCTCCTTCATGCCGCCAGGAAAACTGGACGATTCTCCATCACTTTCCTCACATTTCCATTCCTTATCTTCAGGTAAATCTCTAATTCCTTAGTAATAGGACTTCCATCATTTACGCTTTGCCCGATAAAAGGTCGATAACATTCTAGGAGGTTAGTGAAAAATGAATCCACATACAGAATACCTGAAACATGTTATTTCAAACATTCTATTTTCCCTTTTGTCACTAACAACGAAAACAGCACCCCAAGCCTGGAACCCCTGGTTTCCTGTGTCGTCTGTCCCTAAATTCGGCCCTGGAGCTCACTGAGCAGGAGTCACAGAATCTTGCAAGTTCAGGAGGGAGGAAAAATATCACTGTATTACCTATGTACTAATTATTCTAGTGGGGGAAAAAAAATCTTAATTCGTTGTAAGGCTTTTCTTTCTTTTTGCCACATTGGTTAGTCCCATTAGATTTTTTCTCATGGATCCGTCCATTTAGAAATGAAGGAATGGGCCAAAGCCCTTCCTAACTAGATCTGGCTGAAACTTGGGATTTTTGGTTTTGCAGGAAATTGACCTTTTGAAATTTCCCATGAACTGGAAATTCCATGAATTTTTCATTTTGTAAACACTGACACATTTTTCTAAAACTAAAATATGCTCCCAGACATTTGTTAACTGAAATTGACATGACTCTTGTCAAGAATCATGTCAATTTTAAACAGCAGCTGTCAGGGCTTCCAGAGTCTGTGACTCCGAGGCAGCTGCACCATGTGGACTGTGCTGGGGTTCCCAGTGCTTCTGGGCTCCCAGGGTTTCCTAGCTGCCCACTCTGTGGCGTTAGAAAGCCTGGTATGGTGGGGCTGCCCCAGAGCCTGGGATCCCCGGTAGCCTACCATGATTCCATCTGAAACATACCTGGTTTCATATCTCTAAGGTGCCACAAGGACTCCTCGTTCTTTTTGCTGATACAGACTAACACGGCTACCACTCTGAAACCTGAACCGGAGATGTTTCTGCAAAAATTCCTCACCAGCTCTATTCCTAACATCTACAAGTTTACTAAAAGAAGTGTGTAACATGACCCCTTCCATTTCCACGGCTCAATCAGTTATTTCCCATTGATCTTTTAAGACAGTTGTTCTAGATAAAGGGCATATAGTCAGTTCTACTCATAGTCAAAATTCAGGTGAACAGAAGATGGCCTCAATCACTCCCCTTTACAAGCAATTAGTATAATTCTCCAGGGAGCCATTTCCTTGGCATATTATTTTAAGGTTTACTGCAGAAATTAAAGAGGAAATTCTTACTTCAGTCAGATTTGTGGGAGATTAAAAAGATTTTGTTCATCCCTCTTTCTAGCATTTAATGTGTTGTTAAGTGTTGATGGTTGACAGTATTTTTGTTGGCATTTGGAGCTGTGGCTTTAGGAAAAGTAGCCAGAAAGTCACTGTCTGTGAGTTGGGGCAGAGGTCATTGGATGCTGCACCATAGATAGGCTTGGTAGAATTCGATTTTTATTTTTGTATAATTTTGATGGATAATATCAGTGTTTTTATTTTTTAACTTTTTTTTTCTATTTTCATCTATTTAAATTTTCACAGTTGCGGGAAATTATGGGTGGTGTCGTACAATGGGAGAGGGGCAAACAATTTTTTTAAGACAGATGTTGATATTCAAAAAGGTAAAGCTTTATAAATTTTAAAATGAATTTTCAACATCGCATGTCAAAATATACAAAATATTCTTAAATCAAACTCTAATTTCACAAGCAGCATTTTTCTTACTTTGCATATCTGTGAATTTCTATTATCAATGGAAATACTTTTTAGTTGCTTTGTGTGTGTGATGAAATTGACATTTATCAACACTTACTGATAAAAATCTAATCCTTCCAAGTCTAATCACAAAGCTATTTAATAAATCTGCCATTCACAGAGTGCTTGTTATTTTGGGTTGTATTTGATATCACTCTGAAGTACATAGAGAAGATAAAAAAAAAAAAATCTTTACTTCCACATTGGTGCCAAAGACCAAGTCCTTACTCTGCCAAATAATTTATAACATCTTTAGGAACAATTTCTTGTTTTAGTATTTAACGTGTTCTTCCTTTTCTTGTCAGTAGGTTTCTATGTTCCCATTATTTAATTAACATGATTCTTTTGATACTTTTGATACTTTATACTCCATAAAAATGCACCAAAAACTGTCTGTACAAGGGAATAATATTGAATTTAAAACATTTTCTTCACTTACTATTTGTGCATACACAATATTTTTCAATTCAAAGTAATCGGCTCAGCCCAAATCACCACAGTTAGGCAACTATAATATAAATATCTCATAATATCTCTAAGCCTAGACTTCTAAACTTTCAGCTCAGCTCCCAAAGTCTTGATCATTAACATGGAAGTGTATCACGTTGAGTGTTTTCACTGCTCTAGCCAGCGGCGTATTATCGCCTAGGCCGACAAGGCCTAGGCCTAGGGCGGCAAATGTGCAGGGGCGGCAAATTTGAGCACCCCCGGAGAAGTTCCCCTGCTCCAGCTGCCTCCTCCGCGAGCGCGCCACCGCTTCCTGTTTCTCTCCCCTCCCTCCCAGCGCTTGCGCCGCGAAACAGCTGTTTCGCTGGGCAGGGAGGGAGGGGAGAGAAACAGGAAGCGGCGGCGCGCTCGCGGAGGAGGCAGCGGGAGCAGGGGAACTTCTCCGCAGCTGTTTCGCTGGTCAGAGAGGGAGGGGGGAGGAGGGGGAATGTGGCGTGCTGGGGAAGAGGTGGGGCTGGGGCGGGGATTTGGGGAAGGGATCCCATAGGGGCACGGAGGGGGCGGAGTTAGGGCAGGACTTTGGGGGAAGGGGTGGAGTCGGGGCGGGGCCAGGGGCGGCAATTATTTCCAGGCCTAGGGGCAGCAAAATTATTAATCCGCCCCTGGCTCTAGCTTAATGTTCACACAGAAGGGACCAATTTTATCTTGTATTAAATTTAAGTTACCTTGTATCTGAAACCAAGACATTTTCCAAATGACAAACTCTGAATTCCACTCTGTGTTTGCAGAACTTCTCCAGTCGTGGAAGAAGCAATTAAAATGCTTTCATGAATTCCATATGCTGAATTAAAGAGCTTAATACTTTTGTTCTGTGTGTTAAATCAATGTAGTTATTTCCCCTACAAACTGAAATAATGCAGTCTTCATCTAAAAGTCACAACATTTCTAATCAGCTGCATTTCAGTAGCACAATGACAAGAAAATATCGTTTGGACCTCATGGAAAATGTAATGATGTACACAACCATTTAATTACAGGAAAGCAGGTGCAGGTAATTATCCTAGTCATAATGTTGCGATAGTTAATAATGTCAAATATCTAATAATTCCACACATGCAATTCATATCCATAGTTCTGCTTCATGCATATTATGATACATGGCATGCATTTTTTTAAAACGTGAGGAAATATGTATCTATATTAGAACATTGAAATTGCAGATGCTCATTATAAGAATCAGGTCAATATACTATATATTTAATCGCTGTATATATGTTTGCATTTTTAACTATTAGAATTTTGAACCTATTTCTAAATCTTTGTATTATTATTTTGGTTTTGTTTCCCCCCCCTTGATTTTGAGGGAAGAGATCTTTATCTGTCAGACTCCTCAGAGTCCTTTATTCTTCTTCGAGTGATAGCTCATGTGTATTCCACAATAGGTGTGCGTGCTCGCCACGTGCACTGGTGCTGGAAGATTTTCCCCTAGCAGTACCCGTAGGGAAGTGCCCCTAGCGACCCCTGGAGTGGCGCCTCTATGGTGCAGTATAAGGGGCGCTACGCACTGCCCCCACCCTCAGTTCCTTCTTGCCGCCAGTGAAGGTGCATTGGAACTGCTCTGCTCCAGCTTGTCTGCAGCTTTCCTCTTGAACTCTTGTTCATTCATAGTTAGTAGTACCTATAGTTGAAGTAGTTTAGATTAGTGTTAGTTTAGTTTAGTGCACCCGGGTCGGGGCATGCCCCGTGCCCCGGGCTTTAAGTCGTGTGACACTTGCAGGCGGCCGATGCCAGTGAGTGATCTGCACGCGGACTGTTTACGCTGTCTGGGGGAAACCCATCTCAGCGATCGCTGCAAGATTTGCAGGTCTTTCAAGCCTCGGACCAAGAAGGAAAGGGACATTCGGCTCTGAGCTATTCTGATGGAGTCGGCGTTGATGCCCACTCCGGTGAGCCGCTCCAAGTCAGCACCGGGTACTGTGGTGTAGGTGCACGGCAACCCTTCGGTGCCTTCCGCCAGTCAGCACCGCTCCCTGTCCTTGGGGCACACCAAGAAGACTTAGAAGAGGTCTTCTCCGCCGAGGCACCGGAGCAAGACCGGGGGAGAGACTAGACCCATGTTGGGTAGTTTTTAGTCCCCGTCGGTCTTCAGGCCCAGCCCATTCGGCGCAGGCTTCCCCGAATGTCCGGGTGCCCTCCATGCCACAGGCCCTGCAAGTGGCCCAGGACGTTATGTCTCTGCTGGTACCAGGGGCACCGCCACCGTTGGCTTCCCGGTCCAGAGGCAAGCCACTGCTTGGATCTCCACAGTTGCCACCTGGTCGGTACTGTTCGCGGTCAAGGGAATGTTCCTGATGCTGTTCGCCACTCAGCGACCGCCCCATGTGCAGTCTGCGCCGGTCCCCGTCAACCCCCACCAGGTTGTCTGGCAGGGTTCCGACTGACTGAGGTTCCAGGCACTGCTCCGCCTCGAGGGACCGTAGACCTTGCGAGGGGAGCGGGCCCCATCGATGCCAAGACAGACGGCACCGGAAGTCCTCGTCTCCGAGAGGCTACCATAGCCCGACGCGATACGGGCATTGATGCTGTTCCCGTTGTTCGTCTCGCTCCAGGACCCTGCCGCAGCACCGCCCTCGCAGATCTGCCCGCTGGAGCCGATCGCGGAGCAACTGCCACCGGTGTTACCGCTCCTCCACATCGGGATCAAGGTCTCGTGGTCGGCACTGTTCCCGACGCCACCACTCCTCCCAGTCCAGGGACAGCGGCAGGTTGTATGCCAGCCTGGCCTCCCTTCGTAGTCATCAGTCGATAGGACAGGCTAGTCAAGCTGAACAACCTGCTCCGCCGGTGCCACAGCAGGTGCAGTGGCACTGGGCTCCTTGGCCGGCACCGTGGTACCAATGGGCCCTGTGGCCCCCGACGCAGCCCCTGGTGGGGGCTCGCTCGGTGGCCGGACCCTCGGAGAGACCATTGGCCTCCCTTTCTCAGCCTCCCAGAAAGGAGTCGGTGGGGCGTGCATCTTCAGTTCCGTGTCCAGAGGGCGACCAAGTGGTGGGTACCTCTGGGTACGCAGAGTACCGCATCCTCATCCTCCCCTGATGAGGCGATTATGGCCCTTCCTCCCTCTGTTCTGCCAGAGGACTCTAAGGTCCACCAGGAACTATTGAAAAGGGTGGCATCAAGCCTCAATCTTCAGGTCAAGGAGGTGGAGGAACCCTCGCACTCCCTCTTCAACGTCCTCTCGGCCTCGCCACAGGGCAGGGCGGCCCTCCCACTCCACGAAGGGGTGGCAAAAATTTCAAACGCCTTGTGGCAAACCCCAGCTTCCTTGCTCCCCCATCTCTAAGACAGCAGAACGGAAATACTTAGTGCCCGCCAAGGGGCATGAATACCGTACACCCACCCTGTCCCCAACTCCCTGGTGGTCGAGTCGGTCAACCACAGGGAGAGGCAGGGCCAACCAGCCCCTACTCTGAAAAATAAAGCCTCAAGGAGGCTGGACTTATTTGGGGGAAAGGTTTATTTGTCCTTGAGCTTCCAGTTAACGGTGGCGAACCAACAAGCTCTCCTGGGCCAGTATGAGTTCAATCTGTGGGGCTCATCGCCCAAGTTCAAGGACTCCCTCCAGGAGCGTGACAGGAAGGAGTTCAAAGCTCTGGTGGAGGAGGGTACAGCGGCTGCCAGGGCAACCCCGCAGGCAGCGTTGGATGCCGCAGATACAGCTGCAAGGTCTATGGCCTCTGCAGTGTCCATAAGGAGGGCGTCGTGGCTCCTGCTGTCTGGGCTGTCTAGTGAGGTGCAGAACTCCTTGCAGGACCTCCCGTTTGATGGCAAGGCTCTGTTTGCGGAGCAGACGGATGTGAAATTGCACGGGCTGAAAGATTCCCGCACAGCTCTTAAGACACTTGGCCTCTACGTCCCGGCTCTGGCCGGACCGAGTGTAAGCCTCAACAAGCTCCCACTCTAAATATGAGCCCCCTTATAAAAAGTCATTGGAGGAAGTCCCAGTCTGCCCCCCAGCCTGGGCCCTCCAAGGGGAAATGTCAGTTTTGACAGGACGCCCCGGGGTGACCTACCAGTTCATACCAGGGATCCACCTGCAATAAAGCTTCCTTTCTCCAACCAGTTGTGTGCTTTTCTCCCAGAGTGGTCACGGCTGACTTCGGACCGTTGGGTCCTCAACACCATCTCTTGGCGCTACACCCTCCAGCTTACCTCTACTCCGCCCAACCACCCTCCGTCCCTCCTGGGGGACCCCTCTCACGAGGCCCTGCTCGAGCAGGAGGTGGGGTGGCTCCTTGGCTTAGGAGCGGTGGAAGTGGTACCAGTGGAGTTCAAACGCAAGGGGTACTACCGCTATTTCCTTATCCTGAAAGCCAAAGGGGGGCTCAGACCCATCCTGGGCCTGCGAGTCCTGAACCAGTACATGGTAAAGCTCAAGTTTCGCATGGTCTCTCTGGCCTCCATCATCTCCTCCCTGGATCCTGGGGACCGGTACTTCCACATTCATATAGTCGAGGTACACAGGCGCTTCCTCCGTTTCACGGTTGGGCAGGAGCACTACCAATTTATGGTCCTTTTGTTTGGCCTGTCCACTGCTCCCAGGGTATTCACAAAGTGCATGTCTGTGGTGGCGGCCTACCTCAGACATCGTGGGGTCCAGATTTTCCCCTATCTGGATGACTGGCTGGTCAAGGGCTGCTCCCGGTTGCAGGTGTGGGATCACGTGGTGCTCCTCCTGTCCACGTGTGCCACCCTGGGCCTGTTGGTGAATGACACCAAGTCCACGTTAGTCCCAGTGCAGTGCATAGAGTTTATCGGGGCAGTCCTGGACGCGACTTCAGCCAGGGCCTCCCTCCCACCGGACAGATTCGAGACCCTGAAAGGCCTCATCGACACAGTCACAAGGTTCCCCGTGACCACAGCCAGAGCGTGCCTCCAGCTCCTGGGTCACATGTTGGCGTGCACATATGTGGTTCGCCATGCCAGACTCAGGATGAGGCCCCTCCAGCTCTAGTTGGCCTCGGTGTTCTCCTAGGCAGGAGACAGGATGGACAAAATCCTCACTGTGCCCGAGCTGGTGATCGCCTCCCTACAATGGTGGTCCTTCCCGGGAAACATGCTCCACCGGGTCCCGTTCAGGGGCAGGCCCCCATTGGTGGAGCTGGTGTCCGACGCATCAGACCTGGGGTGGGGAGACCCAAGTACCGGTCCCCAGGATCCAGGGAGGGGATGATGGAGGCCTCTCAGCACAAGTGGTCACTACACCCAGAGGTGGTGTGTGACGAAGTGGAAATGTTCTTAATGTTTCCTCTGAATACTGTGTGGGTGCTTCAGTTTCCCCTATGCAGTTCTTAAGTATCTAGGTGGTGGGATAAGGGTGTATGGTTGTTGCAGAGCGAAGGGCCAGTGTACATAAATGCCTGACACTTTGTCTCCTGGCAACTGATGGCCTGGGCCCCTCCTCTGCAAAGGTGCCAGCTGAAGGTGTTGGAGACAAAGAGGTCAGGTGACCTCCTAGCCCGGGAAAGGGACAAAGCCCAGAGGAGGAGGGGCTGGGGGTGGTGGTGGTTCAGTTTGGAGCTGGCTGGGAAAACGGAGGGGTGCCCGGACGGGGCTCTGGCCCCCCTGGGGCCCCAAGATGGACCTAACTGCAGGGGTCCTGTTGTCTGTACCTGCAAGACCTGTTTTAGACCGTGTTCCTGTCATCTAATAAACCTCTGTTTTACTGGCTGGCTGAGAGTCACGTCTGACTGCGAAGTGGGGGGTGCATGCAGGACCTCTGGCTTCCCCAGGACCCCGCCTGGGCGGACTCGCTGTGGGAAGCGCACGGAGGGGCACATGCTGAATGCTCCAAGGAGAGACCCAGGAGGTGAAGCCGTGTGAGCTTCTTGCCCTGAAGACAGTCTGCTCCGAGGGAGAGGAGGCTTCCCAAAGTCCTGACTGGCTTTGTGGGGAGCAGTTCCAGAGCATCGCCCGGGGACTCCGTGACATGTGGTGGTAGCGGTGGGATGTACTGCACCCCGTGAATGGTGCTTCTTGCAGTAAGTGACTGGGGAGCAGTAAGTGACTGGGGAGCAGTAAAACAAAGGGGGGATAATGAGGACCAGGCATGCTGAAGGCTCAGAGAAGGACAGTTTCAGGGGGCGGTTAACCTCTGGGAGTGTGTGACCAGCAAGAAGGACTGTTGGAGTAACGGGGTCCCCCTGAGGACTGCAGCGAGCAGTCTCAGGGGCGGAGGAGCTTGCCGCTCGACCCTGGGACTGAGAAGGACTTTTGCTGTAACAGGGTTCCCCTGGGGATTGCAGCGAGCGGTCCCAGGGGCGGAGGAGTCTGAAGCTCGACACTGGCAAAGAGGTGGTGACCCCGAGAAGGGCTGGCACACTAGGGGTTCTTCCTGGAAACCATGTGGGCGCTGAGAGCACACAGGCCTGTGAGTCCAAAGCAACTTGGGAACAGTGAAGTGATGGCCTATCATCATCTCCTTAAGAAGGACATTGTAATCCTGTGCAAAAAGAGAGGGTTATGCATTGGGAAGTTCACCAAGGCCCAGTTAATCGTGCAGCTGGAGGACGAGGACCGCTCTAAGGAGCAGATTCCTAACCCAGATGGGGCTACAAGAGGATCTGGAAGCAGCAGGAGCAGTAGCCAGACATCCCCAAGAGTCTGGTCCTCAACCAGATGGGGGTCTTCATGATCGGGTTCCCCATCAGGGGATCGGAGACGGATGGGATTGGAGCTGAGTCCGAGAGAGCGAGAGGACCGTGAGAGACAGCAAGAGCCCGAGGAAATGCTGCAGGAGAAGCAGCAGCAGCATGGACTGGCGATGGTGGAGCGGAGAGGCATAGGGGGCTTCCCAGGGGTGAGTGGGGATAGACCCTGGGCTGCCAGTTCCGCAGGGAACCTCGACACTAAATTGCTGCCCCTGGTTAAGGAGGGGAGGGGGATGTGGATGCCCACCGCACGGCCTTTGAGCAGGCTGGTGATTTGAACCAGGGGGACCCTGCGGAAAAGCCCCAGTATCTAGCTCCCTTGCTGGGTCCCAAGGCCGTAGACGCTGTCAGCCAGATGAGTGGGGTGGTGGACAGGCTCCCACTCCTGGCCCGGGCCTGTATGTCTGCGTGGAGTCTCCTGGGCTCAGGCCCCTCGGACCCCCAGTGGGAGTGGTAGGTGGTGGTCAATGGAGAGACATGGCTGGGGTGGCGAGACCCTGGGACAGAGAGAACTGTTGTCAGGCCCCGGGTGGTGCAGCCACAGATGCTGAGGGGCTGTGTGACCTGGGTGAAGGTCCCAGGGGTGAAGCCCCTCGCCCTGCCTATGGCCCGGATCCCTGTGCAGACACAGGAGGGGTCGGGCTGGCTGGTAATTGGGGTTCTCCAGGATATCGGCTGTGAGGTCCTGTTGGGGGGTGACTGTGTCTCTTTGGGACAGGATCCAGGCCCCCCTCCTGTAACGGCCGAGGGTTTGAATTTGAATCCAGGGAACCAATTGGCTAAGATGGAAATGGTCAGTGAAAATGCAAATGACCTGGCTGGCAGGAGGGAGGGGCTGCTGGGCTCAGGATACCTGCCTGCCTGTAGCCAGACCCCTGGGGCTGAGTGTGTCGGAGAAATGCTCCCTGCCCCCCTGCACACTGGAGAGGGGGCTCACACTGGCTCTAATGCTGTAAGGAGAGCAGAGAGCTCATTGCCTGCCCCCACTGGGACAGCCAGGGCAGCGCTGAGCATGGTGGGAGCTGAGACCCCAGCTGAGTGGGGGGACACACAGGCAGGGCAGGTCGGCTGCCAACCAGGTTTGCCTGGCCCAGACGTGCTGCTGGGAAGTGATTACACAGCAGGGAGGAAGCTACCAGGGACAGGGCTCAGGGGGGCTGTGACCCCAGGCCCAGCCAGCGAGAGGGAACAGGTCCCACTCCCTTCCCCAGCAGCTGATTTCCAAACCAAGCTGCAGAAGGATCCCTCCTTGGAGAAGCTTAGGGAACTTGCTGGCCACCGCGCTGCAAACCCCTTGGGGAAGGCTGCAGGGACAGAGTCCTGTGGGAGAAGGGATTCCTGTACCGGGAATGGGCTCCCCAAGGGGAAGTAGAACTGGGGGGAATCAGGAGGCAGCTGGTGGTGCCCCAGGAATCCACAGGGTTCTTCCCTTTCGAGCTGCTGTATGGGAGGAGAGTGAGGGGACCCCTGGACCTGAAAAGGGAGGATTGGGAGGAGAAGGGGGAAGACCCCCTGGTGGATCTCTTCCCTGAGATGGGAGCCAATCTCCCCATCAGGTGTTCCCCATTCAGAGTCACTGGGAAAGCAGCCCAAAACCTGGAGAAAGAGGTCAAGGACATGCTGGCTTTAGATGTGATCCAGCCATTCAACAGCCCATGGGCCTCACCCGTGGGGCTGGTCCCCAAGGAAGACGCTTAAAGCCATCACCGGGTCCGATGCCTACCCCATGCCTAGGCCTGGGGAGATTCTAGACAAGCTGAGGGGGATGGAGAACTTGGCCCTGGCGTTCATCGATGACGTGTGTCTTTAGCCAGACCTGGGAGGAAAGTGTGTCCCAGGTGAAGAGGGTGAGGGGCTGCTTCAAGGAGGCAGGACTGACGGTAAAAGCCGAGAAGTGCAAGGTGGAGATGATCAGAGATTGGCCCATTCCCCAGACCACGAAACAAGTCCAGGCCTTTATCAGGATGGCGGGGTGCTACCGGAGGGTGGTACCCCATGTGAGCCCCCTAGCTGCCCCCATCCCTGAGCTACGTGCGAGGGGTAAGCCAGACGAGGTGGTCTCGACCGAGCAGTGCCAGAGGGCTCTCTTGATACTGAAGGAGACTCTAATCCAGGGCCCGGTAAATCTGGTAAACCCAGACTTTGCCAAGCCTTTTGCAGTGTTCACCGACACCTCAGACGCGGGGCTGGGCACGGTGCTGATGCAAGCCGATGCTGGGGGGGGGGGGGGACACCCCATCGGGTACCCGAGCAAGAAACTGCTGCCCCGAGAGCAGAACTATACGGCCTCAGAAAAGAAATGCCTGGCCATGGTGCAGGCCCTTCGGAAGCTGCAGCTGTATCTATTTGGGCGGCGCTTTACTGTGTATACTGTGGCAGCGTCAAATGCAAGGGGCTGAGGCCAAGCTGCTGGGGACAAAGACACCTGTTCAGAGGCTGGCCAAGGTCAGGATGGGGGCTCTTAACCAAGAGAACCCGAATTGCAGCCCTCCAAACTGGAGTGCTGGGAAAAGACCCAATCCCAGTTTAAACCCCAGGGGTATTGGGGTGGAAAAAGGGTACGGGCCGCATAAACCTTCCCACATGCAGCCTGCAAGCGCCATCAAGCACAACAGACCCATGGGAGGGTGTGAAACTGGAAGGGCCTGGTGTAACTCCCACCAAGGAATGGGAGAGATGATGGGGCATCCATGGGAACGTTTCTGGGTTCGAACTTCCCCAGGTCACTGGCTAAAGTGACCCCGCTCAGTTCGGTCTCGAAGGGGGGAGAGATGTGACGAAGTGGAAATGTTCTTAATGTTTCCTCTGAATACTGTGTGGGTGCCTCAGTTTTCTCTATGCAGTTCTTAAGTATCTAGGTGGTGGGATAAGGGTGTATGGTTGTTGCAGAGCGAAGGGCCAGTGTACATAAATGCCTGACACTTTGTCTCCTGGCATCTGATGGCCTGGGCCCCTCCTCTGCAAAGGTGCCAACTGAAGGTGTTGGAGACAAAGAGGTCAGGTGACCTCCTAGCCCGGGAAAGGGACAAAGCCCAGAGGAGGAGGGGCTGGGGGTGGTGGTTCAGTTTGGAGCTGGCTGGGAAAACGGAGGGGTGCCCAGACGGGGCTCTGGCCCCCCTGGGGCCCCAAGATGGACCTAACTGCAGGGGTCCTGTTGTCTGTACCTGCAAGACCTGTTTTAGACCGTGTTCCTGTCATCTAATAAACCTCTGTTTTACTGGCTGGCTGAGAGTCATGTCTGACTGCGAAGTGGGGGGTGCGTGCAGGACCTCTGGCTTCCCCAGGACCCCGCCTGGGCGGACTCGCTGTGGGAAGCGCACGGAGGGGCATATGCTGAATGCTCCAAGGAGAGACCCAGGAGGTGAAGCCGTGTGAGCTTCTTGCCCTGAAGACAGTCTGCTCCGAGGGAGAGGAGGCTTCCCAAAGTCCTGACTGGCTTTGTGGGGAGCAGTTCCAGAGCATCGCCCGGGGACTCCGTGACATGGTGCACAGGATTTTCCAAGAGTGGGGAACTGTGGACCTGTTTGCGACTTGGCAGAACCGCCGGTGTCCCCGGTTCTGCTCTGGGGGGGGGTTAGGAGCGGGCGCCATTTCCAATGCCTTCCTCCTGTCCTGGTCGGGCCAGCTTCTCTATGCCTTCCCGCTGATCGGCAAAGTCCTGGAAAAGATAGAAACGGACAGGGCCCGGGTCCTCCTGATTGCCCAGGCAACATTGTTATGGGACTTTTATGAGCCTGGCAGTCACCTCACCGTGGCCGTTGCCGTCCCGCCCGGACCTGCTCTCCCAGGACCAGGGCCGCCTTCTCCACCCCAACCTAGCAGCGTGGCTGCTCAATGGTTAGGAAAGGATGTGCTCTGAAGGGGTTCAGCGCGTCCTCTTGGAAAGCAGGCAACCCTCCACACGTCGAGCCTACTTGGCAAATTGGTCTGTTTTCCCGGTGGGCAGCTGAGCGGGGTGTTTCACCCGTGGCTGCCATGATCCAGCTCATTTTAGACTACCTCCTTTACCTTAGAGCCCAAGGCCTAGCGCCCTCGTCCGTCAAGGTGCACTTGGCGGCCATATCGGCCTTCCACCCACCAGTGCAGGGGCACACGGTATTCTTCATTGCTATGACTGGCCGATTCCTTAAGGGATTGGATCGTCTCTTCCCATACATTAGGCCCCCAGTTCCTCAGTGGGACCTGAACTTGGTGCTGGCCCGGATGACGGGTCCCCCCTTTTGAGCCGCTAGCTACATGCTCCTGGTCGCACCTTTCGTGGAAGGTAGCCTTCCCTGTGGTGATCACGTTAGTTAGACAAGCCCCCGTACATGGTGTTCCATAAGGATAAGGTCCAGCTCCGACCACGTCTTTCGTTACTCCCTAAGGTAGTCTCTGTCTACCACATGGGTCTGGACGTCTTCCTGCCGGTCCTCTGTCCCAAGCCCCATGCGTCCAGTAAGGAGCGCCGCCTCACACTGGATGTGAGATGGGCTCTGGTCTTTTACCTGGAGCGGACTAAGTCTTTGCTGCTGTTCGTCGCCTCGGCTGAACACGTGAGGGGTTGGCCGATCTCCACTCAATGGCTCTCCAACTGGATCATCTCGTGCATCCGTACCTGTTATGACCTGGCAGGAATCCCTCCGCCGTCAATTGTGAGGGCACACTCGACTAGGGCGCAAGCCTCGTCGGCTGCGTTTTTAGCCCATGTCCCCATTCAGGACATTTGCAGGGTTGCCACATGGTCTTCCCATTCACATGTTCACCTCACATTATGCAATTGTCTCCCAGACCAGGGAGCACGCCGGGTTCGGCAGGGCTGTGCTCTCTCCCGAGAGTCTGTGAACTCCTACTCACCTCCAACAGATATAGCTTGGAGTCACCTACTGTGGAATACACATGAGCAATCACTCGAAGAAGAAAAGACGGTTACCTTTTCCGTAACTGGTGTTCTTCGAGATGTGTTGCTCATGTCTATTCCACATCCCGCTCTCCTTTCCCTCTCCTGGAGTTGTCTGGCAAGAAGGAACTGAAGGGGGGGGGGGGAGCACGTGGCGCCCCTTATACCGTGCCATAGAGGCGCCACTCCAGGGGTCTCTAGGGGCGCTCCCCTACGAGTACTGCTAAGGGAAAAACTTTGGGCACCAGTGCATGTGGCGACATGCACACCTATTGTGGAATAGACATGAGCAATACATCTCGAAGAACACCAGTTACGAAAAGTAACTGTCTTTTTTCACCCACTCCTATATTTCATACCTCTCTTACACCCCGCAATCAACCATCATAACTATCAGGTTTCCAGGGGAAGGTGATTGGACGTGTTCTCCTTCAAAGCTCTTTAGTGCAACACTAATTGGCTAGTTTAATTGCTGTTGAGCAACATGAGGCACTCAGCTCTCCACAGCACTCCAAGTCCTTCAGGCCAGAAGAGAGAGAATAACACACAGAACTGAACTGGGGTCTCTGGCATTGCAATGCAGATCTGTCATTGGGACACAGTCGGCCTTTATCTGTTGTAACTGAAGCATGCACTGTTTCTACATACAGCTAAGGGCACAGATAAGCACTCATTAATTGGGACATTCTGATGGGGTGCACTCACCCCGCACTGGATGGGGAAGGGTTAACTCCTCATGATAGGCTGAGGAAGCCACGCCCCCATGTCCTTACTGAGCATGCTTGAGGTGTAGCACCAGTATAAGAGGGAGCAACCCAGCTCAGTCAGGGCTGGCCCCGAAGAGGAAGGATGCATGCTGCAGGCTCCAGCTCAGGAGCTGCCGAAGACCCAGACTGCAGGAGCTAGAGACACCGAGACTCAGGGAGGTGCCCAGATACCTGAGGATGCCACTTGGAAGTCAGAGACCCTGGGAACAGCACAACCCGAGGAGACCAAACACCCTGAAGACGGCTGGATCAGGACTGCAGGAGTCCTGGTAGGAAGTAGCCCAGGAAGGGACTAGCTATTGTCCCTATAGCAGTCAACGTGTTTCGGGCAGATCCTCGCTGACTAAGTGGTGAGGCCACTCACCACTACCAGGGCCCTGGGCTGAGACCCAGTGGAGCAGAGAGGGCCAGGGTTTCCCTACCCTGGCCGCCTGCTTGGAAGGTGGCCCAACTCTATTGACTCCAGTCCCTAAGCCTAACAGCCCTGCGGACAAGGGCAAACCTATTGACTCTGGCTGCTAGGCCTCACTCCCCTGAGAGTCAGGGTATTGATATGGACTCTATCCACTAGGCCTTACCGCCCGGGGAGTCAGAGGACAACTTAACTGACTCGTAGGCCACACAACCCTACAGCAAAGAGCCAGTTGGTGGACTTAAACCCTTAGGCCTCACTGGCTAGATGCAGAAGGTGGCTTGAGGGATGGGGTGCACTAACCCTGCACAGGACAGGGACCTCCACCCCATCACCGACATATATAACTGATTTATACAGTAATAAATTGTATTTTTATTTTTTGTTTTATAGTAGTGCTTAGGGGTCTGCATTAGGAAGCATGGTCTCGGGCACTATTGTCCTAAGTGCTATACAAACATCTAACAGAAAAACAATCCCTGCTCCAAAGAGCTCACCATTAAATGTTTTGTTGTATTATCATATATTTTGTGTGTGTGTAAAATGACATTAGGGATGTAAAATTTTAAACCTTGAGCAATGCCTGTTACAAATAGTTCTTCTAACCTTTGCTAGTTCCTCTTTTTTCAAAGTGCAGCCCAGTCTGCTTTGGCTTCCTGTCTGACAGTTTTAAGCCAGGGCAGGGTTTGTGGGGGATAGATAAG
This sequence comes from Platysternon megacephalum, assembly GCA_003942145.1. Classification (NCBI taxonomy): domain Eukaryota; kingdom Metazoa; phylum Chordata; order Testudines; family Platysternidae; genus Platysternon; species Platysternon megacephalum. The sequence goes on along the minus strand of QXTE01000024.1, from coordinate 4,189,423 downwards.
ATGGGAGGGAGAAACAACCTGAAGGGGACAAAGAAGGGGGGGGGTATTTCCTCCACAGTGCTATACAAACATCTAACAGAAAAACAATCCCTGCTCCAAAGAGCTCATCATTAAATGTTTTGTTGTATGATCATATATTTTGTGTGTGTGTAAAATGACATTAGGGATGTAAAATATTAAAACGGTTAAACGATTATCCGATAAGTATTAGTCTTACCGTTAATATATTGCAGTTACTGTTTAAAACAGATTGGTAAAATAATTTGTGACATTGTAATACCTAATGTGCACATTAAAACGTCATAGCTGTACCAGCAAATATGTAGCAATTGTGTTGTGAGAATTGGGTTCTAAGTGTCATTATTTTATGTGGGCCTTATTTCCTTACTTGTATATTTTTCTACATTTCATAGTGTATGCGGAACTGGATTCCCCATTATTAGGACCATTGCTATAGAACTGATGTCACACTTTGGTAGCTTAAAACTTCAAACAGCATCACGTAGGTTATCGCAATTTTTGATAACTACTTTACCAGAGCAGTAAGCGCACCCATAATTTGAAGATGGAGCGATAGAAAACGAGTAATGCCTGGAATTATTTCACAAAAATAACAGAAGACACTGTTGTATGGAAACTGTGTAATACAGAGCTGAGGTATGCAAACAGCACTGGAGCAATGCTGAACCATTTGTAGCTGAAACATCCGTCTGTTTCATGGGAAAAAGTCAACATTTATTTCTGGCAGTTCAAGAAAATGCAACACACAACATGCCAAAAAACTTACGGAGTTGTGCACCATGATCACTATAGATATGCTGCCTGTAAGTGTCATTCAGGGTACAGGTTTTGTGCATTGATGAGTTTTGTAGAACCTGAATACCGTGTGCCTGTGAGACAGACTGTAACCTCGTGACTAGAGAAGTGCTATGAAGACTGTGAAGTCTCTCTGGGGAAAAATTGGAAAACATCAATTAAAGTAGCTTTCTACCATCGTAATATATACATGGGGTAGATTGTGAACTTGTTAACGATTAAACAGTTAACCAATGTAATTTTAATAGTTTAAATGGTTACTTTTAAAAATGATATCCCTAAATGACATACAGTTCATTTTATGAATACCTAGCCGTTGTATGTGCAATTTTGTTTTTCTTGGCATATTTAATTTTAACATAAAGGATACAATGCAATAATGACAATCTAAATTAAATTGTAGTGAATTGCAAGTCTGGTATTAAAACATTTAGGTTGTTTGGATTTGGGGGAGTTCTGATGCTGTATGATTGACTATGACAATTTATATAATTGATACTGCCACTTTTATACAATTGCAACAATACTTGTATAAAGTATGTCATGTACAGTGTCAATGGAAAAGTTATGATTTGCTAAGTATGATTATCCTGTTTATATGTATGTATTATCTTTGTATCTAAAGTTATGAATATTGCTCATTGATTTGTGTCTTACTCGTGTTGCATTCCTGGGTAACACACACCAGATAAGACTTACATTAGAGCCAGACAACTGTGTTTTGATGTCCCATTAGACACTTCACTCTAAAAATTGGCCATAGAAGAAACTCATTCCGCCCAATAAGCCTTCATGTGGACGCCTCAGCAAGAATATGGGTAATGGCTGCCCTTGTGAGTCATCAAAGCATGTAAGGACATATGCTCATGTGACCCTGCACTTCATCTTTAAACCAGTAACTTTACATGCACCCGCGCTGTGAGCTTTGTTTGAGCCGGTAAACTTCTAGGCACATAGCAAAGGGTATAAAAGAGCCCTGAGAATTCCGTTTTGCCTCTTTCCTGCCCTTATTCTCTGGACCATGGACTTCCAATGAAAAGAAGCATTTTGAACTTTGAACTGAGGACCTTCCAATCTTTTGGAAGTTGCCAGAGAGACTTTACAAGTCTAGTCCATCACTGCCACAAACTTATGTGTACGTATATGATCTATTAACCATTATTAACTCTTCTTCCTTTCTGTTATTAATAAATCTTTAGTTTTAGTCACTAAAGGATTAGTCACTTAGGAGACAGCACCTTTGATTTCCTGTTAACCAGTGTGGTGAGACACAAGTTTACTTTTGTTACTGGCTTGGTATAATTTAACAATAGAATAACCACCAGTTTGGGGTGAGTCTGCTCTGTTTCCCAGCAGTTTGTCCTGAATCTGGTATTCTCAGCTGTGACCCACTGAGGCACAGAGACAGGAGTGGAAGGTTGTTTTGAGGGTTTACTTTTTGTGGAAGAACATCAGCACAAGCATTTTACTTATTTGAGTTAATAAATAATATTACTAGGAGCATAAAAAGTGGTGTTTCTCTTTCTTTTTTGTCTGTTTAGTACAGCAGAGGCAATAATTGTATAATTTAATAAGAAATTTATTTACATAGTACTGTTTACATAGAGGAAGAAAAATATTCTGTTTTACAAGGGTATATTACAATGCATATTGCATTTAAAACATCCATACTGAAAAAGTCAATATGTCTACTGCCAAGCTTATTTTTAAATAATGTAAAGTGTTGGAATGACTGATCTTTAGGTCCTGTGTAAGGCTGTGGAGAAGCTGTTAGAATATATCTTGCATGAGTTGTATGATGTTTAGTAAAATGAATGATTGGGATTATCATGCACATAAAATTTATCTATTATGTTACATTCATATGAAGCACAGGCGCTGAATGGCATCCTAAAAACATGTACAGCATTATAAGTCCCAACATTTCTGTACGTTAAGCTATAGATTTAATTGTGTGCGCAACCCGCCTCTAATTAGCTCCGTGCAGCTCCCGGAAGTGGCCGCCAGGTGCTTAGGATACCAGGCCCTTAGGCACATGGATGGCCTCGGAGGCTCTGCATGCCTCCCCTGCTCCTAGTGCTGGCTGCGCAGCTCCCATTGGCCAGGAACCGTGACCAATGGGAGCTGTGGGGGCGACACCTGTGGGCATGACGGCAGTTTACGGAGCCTCCCTGGCCCTCCATGCACCTAGGGGCTGCACTACAGAGACCTGGCAGCCGCTTCCTGGGAGCCACGGTAAGCACCACTGGGATCCTGCACCCCAATCCCCCTCCCGCACCCCAATCCCCTGCCCTAGTTTGGAGTTCCCTCCTGCACCCAAACTCCCTCCCGGAGCCTGCTCCCCACATGCCCCCCAACACCCTGTCCCAGCCCTGAGCCCCCGGCCCCACCCCAGAGCCCATACCCCCAGCCAGAGCCCCCCCCCCACACCTCTGTCCCATCCAGGAGCCCCCTCCTACACCCCAAATCCCTCATCCCCAGCCCAGAGCCCTCACCTCCTGACCCCAACCCCCTGCTCCATCCCAGAGCCCTCTCCCGCACCCTGAACCCTTCATCCCCAGCTTGCACCCCCAGCCAGAGCCCTCACCTCCCTCCCGCACCCCAACCCCCTGCCCCATCCCAGTGAAAGTGAGCGAGAGTGGGACAAGGTGAGTGAGTGACTGAGGGAGGGTGGAATGGAGTGAGTGGGGGCAGGGCCTTGGGAAAGGGGCAGGGCAGGGATGTTCAGTTTTGTGCGATTAGAAAGTTGGCAACTGTAGCATCAAGCAGACCATGAAAGATCTTTTCCAACATGGATTACTCAGTCATGTGAGTTTAAAGTTAGGATCTAGCTGCAGATGAAATACTTTGTAGTTAACCTTTTGTTTAATTTACCTTATAAGTTCCAAGAAGAAAGCGGCCAAGAGTTTGTCATCTTTGCTGAAATACAGATAGGCTTTCGGAAAGGTTTATTCTCCATCTGTTTTTTATTGAAACTGCAGAGCCACTGCTGGCACTAGAGCACTGCCATTTATTTGGGTTTTAAAACTTATAAATGGGACCAACACTGTTTCTTAAGGGAGCACAATATCTATGAGGCGAGTGCATGGAAAGTACTGTGGTATAATCTTGAGTCAGGCTGAGGCTCCAATTTTGTTTTTCTTAAGAAGTCAAAGTGATTGAAATTATGTAACTAGAGGCTACTACTTTCTTTAGACCATTGTGTCCTCCTTAATGACTCCTTTAATCATGCAGGTACACATCATTATTATACCAATGTCTTTGAGCGCCAACTATTTTTGAGTGCTACAGTAAGGCTGATTATAATGAAATCTAATGTAGTTAAGAAGCCTAAACAGCATAGTCCTGTATTAGAGAGAAGTTTTAGATGAGAGATCCTAAAAATGAGAGCAGAGTTTAATTTTAAAAGGGCTATTCATTTTTATCATCTTCAGGAGTTTGTCCTCTTCCCTGTTTGCAGTTTACATGCTTTAATGCTTCTTGAGAAGAGGTATTATTTGGCAAATGTTTCATGCTGTTCTCCATTGTCCACTTAAAAACCTGTGTGTGCTTGTGTGGTCAGGGCACCTTCGCAGTCTGGCTCTTGATTCTGCTGATTATGCTACCCCCAGACTTCAGTCTTTCCATAAACCATTGTCTGTTATTAGATACCATTTTTCTCTGCCTCAGTGTTATTACTTCTTTGCAGATTACAGTTTCTTATCTAAAGCTTTGTGTTGATTTTCTGCATTTTAACATATCAATGAAATGGAGTCTAGGTAGCATGGACTGTCAGATTCCCTGAAGCATTCTGGGAAATCCCTGTTGGCTTTAGATGGCTGCCTAAGCTTTGCTCTTGCTATTAAAATTCATTCCTTTGTTTCCCATCATTTAAAGAAAATTTGATGGAACAGTTTATAAGACTAAAAACCTGCATACATTAGTATTTATGGCTGTATGAATTCCAGCTCTGGAAAACTCGACTAATAATTGGTTGTAACTACATTGATTATTTTGAATATATCTGGCCATAGGATATTCTGAGCCACATATTTTGGCCTTACCCTGAAATGAACATGTGAAGCAATTCAGCCATTTAAAGAGCCCCTGCAGTTTCACTTTGCTTGCAAATGTACTATTTACATTAGAGACAAACAGTTATGGGTTGTTCTTCAGTACTCCGCACAAAGCTTCACAAGATGTGCTTGCTTCTGTGCCAAGGTCAAATACGTGAACAGTATATTTTTTAGAAACGGATACACTCTTTGCAATTTGTATTTAATTAAGTGGAAATAACAGTGGATAAGACTGAATTTTGTCCCACGTCTGATATTGATTCTTTGTCTACAATGCTAAAGCTTATCTATAGCATTTTAATTATAGCATAATAATTAAAAGTATAATTACTGTTTTTCTTTGTTCAATGGATTCTTTGTGTGGTATCACAAAAGCATTTTGCTACAGTTAGATATTCTCAGTCTTCTAAAAGAGCCAGATCTTGTTTTTGCAAGCTAAATTGCTAAATGAAAGTGAGTCTTAACATATCCTTTTTCCCCCCAGAGATAGGTAAAGCAGTGTGTTGGCGTGAAGTATTGTGGTATCACTTTTTTTCAAAAAAGTTATCTCTTCACAGGAACTAAAGAGTAGCATAATATCCATGGAAATATGGAGACTTGTACTTGAACTCTATATACCAATATTTCACTGAATTTTTATTAGTACATTATAAAAAATTAGGGCCCAAACCTTATTTGAGCTTACCATCACCAACTGCTATTGACTTCACAGGTCTTGATTATTGCAGAATCAGGCCATTAATTAATAGTGCTACAAACCTCAAGTACTATTAAATTTCCTTTTGAGTTTGTTGCTGCTACTATGTAAGAATGTACTTTTTTTTTTAAATAGACCATGGCAAGGTGATACTTCTCCGGTAGACCCCAAAGGTAGAAAATAGACTGTTGTTCTGGGGTCGTGCTGGTTGTATTTACAAATCTGAACTGGACTACAGACATGTAAATGTAACTTCGTGGTAGTAAATGAGTTTTATTAAGACTCTTGAAATGTTGCTTTTTTGGGGACTCTCACAGGAATATACTTCTGTTTTCATCTCAGTGACTTTAGGAAAGGGGAACTATTTTTGTTGTCAGTACTTTGGAAAAGAACTACCCTACATATATCATTATTCAGCATGCACTTCTTGTAAATGTGTCTTCTCTCTACCTGTCTGGGCAAGAGTATTGTTTGTTTTGTTTTGACACACGGGCAGAAATCCACACACTAATGTTAGGACACAGGGCAGAAACCAGTCTCTTCCGTCCCTCTCTGTCGTTTGCTCTATAGAGTTCAGATTAACTATTCTGTCTTTCCTGCTAATGGTCCTTTTTAAGGTTTCTCTAGTGCAGTAGTCCCCAAACTATGGGGTGCGCCTCCTTAAGAGGAAGAGGGGAACATTCAGGGGAGCGCACGGCGGGCCCCTGGACCAGCCCCCCTGGGGCAGTGGAGAGGGAGCGCCTCCCACCCCCAGCTCTGCTCCGCCTCCCAGCCCCAACTCCGGCCCCCAGCTGCACTCTGCCCCCTGCTCTCTTTAGCACCAGGTCTTCCCCAGCTCTGCCTTCACCCCAAGCTCCTCTGCGGCTGTGCAGTAATGGAGGGGGGTGCGGACAGATTCCATCACTGGTAAGGGGGCATGAAAGGTAAAGTTGGGGCATCGCTGCTCTAGTGTGTCCTCGTTTCTTCACAACAGTTGGTTTCCATTTGACAGCTTCATGTGGGAGTCTGCGTGTTGACATCCAGAGTACTTGCCCCAGATATGTCCAGCACTGCCTTCTGATTCTGAGGGAAATACTCTGGTTGATGATTTCTTTGATCTCTTCTTTGGTAATGAAGTATTTCTAACCACTGCCCAGAATCATTCATAGGCACTCATTTTTGAAGGTGTCTAGTTTTCTGTCTAATGTTTTGGTAGATCTCCAGCTCTCACATCTCTGTTAGCACTGAGATTACCTTTGAACTGAATATCTTTGGTTACCAAATGTTGTTGAGCTTAGTAAATGCTGTGGATGCCTTTCCTATCGTTGGTGTCACTTCCTTCTTGAGGTCTTGATGGTGCTGCCCAGAGGGATGAACTGTTTTACTTTCTTGATATTTTTGCTGTCTAATGTGATTTTACTGCTTGTCTGGGTTTCAAGGATATTTATTTTAGTATAACTAATTTTGAGCCACACTTGGGCCAGCTATTTTTGCCCAGTTGTCCGTCTTTGTAGCTTTTCAGGGGTGTCGTCACTAGCGCAATATCACCAAAGTCTAGTCTTGTATGTCTTGCCATCTACCTATGCTATACCACTGTTTGTGTTTATAATACTTCATTATTCAGTCTATGGCAATGCCAAACAACACTGGAGATAAAATGTAGCCCTGTTTCACACCAAAGTCCATGCTGAGCCACTCTGTTCTCTGGTCGTTCACCCTTACAGAGCACTTCACATCCATGTACATGACCTTGATGATGACAATAACTTTAGCTGGGATTCCTTAGGATTGAAGAATATTCCACAATGTCTGTCTGTTCAGATTGTCAAATGCCTTTTGACAATCAATTAAATTGACGAAGAGGGGAGCTTGCCATTCTACTTATCTCCATTTATCTTTCCTTGTTTTGCTTTTCACTGCTTTGTTTCTTTTTCTTATACTCCTCCTTTGTATCTTCCGGTAGCTCATTGGCCTTAGAATTCAGGAGTTTTCCTTTCAGTACTTTTCTTTTCCTCCGTGAGATGCCACGTCTCGTGGCTTGTCCAATTCTTGCTCTGTCTATGTTGATATCCAACTGTGACTGCTACAGCTTGAATTGCTTTGTCTTTGAGCACTGCCCATTTTTCTTCAGGTGCAGTGTGTCTCACTTTCCTCCATCTCTGGCAGTGGCTCAAATCTGTTTCATAGTTCAAGTTGGATTTTCTCATAGTACTCTTTTTTTGTTTTCAGTTCTGTATTGTTGGTTTTCTTTACTTTTTTCTGTTTAAAGTTGTTCTTTCTCAATTTTAATTTCAGTTTAGCAATGCAAAGATTGTGGTCACTGTTACCCTCTGCTGCTAGATACACCCTTACAATTTGAATAGATTATCTGAATCTCAGGTCTGGTCTACACTGGGGGGGAGGGGATCGATCCAAATTACGCAACTTCAGCTACGTGAATAACGTAGCTGAAGTCGGTGTACTTAGACCTACTCACCGCGGTGTCTTCACTGTGGTGAGTCAACTGCTGCCACTCCCCCATTGATTCTGCCTGCGCCTCTCGGGGGGGTGGAGTACAGGAGTTGACGGGAGAGGGCTCAGGGTCGATTTATCACATCTAGACTAGACGCGATAAATCGACCCTCGCTGGATCGATCGCTGCCCGCCGATCCGGTGGGTAGTGTAGACATACCCTCAGGCTAATGCAGCTGTGGTCAGTTTGATTTTTCATTTTGCTGTTTGATGAATTCTGTGTGAGGGAACAAAAGTTACTTGCAAGAACTAGGTTAGACACCAAACAAAATTAAATGATGTCAATGATATTGGTTGATGCTTCCCCTTTGCTTTTTTCATTCCTTGGTTGCCACATCCTAATTTAGCATTAAAGTTGCTTCTCACAAAGAAGTCATGCTTAGGTATTCTTTCAGTCACACTTTGTAGAACACATCTTTATCTTCATCACTATATTCTTCTGTCGGAGCATACCATGGTGTGATTGACACCTTTAGGAATCTCGTTTGGAGTCTGGCATATATGATATGTTCGTTTAATAGGTTCCCAGCTGATGAGTGATTTTTATTCAGAAACTGTCATAATGAGTGTAGAGGAGTGGACTCACCCCGGCTGGGCATCCTGCTGGTGACTTCCGGGAATTAGCTCGTTCCAGCTCCGGAGCGCTCTCTGCAGGCCGGTGATCCGCCTGTCCTCTGGCCCCCGTTCCCTTTGCTGGACCCCGGTGCCCTTGTACCTGGGGTGCTGCCCCCTGGCAGTAATCCTCAGTCTTAGGGTCTCCCCTCCCCGGGGAACCCCCACCCACTATCCCCAGCTCCTCTGCCGTTCCCCAGCCCTGCTCCACTCAGGTACCCTGTCTCTAGATCCCTGCAGGCAGGCCCTTCTCTCTCTGAACGCAGAGAGAGACTGACCCTGGGCCTCTGGCTCGCAGCCTTTTTATACAGGCAAGCTGAGGCCTGATTGGGGCATGGCCCAGCTGCAGCCACTTCCCCAATCAGCCCAGCTTTTTCCCGGCCACAGCCCTGTCCCAGGGCTGTCTTAAGCCCTTCAGGGCAGGAGTGGGGGACCACCCCGCTACAATGAGCCATACTCCCTCTGAGTGTTTGTTGGTGACTACAACCTACATAATGAGTAAATTAGATGTTTCTTCTCTTGCTTGAAGCACTTCTTATCCTCACCTATCACTCTATCACTGATGCCCAGGATTTAAAGGCTATAGTTGTCCATCTCCGTCATGATCTGCAAGATCTTTGATGTCTGAAACATTGTCTTCACGCTCCAATAACCAACTTTTTGCCACCACCAAAGTTTTCAGGGTCCTGGCATCCAGAGACTGGCTTTCACCAGGATCCTTCATGCAGCATGAGGGGTCAGCAGTATTCATTTTTACCAGAATGGTAGCCTGGTTCCGTTTCTATTACCAGTGAATGTTTTTATGAGGGTAGGTGTGGCTAGCTTTGCACTCAACCTTCCCCACTTTATCTAGACTTGGGATCAGCATCCACATCAAGGTGAAGCAGGTGGGGTTATTGTGCCCCTAATGAAATACAGGTCTTTTGTTCTCAGTTTAAATCAACCAATTTATAAGCCAACCAGTTGTGTGCATTTGGTTGTATAATTACGCCATGCAGTGCTTAATGTCAAGCTGCCTGCAGTGATTCAAGAGCATGAGTACTAACCTCGGGGCAGCCTGTTAAGAACCAGGGCACAAATTTCAGATTGGTTGTGATCTATAGTTAGATATTGCCTGCCCATTATCAAGTGTAAACTTCTCAGGCACTAGAGCAGCCTTAACATGGAGTCATAGACAGTCCCCGATCTAGCTTGCCACCCAGGTGAACATCCCTTTGTGATAGATGCTGTGATTCATGGTGTAAGGCAGGGGTCGGCAACCTTTCAGAAGTGGTGTGCCGAGTCTTCATTTATTCACTCTAATTTAAGGTTTTGCGTGCCAGTAATACATTTTAATGTTTTTAGAAGGTCTCTTTCTATAAGTCTATAATATATAACTAAACTATTGTTGTATGTAAAGTAAATAAGGTTTTCAAAATGTTTAAGAAGCTTCATTTAAAATTAAATTAAAATGCAGAGCCCCCCGGACTGGTGGCCAGGACCCGGGCAGGGTGAGAGCCACTGAAAATCAGCTCGCGTGCCGCCTTCGGCACCCGTGCCATAGGTTGCCTACCCCTGGTGTAAGGGATCAATAGTCAGTCAAAGGGATCAATAGTCAGTTACTCCCAGTCCCAAAGGACCAGTCACTTACCCCAGGCCAATTGCACCTTAGATGTCACAGCAAAGATTACGCTTGTAGCCAATCTTATAGTAAACTATATAAAGATTTATGAAGTAGAAAAAGAAAACGAGGGTTATTTACAAGGCTAAATCAGATAAACATAGATACCTTTTGAAACTTAAGATTGCAACTCATTTGTGTAATAGAAGCTTTTGTGAAAAGCAAGCCCCTTTAGGGCTGACCCAGGCTAAGTACTGGGGATGTCTTGCTTGTGCCTAGTAAAGCTTGTCCCCCAGAGTACAAGCAGCATAGAGATAATCAGTTCCTTTTGTTTAGGGTTTTTATCGCCCTTCTGCCATGTGCTCTGAGTTGCAAACTCAGCTGATGAGAGGAATCCACTTGAGGGGCTCATCTTCATGGGGGGAGGAGAGGAGTGTAAGAGCAGGGCAACAAATTCTTTTGTTCTCTTTAATGTTCCACACCAGTCCATCTGATTTTGATGGGTCTTTCTGTGGGCAGGATGTAACTCGTTCTGTTGCAGATAGTCACTTCACACTAGTTATTGTCTCTCTCCTGTCTGGTGATTTAATATTCACAGAGGCTCACCGTACAACTGCTCAAATGATATCTGTACCCTATATTGTGAGGTATTATGAGTGAGATTAATACATGCAGCAATTCACAATGATTCAATAAAGTATTTATTTTATTTAGAATTTGCATATTCGCCGAGCCAAGCAATAGCATTATAGAAGCCAAGTGGAGCTCTCAGAGCCCACCGCTGAATGTAGTTAGCAGGCACTCCTCGACAGTGTGTATCATTGTTTGTTTGATCTATGCCCACACTTCAACTTGGATTGTCTCAAAGACCCCAACCGTACTGGTTGGCTGCCCGGAGTGCCTTGACCAGTCTGCAATTGATTAAGAAGGGCTCACTGATGATGTAGCAGGGTGGGCGAGCAGTAAGGTCTGTGACGAGGAACTGATTGGTTAAGCACCAGTCCAAACACATTCTTATAATTCTAATACCTATTTTAACAATACTAACACACACACAGCTGAGCTAGACTGATTCCAGCTATGCACTTTTCAGCATTCCACTGAGGCATAGGTACCTTGGCATGAGCTGGCACCTGGTCTGCCAGCGTCATGCTTAAGAATTACAGCGTAACTAGTGTATCCTACTGTCAGGTGCCAAATCTGTCCATACACAGAGCTTTAAAAAAAATCAAAACTTAAGAAGTAAAAACCCTCACTGGATTGTAAAGTTATTTATAATTAAGCATCTACTCTGGCTTTAGCCACTATTACAAAATTAAAAAATACTTAATATAGAATAAAAATCACAATACTGGAATATCTACTGTATATCCTATATGGTATAAACAAACAGCAATGGTCCAGATCCTCAGCTATGTAAATTGGCATGGCTGAGTGAAGCTATGCCAGTTTTCACTAGCTGAGAATTTGGCCTAGTAGTATTTGCCCACTACACCTATAAATAGCTATAGGGGCCACCCCATAAGGATGTGAAAGTATATTGAAGTGCCCTGTGCAGACAGATATGTGATCTTTTCTGCTGTTCCAAAAAAACAAAACTGCATGAAAGAGCATCTTTGTAGTGAAGTTGCTATAGGTATTGCCACTAAGTTGGGAACTTAGGCCTCTCCTATGAGAATGGCCATCCTCAGATGAAAAAGAGTGCTGGTAGATCTTTAAACAGAGACTTGATGAGATCTAGGAGAGTCTTTCATCTTTTATAGAGGCACCAGTAAGATGTTGAATTAAATTAAGGTGGGTTATAAATTCTTTTTCTGGACATAGAAAAAAATATTGATCAGCAATAAAAATTACACTTTCAACTAAAGAGAGATTTAATTTTGGAGAAAACTACAAGTAAATATATTCAGTAATTTAGGAGTTTGAAAGAGTTAAAAATGACTCCTTGCCATCCATTGGCAAGCCCACAGATTCTAGCAGTGGTTCTTTGGTCACCCTTGCTGCTTTGAAGGCACAGACAAACTTGTTAGCTATGGATGCCAGCTAAGACCTTCTCACAGAAGTACCAGGGCTGCACAGGATGTGATAATACAGGTCCCTCTGCAGAGTATGAGGACTGGGAACATTGATTTTTTCCCCTTCACTAAAATTCTGTTTAATTTTTACACTTCTAGGTAGTTTTTAATCAACGTGGCTTCACTTTCTGATGTGATTTTGTTGGTTTTTGAATTTCTTCATGATGCTCCTGCACCTTTCCCTTGCTACAGGAATGGGGCTTGCTGCAAATGGCAGACTTTCTCAGCAAGGAAACCAGGTGCACAAAAGGCCTGTGCACTGAGTGTAGCTTCTTGCCTTGTTTGCAACCAGGGGAACCCTATCATGCAGGGTACAGGTTTGACTCCAAAAATCCCCATGTCTTGTTTCAGGGCTTAAGTCAGTCTATTAAATCATATCCTATGTGTGGGACAGATTGTCCCACATCTGCCTACTGCATGGTTCTCACACCTTCCTCTAAAGCGTCTGGTGCTGGCTGCTATCAGAAACAGAGTATTGGATTAGGTTATGATCAGGCTCCCCAACCTGTAGCAGCTGTCAGGGCGGGGGGAAAGAGACAAGTTGTTCTCAAACACTTCCCAGACTGTGTTCAAAACAGATCTTTTTTTCAGTGTGTAAGGCTTCTTAATTAACCACGTCATGTTGTAAAACACTTTATTGCTCAAGTGTGCAAGAATGATTGTAAATTACAAAACCAGCTTTTTTCCTTAAGTGATGGAAATATTAATGAGATTACAAATAAAACATTCTCAGCACAAATACACAGATGTGACTTTACTAAATCAGTTCTCCTAACTAAACACAGGCATAAGAACGCCCATACTCGAGACCAAAGGTCCATCTAGCCTAGTATCCTGTCTTCCGACAGTGGCCAATACCAGGTAACCCAGAGGGAATGAACAGAACAGGTAATTATCAAGTGGTCCATCCCCTGTCAACCCTAGGTAAGACAAACCTAGGTAAGAAAGAGAACTTGAGAAGGAAAAAAGACAAAAGAATAGGTTCTCTGATTTATAGTCCATTGGTAGGTGGATGATGATTATTGTGAGCTTCCGGCCAGGATCTCTTCCTTCGGGTAAGCGGAATCCTTTCTCCAACAGAAGACATGTTGGAAGTCTGGCTTGAGGATGCATATATTTAAGTTTTTCTACTCTCCTTGTATCAGGAACTAACAAATTTTGCCAGATGAGCAGACAAAGATCAAATTGTAGCCTGGTAAGGATATGTTGGTGAAACATCAGGGTCTGTGGTCAATAGACTTAGTTTACCCTTAGGTTGGAGTAGAAAACAAAGAAAAGGCAAAGGAGTAGAATATAAGGCAAAACATCTAACTAAAATGGTGTTGAGACATTGAGTACTTGAGGTAGTATAATGCATATATTAGTTCCAAGGAAAACTACTAAGCTTCCTCGAACAGCCCTTTTCAGGGTTTTCCTGTTTTTTGGTGTTTTTTTTTTTTTTTTTATTTTATTTTACCCAGATGAGTGTGGGCAGTGTCAAAATGTGTCTGTCTTACCGGTCCTGAAATATAATTTACAAACCGTCTGAAACCTATCAATGGAAGTTCAGTTTTCGGAACAAAGTTCCACAAGGTTCCAGCATGTATTGGATGGTTCTTTTGTAATTCTACAAAAAAATCACATACTAGATACTAGAATATAGGCTTAAATCTATTTATCTCTCTCCTGGAGGTAGGCTATGGCAGTGATAATTGAGCTACAATTAATTTTTAACCTAGGGAAGTTAAGACAGCGTTTCCAGAAGAAGATTAAGGATGAGCAGTTGCAGACTTCTTTCTTCACAGTCTCAGCTTTTTTGTGAAACTCTAGCTGTTATGGTTGTTATGCTGTGGAGAAGAGACTAAATTAACTTGAAGTTATATGATATGAGTTGTTGAAGGAGGAGTTATAGGATAAGTGTGGTTAAGTGCAATTGTGCAATGGGGTATGTTGTGGTATGAAGACCAAATGCACATGTGCTTCTAAGTTCCCACAAGCCTGTACTCCTGGATAGAAGCTCCACCCAGACTGCTTGTTGGAAAGTTTTGGGGGTATTTAATGTGAAAGTTGTCAGATGGCACCTGTGGAGAGAGTGAGCAGCCACAGGGATGGAGTTAGACTGTGATCAGGAAGGGGAAGCACTGCTGGGCTTTTATAAGATTAGGTTTTCCCTGTGGGGTACGTCTACATTGAAGCTGGGAGGTGTAATTCCAAACTCGCGTAGGCGTATATGTGCTCTAGCTGGCACGCTGAAAATAGCAATGTGCCCATGGAGGCATGGGTGGTGGTTTGGGCTAGCCACCAGAGTCCAAATCTGTTCAAGATCCTAGGTACATATGAAGGCAGCTACCTTGAGCTGCTGCCTGGGCAACTATGGCCACGTTAGCATGCTAACTTGAGGAGAGCTAGCGAGTGTCTGTCTGTCCAAGCTGGGAATTACACCTCCCAGCTGCATTGTAGACATGCCCCAGAGGGAAAACCTAATCTTATAAAAAGCCCAGCAGTGCTTCCCCTTTCTGATCACTTGTTCATTTCAGTGGGTGTTATCTCTTACGGCAGTTATGATACTTTTAATATCAATATTGCTAACTATTTCACTGCTCATCAAGGCATGTAAAACAGGAGAGAAGGTATCATAATGAAGCTCTACAATAGCATTTCCCACCGGTGGGCTAAGGAGATGTATAAATTGAGATGTATAGGCCTTTAACAACACATGGTGGGTTGTGGTAAGGGGGCATGATTGATTTCATTTTCTTAAAAGGGGACTCAGTTTTCAAAAGCATGGGAAACAGTAGGTTAAGGAGACCATCCTTGGAATGATTCTTTGCGATAGTTTCCACACATTTTCCATCCAATGTATTATACATGTGGTACACAGTTCTAAAGCCATTCCATACCCCATTTTGTCACTTCCAAACACACATCATTCTTGCCTTGAAGTACCATATTAGATATTATTTCAATGGTAGTTCAAGAACTGCATTGTCTGTCTCTCTCAAAAAGAAGCTGCCTTCTCAAGAACACATTCTCAGGGCGCAACTAGATAAGTCCTAGATAATCGTGTAATCCATTAGAAGCTACATGCCCTTCATGCCGTGTGCTCTCTGTCTTCCACAAGTTTGTTTTCTAAAGACAGAAAATAGCTTACCTCCATTTTTTATTTTCAAAGATTGGTTATTTTACTGACAAGATGTTTCCTAGCAGTAGGCCAATAAAAGTATATCTTTACACCACACTTCCCTGTAGTTGACATCTGTTCGACAGCTAAGGTCGTGAATTTCTTCTTGCCATGTGGAAAACAGCCTCTCTACTTTTAGGGTCAGGCAAAAAAAAATACAGTCAACTTACTGTCAGTACATTTAACCCTCCACATTAATGGTAGAGTGCATATAAATATCTCCTCTGACATTTTGTAACACATCTGTCAAAGAAATAATAGCAAGCCCTGGTAAACTGTAGGCTGAGAGGATCTGGATTTGTGACCTGCCATGTCTAAGCTCGCAAAGAGTGGCATAGAAGCTTTTCCTATTCTATATGAACTCTTTTTGACTCTTCTCTTTGGTTTTGTAGTGAGACCTGAGGGCCAACAGCACAAATCTCTGGCCACATGTGCCTATCCGTCACATATGTTCCTTTTGGTTTCCACTTTTACCATCACCGCCATTATCAAATTATCCCCTCCTGACACACCAAACATAAACAGTTAGTATTCGGAAGGGATAGTGCAAAATTGGGCTGTGCAGAAAGGAA
Organism: Platysternon megacephalum; assembly: GCA_003942145.1. Lineage (NCBI taxonomy): Eukaryota > Metazoa > Chordata > Testudines > Platysternidae > Platysternon > Platysternon megacephalum. Next base: position 4,173,346 of record QXTE01000024.1, on the reverse strand, counting down.
TGATAAGAGGGTTTCTGATGTGTTTGGAGGGGGAAGTTTGGTAAAGGATATCCAGGTAGTCTGGTATCCCAAGAGTAGCAGAATTAAAGTTGTGGTATGTGGTCTGGGATGCACAGTAATCATGAGTGGAGGAATAAAGTGTATGTACTATTAGGTGGCTTAACTTATCTTTTCCTTGCTTTTGTGGTTGTGTGTGAGAAATGTTGTGCAACTATTTCGTAACTTTAGTGTATTAGTAAATCTAGAGTGTCATACTTCATAGCTTCTGTAGGCCAAGCTCACTGCATATACCGTGGGCTCCTTGCATCTTTCCATTTTCCCTGCCTCCAAGCTCCCAATGTGCCACATTCCCATCCCCCTCTCTTTAGGGAGTCCCCGCAAGTCCCCCAAGTTTCCCCCTGCCTGAGGTTCTGTGTGCCCCCATTCCCGTCTTTCCCCCAGGGTCTCTGTGTGCTTATCCTTTCAGGCTGTCAACATGTTAAAGTACACCTCTACCTCGATAGAACGCTGTCCTCGGGAGCCAAAAAATCTTACCGCGTTACNTTTAGAGGATAAGGGTGTTCTGCTGGAAGGTGTTAACGGGTGCCATAAACCAGTTGTGGCTGTGCTAAACAGGATGGTCTCCATTTTCCCCACTCTTGGTTTTTTGATTTTCCCCCAAAATCTCTAGGGTTCTGGTCTTTGAGGCTTAGAAAATTCCCTGAAATTTTGGAATTTGTCAGACGTAGCATTCACAAGTTGCAATGTTACAGACAGATGCCACCAAGTTGAGTATAAGGCATTTGCCGGATCAGCCGGCCATTAATATGATTGGGATGGAGTTTAAATGCACACAGAGTAGAAAACAGTTTTGAGAGGGAGAAGCTGGCCAGCTAATGTTCACAAAGCTGCTCTTGCTGCAGTCCTGCAAGTGGAATTACACTGGTGAATTGTAAGTTGTTCTGCTTCTGCTGTTTAATCCATTTTTGTTCAAGCTAATGTCCATAAATGAGTGGCATTTACCCTTCCCACATAAGTTAGTCTGCATAATTGACTTTTTTGTAAGGAACTTCAGAAGGGCTGAGAGCAATGACATTCACCACCTACTACTACTATTATAGCCCAGTTCGTTGGCTCAGCAGTGTCTGCTGCGGCTCTGCGTATCCTTTTAGGGTGCTTAGGGCAATCAATTCTGCATAAACACAGTCCCAGTATCCCACTCCGGCTCTCCTCTAATTGCCCCTTTCGTGATTACTCCAGATAGGTCTCCCAGTATTGCTGCCCCACCCACTCACCCACCTTATTCTTCTGCACTTCATTGTGGGGCTTAAATAGTGCCGAGGGCATTGTATGAGGCCAGTGAACCTAGATGAATTTTCATGGTATAAATAAAAATGGACTATGAAAGACTTGAGTCCTGTATCCACTCATTGCTCTTCTAATGAGGAAATAACCTACTCCAGGAGTCCAAATGATTCTTGGCACATCATTCACAGAATGATCCATTTGGCACATCATTCACAGAATCCATTTAATATCCGCCAGGGAAACTTTTGTGTTAATACACTGGAATTTAATTTGAGACTCTTATTTTAATACGTTGTGAACATCTACCTGATGATTCATCAAATGATATGCAAATTCCTCTTCATAAGATTATTTGATGCTCTGTGGCAGTTTTGATAGTATTGCATAAGAGAACATGCAATTTTTTCCTCACTGGAATTGCATCCTGAAGTGAAAAAGAGTTGTAAGGTTGTATATCGATCTTGCTGTGTAAGGATTTATGCTTTAGCTTTAATGAAAGATATGTAGAGGATACATTAACTTGAAAATACAATCCATTATTTATTTTGCTTTATCTTTAAAATAGCCTGTTCTCTTTCCCAATGCATATGTATAGTAGAAATATAAACAAGTCACATAAAATAAGGCCATGAACCTTCAACACTTACATAAACAGTATTAATAACTTTACATATGTGAGAAGTCCTACTGAACTCACTAACGTGTGCAGTGTTTGAAGTAGTGGGCTTTTAATCATTTACAAAATACAAATTACCGTCATTCATTTCTTCCTATCAGGATTAATAAATACCTTTTCTCTCCCCACTTCCCTATAATATCCATGTTTTGAGGAAAGTCATGTAAACTCTGTCATCTTGCTTTAGTAAATACCTTTGTAAGCTTTAAAGCCATTAGTATTTTGGGTCTTAATTACTTTTGGACTGATATGATTCCTCTGCCAAATTTAAACATCCGTTTACTGTATTTTGAACAGTTGAGATACTAATTCATTGTAGTCCTTGAGACTGATGGGATTTCTTGCATCAGCTTGTATTATTAACTATATCTAGTTTGTTTGTTTGTTTTAGAGACGAACAAACAGAAAATAACTAAAGCTGATGGTGACCATGACGATAACTTGGAATTAAACAGTATAAAATATTTTTTAAACTTCTCTTTTACACTAGTATCTGTAATATTTGGTTTCAATTTTAAATAGGGAATATATCCCCTTTTTGCAAGGAACAGTAACTTTAGACTTGAATTTGTACCAGTATTGTTTTAAAATAAGAATATTATATTGTTGTTTTTATTGTTCTGGTTGTCCATCCATTTTTTTCCTACTGCTGAACCAATTAGAATGGACACTAATTGAAAGTTCATGTTCCACAGATGCCAGTGTCATTATTTAATTTGTCATGTTGGTCAGCTGGTGTCTGACCTTTCAGTCACACACATCATGTGGCTTTTTTTTAAATCAGGGATGTAACTAGTTTACTTTGCAAGTTGCCTCAAGATGAGTTTCAGTAATTAAAGTCTAGTTGATGAGCTAGTGGCGTTTGGCAACTGGGGTTTTGAGTTGATTCTTGTTTAGTTTCCTCCTTTCATTTGAAACAGAATTGCATTTTCTCATAATTATAGGGAGGCAAGAATAACTCCTCTTAAACTGGTGCTGAGCAGGGCAGAAAGGCAACAAAGACATGGAAACTCTCTCTCAAAAATCTGGATACTGAAATATGATTTCACATGCAAAATAACCATAACTGGCACAGTGTGGCATATTGATTGCCCTGACATACAATAATGGCTCATCAGATAACAGTAATATACTTGTATTGCTTTATTTGTCTGAGGATCTCAAAGGTACTTTACAAAAATTAATTATGCCTTACAACAAACAATGAGATTCAGGTGTACTATGCATGTGATACAGATGGGCTAACTGAAATACACAGGTTAAGTGACTTGCTTGAGATCACACAGTGAATCAGTAGCAGAGCATGAAATAGAATGCCAGTTCATGGTTCTAAACTCTATAACACACTGCCTCCCACTCAGTAACAATGATGCTGTCATCCAGTGGCATACTGAGCATGATTCAGCAGTCCGTACTTAGTGAAAACTCCCATGGACTTAAAAATTGGTCTCAGGGGAAGGATTGCCTGAGGATTAACTGCAGAATTGGGGTAATTATTTACTTGGTGTGAGAAGTATTTTAAAATAGATATTTTGCATTTATTGTTTAGTAATTACTCTCAAGAACTATAAAAGAAATGTAACATTTAAATCTCAGTGCACAGAAAGCTTAAAGATCATCAGTTTGATTGTAATCACCTATTTATTTCTCACTGGTTTGCCTGTATGGACTCAAATTTACTCTTGATTTACACTTATGCAAGATCAGAATCAGGCCTGCCTTTCCTTTGAAGAGCTTCTTTAATTGCACTCATGTTGTGTGAAATGGGATTCCTTAAACTGACACTAGAATAGACTGAGCTTCAAGCGAAATTCAGCCTTTCTCTCTGGATATCATTTCCTTTGGGGGTCAGACATAAATCTTAATGTCCTGCTATCACTTGCCAACAACACTTTGCTCAATCAGGATGTCTTTCTAGCCTACTGGCTAGGGCACTGGTTTGGGATATGGATTCTTCTCCCCCTCCCCCCACCAATGTAGAACAAAACAAAATTTCAAAACTTCAACATGTTTTGTGAAATGGAATTATTGTTTTCTAGCCAGCTCTGGTAAACTTAAAGGGTCATAATTTAAAGGATCAAATTTGTCCCCAAATTTAGGTATTGTAAAAATAACCCTTTACATAACCTAAGTCCAGTAGAAATGTTTCTATTGTGCTTTTTAAGCTCTCAACTAGCTTTTAAAATCTGTTTAAATATTTGACACCCCCCCCCCCCCCCCCCCCCCCCCCCCCCCCCCCCCCCCCCCCCCCCCCCCNATCTTACTTGAGCTCTTCCATGGTATCCAACCTTAAAAAAATGACCTGCAATGTTTGCAACATCCAGGTCTGCTAGACTTCTACACTCCTTAGGAGGTTTCAGAGTAGCAGCCGTGTTAGTCTGTATCCGCAAAAAGAACAGGAGTACTTGTGGCACCTTAGAGACTAACACATTTATTTGAGCATAAGCTTTCGTGGGCTACACCCTACTACTTCATCAGATGCATAGAATGGAACACACAGAAAATATTTATACATACAGAGGACATAAAAAGGTGGGAGTAGCCATACCAACCGTAAGAGGCCAATCAATTGAGATGAGCTATCATCAGCAGGAGAGAGAAAAAAACCTTTGACGTGATAATCGAGATGACCCATAGAAGGTGTGAGGATATTTTAACATGAGGAAATAGATTCAATTAGTGTAATGACCCAACCATTCCCAGTCTCTGTTCAAACCTAAGTTAATTGTATCTAATTTGCATATTAACTCAAGTTCAGCAGTCTCTCTTTGGAGTCTGTTTTTGAATTTTTTTTGTTGCAAAATTGCCACCTTCAGGTCTGTCACTGAGTGGTTAGAGAGATTGAAGTGTTCTCCCACTGGTTTTTGAATGTTATGATTCCTGATGTCAGATTTGTGTCCATTTATTCTTTTGTGTAGAGACTGTCCGGTTTGGCCAATGTACATGGCAGAGGGGCATTGCTGGCATATATCATGTTGGTAGATGTGCAGGTGAATGAGCCCCTGATGGCGTGGCTGATGTGATTAGGTCCTATGATGGTGTCACTTGAATAGATATGTGGACAGAGTTGGCATCTGGCTTTGTTGCAAGGATAGGTTCCTGGGTTAGTGTTTATGTTGTATGGTGTGCGGTTGCTGGTGAGTATTTGCTTCAGGTTGGGGGGCTGTCTGTAAGCGAGGACTGGTCTGTCTCCCAAGATCTGTGAGAGTGAGGAATCATCTTTCAGGATAGGTTGTAGATCTTTGATGATGCGCTGGAGAGGTTTTAGTTGGGGGCTGAAGGTGACGGCTAGTGGCGTTCTGTTATTTTCTTTGTTGGGCCTGTCCTGTAGTAGGTGACTTCTGGGTACTCTTCTGGCTCTGTCAATCTGTTTTTTCACTTCAGCAGGTGGGTATTGTAGTTTTAAGAATGCTTGATAGAGATCTTGTAGGTGTTTGTCTCTGAGGGATTAGAGCAAATGCGGTTGTATCTTAGGGCTTGGCTGTAGACAATGGATCATGTGGTGTGTCCTGGATGGAAGCTGGAGGCATGTAGGTAAGTATAGCGGTCAGTAGGTTTCCGGTACAGGGTGGTGTTTATGTGACCATCACTTATTAGCACAGTAGTGTCTAGGAAATGGACTGCTTGTGTGGATTGGTCTAGGCTAAGGTTGATGGTGGGCACTAACATATTACCTTGATGGGAGCCATATCAATATCAAGTGAAATTGACTAGGACAAAAGTGAAAATGATTAGTCTACATATATCCTCCTAACTGAGATAAATGGAGTGTAATAAACAATCAGCACTAGTCGAGTAGCAAAAAAAAATTAGGCTTAGGTGTTGGGAAGGGAAGGTATAAGTGAGGGAATGTGTGGGTTTGCTTTTTTTAGATATGATCTCCAACCTAAATTTCCTTGTAACGGTGACTAGATATCTCAGAATATTAGTTACTTCTGGAGGTGCGTTCTTTTAAAATTGCTAACAAATGTTGTTTGTGTTTCTGAATGTGTGTAACATGGTTGGAGAGAATAAATCACTTCCCATTCTTTCCTTTCCTAATTGTTAGTGATCTGTTCATGCTCTTTTGAGAACTCTTAAGCAAGTGTTCTGCCATTTTCACCAAAATCTGACAATACACAGAGATTTGAGCTTTTTCTGACGGATTGAACTGGTGAATTTATCTTTAAAAAGAATTTGCTTTTATCTTCCATGAAATAAAATTGATGCTATAAAGACTGAGAACTGGTGATTTTGTGGATAAATCACTATATTTATATCTTTCAGAAAGTCATTTGAGATTCCAAAGATATGTAATTTGATGGTCTTTCGCTAATCCCTAGTAGAAAACAGGTAATCTAACAGGTGTGTTTCATGTGTAGTTGACGGGATGATCCACTCAGCGCTAGGATGGTCACTCGGGGGATTAGCTCGCAAGGTCAACACCCCTTCCCGTGTTTACCAGCCATCCTCCACCTCTGTGTCTGCGGCCCCTCTCTCGCGACATGAGCTGCTGCTGCCTCTTGTGACTCAGACTTCTGGCCAGGTCACTACACATGTTGTCCCCTTCTGGGGTATCAGACTTCCTTCAGCAGTCTTCCCATTCACTGCCACATAGTGCCACTCACTCAGTGGCTGGCAGGGGAACCCAGACCTGCCCTGTATTCCAGGTTCTGGCTCAGGGATGCTCTAGCCAGAAGTCAAGGTCTGTTCCCTTCTAGACCTTACTGCCTTTCCCTGATCCTTTCTGGCCTCTCCCCACTCTGGGTTTGTCAGCCCAAACATACCTCCCGTCTCCCTGGAAGTGATTGTAGATTACCTCCCTGCAGCCCCCTTTCTGCTGCCAATTTCCTGCCTTTATAGCCCCAGCCCAGATCGTTCCTCCTCAGCTGGGCTCCCTCACTCAGTCAGGGAATAACTTAGTCACCTGATTCCTCTCAACTGCGGCCTGTTGGGTTAATTAGCCCCCTTCTTGGTCTTCATTTAACCCTTTCAGGGCAAGTGTGGGGATGGACACCCCATCACAGACTGTGTGTAACAGATTTGAATATTAAAGTAGTAAAAACCTTTTTCCTCAGGGGGCCATCCCTCCATATTTGATTTCATTGGTGCTGTGGTATTGTATAAAACTGTACACTTGTGTCTTAATCACTTTCAATGGGAGTTTGCATTCTAAGTCCCTGATCCTGCAGTCAGATCTGCCCAGGTATATGTTTCCATTTGTGCAGTCTCATTGATGTCGGTATGGCTCTCTGTAGTCTCGGGTTCAACCACATGAACCCAGTTGCAAGATTGGGGCCAAAAAGATAAACATTAAACAAAGATGCATACATAAGCGACAGATAGTAGATATAATTTCCCCCAATAATTTTTATGGAAATTAAGATGACAATGATAGATCTTGGCAAAAAAAATCCTGTTTTTTCCCAAGTGGGTTTGATTTGAATAGTGAAGGGGACAGATAGTGGTGCACTGATATAGGCAATTAATTTCAGGCTTGGAAGAAGACATGAAGGTAGAAGTAGAGGGAAATGAAGGGGGAGAGGTTGAGTCTGGCATAAATGGTGGAGTTAAAGAAGTGAGGTGGAATAGAATATAAACTCGGGATAAGGACCGTCTTTTTGTTCTTTCTTTATATGGCACTTAGCACAGAGGGGTCCTGCTTCATGACAAGGGATCCTATATGCGATGGTAACACAAATTAATAATAATAATAATGTGCTAAGATAAGAATGATGATATAATAGGGAAAGCGAGGGTGAGAATCTTAAACTTCTTTTGGTAAATGTAAAATAAGTGTCAATCTCCATTAGAAATAAATACATTCAGATAATAAAATTGAGTGGGGAGAATGAAATACTTAGAGGTCTGATCCCACAAGCACTCTTTGTCAGGACTTGCAGAGTGTTTATAGGAACTTTCTTTTCCATTTCTGGCTTTGATTTTTGTTTTGAAGGATCTGAAAGTGGTAGTTATATACAGAGATGACACATTACCATAGGTGAAATGTTTACCCAGGACTATAAGACAGCCAAGACAATGGCCAGCTTTAATCCGACAGCAGTTTTTTCAAATCAAGTTTAAAGATTTTTACATCAGTGAAAACTGATATTATAAATTGTAGTCAATGGGGAGTAAATTTTCATTCCAGACCTTCCTTTCTCTTTGAGATGTGTGGCTGACAAGAAAGAGAATTACAGAGAAAATGAACCAGTAAGATTATTCTTCTAGATCTGCCATGCCTACACTGCAAAGGCATATAGAGTTATTGCACTGACCATTGTTTAGAATGCATTTCAGTATTTTTCCCCTTGACAAAATATAAAGCGAATTCTAATACATTGCTCTCATTCACCAAAAGAGGCTGAAAGTTAAATTTCATATTAACAAAATAACCCCCACAGCTAAAGGAAGTGCAAGATGTCATTGTCTTTTCCCTTTCCTAGTATGACCTCTGAATTTTATTACTAAAATACAAGAATAGGTGACCGAGCATTAGCAAAAGACGAGAGGAAGAGGTACATTTATAAGACCAGTCTGGTACTCGTTCTCCCTGACCTCTATTACAATAATTGTATCAGCCAGTCCACCCACTGAAGTGATAATGAAATAGAAGTAATGAGGATTTAATAAAAACCTTACATTTTTCTTTCAGCAAATTAGTGTAAAATTTCTAAATCTCAGTGAGTTTTACCTCCTGTATCATGACAAATCTTATCAAAGAAGATGAGCACAGGTGGGGGAAAAAAAGACTAATTACATTTAACTGTTAACTACTCTTTGTAGAGTGAAGGCTGTGTGACTGCTGACTAAATGAACAAACAAGTCTAGGAATAATAAGTTTGAGGTTACCTCCTAACTTGGGATCATTCTTTGAAGTAAGCATATTTTCAACTGATTCTAAAATGAACATCTGTATTTGTATTAAGGCCTATACTGGGAAGTGCAAAGGCAAAATATTTATCAGGTGGTATTTGTTTATGACTATCCAGGGTCAAAAATAAGATTTCTACATGTTTGCTTTTGTAGAAGATCAAACATCTGTAAATAAATGGGCATTCTTTACTGTGCCATTCAGAATGCTTAGCATGGCAATGTCCATATCCCAGCAAACAGTTTCAGAACACTAGTTTAAAAAAATGCATAAATATTAACTTATTTTGGTAGTTATATGTAACAGTATATTTTAAAGCATTTTGCATTTATTCTTAAAAGCCTAGTCTCTGACCTGGGGAATTCCACAATCAACCAACAGGTTGCAAAGATTGCTGACATATAAAAGTGTGTATTGGGGGTGTCTCACCCATTGCACTCTCTGGCTTTTTCCACTTGTGCTTGACAAGCATAAAGGAGGGAATGTAGAATAGGAGGGCTTGGTAAGGATGACAAGAAATGGGGTGGTAGTAGGGAGAGATGGACACACAAGCATCCATAATTATTACAGGTCCTTGTTTGAGAGGATAGTTATTTTCTAGTACTAGGAAGTTTTTTTGTTTTTCAAGCTACATTGTGGAATGAAGAAGGGACTGGGAGCCAGGAACTCTTAAAGGGACATAATCAAATTGAAAGCTAGTCAATTAAACAAAAAAAAACCTGAGTTCCTGAGTAAACAAAAGAAAACCTTGTGTTCATGGGAGGTTTAGTCTGCACTAACTTGAGTTAGGCAGGTGTGAAAATGCCTGAGTACACATGACACAATTCCTTAGAGTGCACTAACTCCGAACTGTGAAGTCCTCTTTTGAAGTTGCATTTGAAGTGAGCTAGTGGAGTGAATGTGAATTGAGCTAGAATTGTTCATGTGCACGCAATGCCATGCACTGGTTTTGGCAGTTCTCCAACTGCTGTCCCACACTGTTTTGTGAGTGTCCATTATTGACTTGTCCATTTGCCCTGTATTAAATGGCTCCTGTCCCATTTAAAAGCTGGAGAAATGCCAGGATTGGCCAGTTTACTCCTTGATTCCAGTACATCAGCATTACAGTGATATTACTCCAGCTGCCTTTATAACATGCTTGGAGTCATGCTGAGACCCTAGCTCTATCTCAGCATCGGTGCAGCAAGCTCTTAGGGCCAGCCACTGCAATAAAGATGTGTTTTGTGGACATTGCTAGTGATATGTTCTTGAGGGATCACAACCGGGATGCTGATAAGTGCCAGATAAGGAGCAAACCGTTCAGAAGAACTGACACTATAACCAGGGATACTAGGAAATAATCTGGCTGTGGAGACATAACCTGTCCATTTTTTGAGAAGCTGGACAGGATTTTATGCAATACACCTTTACTGAACCCAAGGAGGTTGTGGACTCAGCCTCCCTAAGGACAAGCAGCAAGAATCCTCACCAGAGGAGGGCAGTGAAGAGCTCTCCCTGGAAAGCTAGGATCTTTTCAGGACTCAGGACCTGGTATTGACTGTAGGAAGTGAGCCCAATTCCCAGCCAGAAACCAAGGCTGGGACTGAGGAGGCAGATTCTGTTCGGGAAAACCTTGGACTGCAAGTATCTGTCTTTACAATTTATTATACTATACCGCTGTGCTAGCTGCTGTTGCGGGTGCCTCACTTCTGCTGTCATTTTTGGCTAACGTGAGCTAGGAACCTTTCAGTCTCCAGCCCCTGCCACCCACAGCCCACACTGTCCCCCTTTGTTTACTTGCCCCCCACCCTTGTCCACATTTTCAAAATGGCAGCTAGACTGGCTGGGCAATCAGCTTCTGTCTTATGCCATAGCCCTGACCACTGACTGTTTACAAGCCCATGATTCCTCCCCTCATCTGTCCTGCCCAACTTAATGCCCACTCTCAACACATTCGCCTGCTCAAAATAGTGGCTGTCAGAATGGTGCAGCCACACCCTCTAGCCCACCTCCTCTCCCCTTACATGGCATATTCAAATAACGAAAACAGTTGGTTGGGAAAATTCCACAGTTGATTGACACAGTGGATATAGGCAAAACATTGGTTAGTATTCTCAGTTTACGTGAAGCAGACATAGACATTGCATGCCCATAAAGGCATTAAGATTGCAGCTCCCTGCTGGGGTGTGTGTGTGTACGTATGTGTGTGTGCGTGTGTATATGTGTATGCTTTGTATCAGACATTCGTAAAGGGAAACAAGTAGGGCTCTCAAAAGATTAAAAAAATTAATCACAATTAATCACACTGTTAAAACAATAATAGAATATCATTTATTTAAATATTTTTGGATGTTTTCTACATTTTCAAATATATTGATTTCAATTATAACACAGAATACAAAGTTTACAGTGCTCAATTTATATTTTTGATTACAAATATTTGCACTGTAAAAAACAAAAGAAATAGTATTTTTCAATTCACCTAAGACAAGTACTGTAGTGCAATCGCTTTATCATGAAAGTTGAAGTTACAAATGTAGAATTATGTACCAAAAAACTGCATTCAAAAATAAAACAACATAAAACTTTAAAGACTACAAGTCCACTCAGTCCTACTTCTTATTCAGCCAATTGCTCAGACAAACAAGTTTGTTTACATTTCCAGGGGAGAATGCTGCCCGCTTCTTGTTCACAATGTCACCTGAAAGTGAGAACAAGTGGTTGCGTGGCTCTGTTATGTAGCTGGCATTGCAAGATATTTACATGCCAGATGTGTTAAAGATTCATATGTGCCTTCATGCTTCAACCACCATTCCAGAGGACATGCGTCCATGCTGATGACGTGATCTGCTCGATAACCGTCCAAAGCAGTGTTCATTTTCATTATCTGAGTTAGATGCCACCAGCAGAAGGTTGATTTTTTTTTTATTGGTGGTTCGGGTTCTGTAACTTCTGCATCAGAGTGTTGCTCTTTTAAGACTTCTGAAAGCATACTCCATACCTCGTCCATCTCAGATTTTGGAAGGCACTTCAGATTCTTAAATCTTGGGTTGAGTGCTGTAGCTATCTTTAGAAATCTCACATTGGTACCTTCTTTGCGTTTTGTCAGATCTGCAGCGAAAGTGTTCTTAAAATGAACAACATGTGCTGAGTCATCATCTGAGAGAGCTATAACATGAAATATATGGCAGAATGGGAGTAAAGTAGAGCCAGAGACATACAATTCTCCCCCAAGGAGTTCAGTCAGAAATTTAATTAATGAATTATTTTTTTAACGAGCGGCATCAGCATGGAAGCATGTCCTCTGGAATGGTGGCCGAAGCATGAAGGGGCATACCAATGTTTAGCATATCTGTCATGTAAATACCTTGCAATGCCAGCTACAAAAGTCCCATGCAAACTCCTGTTCTCACTTTCTGGTGACACTGTAAATAAGAAGCAGGCAGCATTATCTCCCGTAAATGTAAACAAACTTGTTTGTCTTAGCGACTGTCTGAATGAGAAGTAGGACTTGTAGGCTCTAAAGTTTTACATTGTTTTGTTTTTGAGTGCAGTTATGTAACAAAAAAAATCTACATTTGTAATTTGGACTTTCACAATAAAGGGATTGCACTACAGTACTTGTATGAAATGAATTGAAAAATACTATTTTTTATCATTTTACAGAGCAAATATTTGTAATAAAAAATAATACAAAGTGAGCACTGTACACTTTGTATTCTGTGTTGTAATTGAAACCAATATATTTGAAAATGTAGAAAATCCAAAAATATTTAATACATTCCAATTGGTATTGTATTAACAGTGCGATTGATACTGCGATTAATCACGATTAATTTTTTAATCACGATTAATTTTTTTTAGTTAATTGCATGAGTTAACTGCGATTAATCAACAGCCCTAAAAACAAGTTTACCCTTAGGGATAATATAGTTGTACAGCTCTTAATGGCTTTTCAAAGGTGCATATGGAGAGAGAGCGAGCAGTTCAAACGATCAGTGCAGAACCCTGACTATATTTCTCTGCACTTTCAACATGTCTGCAGAGAAGATAAAACCCAATGTAAGACTGAGAAAGTGCTCGATTATTGATCCAGACATTGTGGAATAGCTGCATGGTAATTGACCCCAGCATAGCTCACAATTCCCTTCCATTCCTGCACTGCTTCTGGGGTCCATCTTGGCAAACAACTTCACAGCATCTCTCACTGGTCTGTCCTTAGCTTTATTCAAAAAGGCAATCTGCCTCCTAGTCACATCCTCAGTGTAAAGTCACGGAGTCAGGACAGCCTAATGGCGATTACTATCCTGCTCACCGCCAGGTGCCTTCTGCTAATCCCTCTTAGCCCCTGTATCTCCAAGGCACAGGCAAATTGCCAAGCCAAACTGGGAATGTAATTCCCAAACCCCACTGCCTCCATGGCACAAAAGCAAACCCAAACTGCATATACTACACGCCCAAAACTCCTAACCTAGCCCTCCTCAGGTACATACCACTTACCATCTTTGATGTGGTTTCCTTCCCCCTCCCCAAGACTGTGAAGAATCTCAGGGAGGAGAAATCAGAAATGCATGTTAAAAATGCCATCTTAGCCTCTCTGGAATGTGAACGATGAAATGTTAGCAGACTCCCCTCAAAAATTTAAAGCAATGGAGTGATGGAGGTTGTATTTAAGTTCAGAGAGGAGAAAAAAAGTCAAAGCTAGTCAAAGAGAGCATTGCAGTAGCCAGAGAAGGTGTTGCAGTGGCCAAAGACAGGGACGTGCAGAGGTAACAGAAGCAGAACGCTCTGCTGCAGAGTGTGCTGCTAGCAGGCACACAGACAATCCAGTGCCCTCAGCCAGCACCCAGCTATCTTCTGCATCCCCTGGACAATATGGGGTACTGGGAACACCAGCAAATGTTCCCTGCTGCACCCCTGCTGCCACCTAAAACTCAGCGCACCAAGAACAGTCACATCTGGGAGCCCAGCATATTTGAGTCGTCCCCCAATAACGTCAAGCCCCGATGCTCCACGCCAGAAGGCCCAAGAAGAAGCAGAGGCAAGGTGTGTGTACCTGCTTGCAAATTGGAGCTCCCACTCATTGCTGTGTTCTGCCTTCCACTGCACTGTGTCACTTCAAAGCTGTGTTTTATTGTTGTTTTAATTAAAGGTTTATTTCTGCTTGCTAGATAATAAATTGTTGTTTAGTAATAAAACCCATTAACTTGATTCATAAAGAATTTGCAATACATTGTATACAGAAAATCTGTGACTTTTGCATAAATCAGATTTTTTACAAAAGTATAAAGGCACAAACCAGATGAAATAAGAAGTTGCCACTTCTGCCACCCCGTGAATGGATTGAATCAGTTCTAGAGCCTCCACCGAGCCAGGAATAGCTGCTGTCGCTCCATCAGGGTACCTTCTGCTGACGGTTGCTGCGGTGGTCAGTCTCTTCCTGCAACTTGGCCCTCCTGCTGGGTCACTTTAAAGTCTCTTTCCTTTGGAATTAGTCAATGAACGGAAAAAGGAGAATTAACACAAATGAATTGTCCCAAAATTGGGTCAAGGTTCTCTTCTGTCAGAAGGTGCTTGTCGGGCTGTGGCCTAAAGTAACTTCACAAGTAATAGAGGGGAATGGTTCCCTCTCAAGGTGGCCTGAAAGGAAGGGGCCATGTGGCAACGTTCATCTGGGGCGCTCCTACCTTCAGGCAGCCCTCTCTCCAGGACTATATGACTGAAGATCTCCACTCCTCCTAGGTCAGCCATTAACTGAGCTGAATTTCTCCCTCTTAAGCGCCTCCCTCCAATTCTGACATCTCTGAGGTGCGATGTGGTGGAGCCACCTGAGTCCAGATTAGCTCATTAACCCTTCGTTGTCTGGTATGGGGTTTGTACACCCCGTCACACACCCATAAAAGCAACTGCAATGTTCACCATTTCTCCACAATGGGATAACAGCTGGAGGTACAGCTGCACATTTTCAGCCCTGAGATTCAAAGTAAGAGCAACAGGCATCCCTGACAGTACTCTCCTGGCTGTTCCCATTTTGTAGCGGACACTTCACTGGCTGCTCAAACTACTAAGTAGGTCTCTGCAGCCTCCCACCCATTGTTACAGCTTTCTTCTTTCTTCTTACAAACTCTGTCCAAAATACAACATGCAGCTATAATCTTAGGCAAGTTTTTTTGCTGCAGCTTCTAACCTAGCCCATATGCAGTGCCACCTTCCTGTCAGAAGTCCAAATGCACACTCCAACGTCATTCTGCAACTACTGAGGCAATAGTTAAACTGTTCCTTCCTTCTGTCCAAGTGGCTGGTCAATGGCTTTGTTAGCCAGGGAATCAGAAGCTAAGTTGGATTTTTCAGGAAAACTGAAGCAATCTCCACTCAATTAATATGGATATGGGGGTTTCATTAAGGTAAATAGAGCTGAGTTCCAAAATATACTAGCATCATGGACCTTCCCTGACCACCCTGCATTTATGTTAGCGAACCTGGCATGATGGTCAACCAGACCTTGGAGCACCATGAAGGAATACCCCTTTGTTTATAAACTCCTAGCCCTGGTGCAGGGGGCAAATAATAGGCACATGGGTCCCATCAGTTGCCCCAGTGTAATTTCGGAACCCTATGCCATTAATAATCTCCTGAGCATTACCAAGTTTTATAACCCAGCGCAACATTATCGTTTGCATGGCATCACACGCCTGCATAACAATGGCTCGAACAGTTGATCTTCCTATGGTGAATTGGTTGGACTGATAACATTTGGGGGTGGTCAGTTCCTGATGGCAGTAGCAACCCACTTCTCCATATGGATAGGTCATTGCAGGTTGGTGGGCTCTCACTGCATCTCCGGGGCCAGTTCAGTGCAGAAGTCAAAGTTGCCTTCACCATCCTGAAATTCTCTTGTCCCTGCTGATCACCCAGGTCTAGGATGATCCTGGTTTTCTGAGCCCAGAAACAGCGCTGCACTGTGTGAAGCTGCACCAGGAAGAGCTTGTGTAGTAGCAGTTCTCGGGGTTGTCCTTGTTCTCCTTCCGCTGCTGCTGCTGCTGGAGGAGCTGCAGACACATCATCTGCTCGGTGGTGCAACAGGTGAAGTCCAAAACTGAAGCTGCTCAGTGCCGGGAGCTTAAATACAGCCCAAGCAGCCTCTGTGTATTTGTGATTACCAGCATAGCGGCATAGAGTGTTGTTGGGTCTGTGGTGGCTGGCAACAGTTCAGAAGTGGTGCTCACCTGTTTAGAAGGAGAGGAAGCATGGGACAGAGATCTGAACCATGAGATTTTTAGAAATGGACTCCCAAGTCCCAGAATTCCACTGGCTTCTGTGAGTCCCACCGCGCAGAGTGAAAAAAAAATCCAGAATGCATACAGCATAAAAGCAAAGGGCATAAGGATACACTCCCAGAATGCCATACGCTTAGTACGCACCAAGCCCCTGCCATGCGTACACAATGATGTGAATGGAAAGAGGGCACAGCAGTCCCGTGTGCACACTATTAGTACAGCTTCCATATTGTGCACCAACTAGTGCGTGTCAACTCAGTGTGAACTAAACCCCCCATGTAGATAAGCCCTGAATATATAGAGAAAACTGGATTTTACTGTACTCAGAGTACTGTCAAATACAAGGGAAAACTGGGGGAAAACATTTCTTTTGTCCTCTGATCCTTACCAATTATAGCAATTTTACCAGTTAGTTGTAACAGTAATAGTTTAAAAAATAATTTGGACATAAGTGTGATCTTAAATTGATGGTGTCCCTTTTAAATTCTAATCCTGCCACTGATTTGATGGTCCTCCTTGTCACTTGCGGTAAAATTTTCAAGCTTGGGTTTCTAAAGTTAGGTTCTTATTTAGGTGGCCTGTTTTGCCAAGGTGCTAAGTCTTGACAGCTCTCATTAAAGTCAATGGATGCTCAGCAGCTCTGACAATCAGCCGCTTAAATGGATATTTAAATGTGGCCTAACTTTAGACTCCCGAAGTTTGAAAAGGACTGAGAATGAAAAAAGATAAACAGTGGTGTCCCCCAGGGGTCTGTTCTGGGACCAGTCCTATTCAACATATTCATAAATTATCTTGAAAAAGGGGTAAATAGTGAGGTGGCAAAATTTACAGATGATGCAAAACCACTCAAGATAGTTAAGTCCAAAACAGACTGCGAAGAGTTACAAAGGGACCTCACAAAACTGGGTGACTGGGCAACAAAATGGCAGATGAAATTCAATGTTGATAAATGCAAAGTAGTACACACTGGAAAACATAATCCCAACTATACATATAAAATGTACATATAAAAAGTAGTACACACTGGAATACATAATCCCAACTATACATATGATGGGGTCTAAATTAGTTGTTACCATTCAAAAAAGAGATCTTGGTGTAAATGTGGATAGTTCTCTGAAAACATCCACTCAGTGTGCAGCGGCAGTCAAAAAAGCTAACAGAATGTTGGGAATCATTAGGAAAGGGATAGATAATAAGACAGAAAATATCATATTGACTCTATATAAATCCACGGCACACCCACATCTTGAATGCTGCGTGCAGATCTGGTTGCCCATCTCAAAAAAGATATATTGGAATTGGAAAAGGTACAGAGAAGGACAACAAAAATGATTAGGCATATGGAACAGCTTCCATATGAGGAGAGATTTGTTCCCTGTAAAAAATTTACTTTAATTTAAGAACTTTGATGCAAAAATTAAAGTTTCTCAGTACAGTAAGATAATAGAATCTTTAGCATTTGATGTCTTTCCTCTGATTACATTCTCTAAATTATTAAAGCTGGGAAACAATGAATTTGCACATATTCTCAGTATTAAAGTAGCTGTGCCTCGCAGTAACAGAGTGAAAATTACAGGAGACAATTAGAAATTGTGGTGTCATCATATTTTCAATTAATCAAACCAGCTGTGTATTAGATGCTGACAAAATAAGGAAGCAAGATGAGATGAGAGATTAAAAACACGTAATGAAGTAGAGACTTTGTTAAAACTCAGTACTTACAGTTCTCTTGTTTGCCTTAAAAGGAATTTGTTTTCCAGTTTCAAGTTCCTGTTTTTAACACAAGCAGAATAGCAGTCTGTGTGAAACTTACTGAGTATTTATTGAATTATGAAAAATAAGCGAGGCTGACAATTATTCACACAGGATTTTCATTTCCCTTTAATATTTGAATGTAGTCTGGTTTATTATGGCAGTGTTTTTCAAGTGACAATGTAATATTTTTAAAAAAATTGTCTTGTTCATCAGCATTTTTATACAGCTTATTTTAAATTACATGAAAAGGGCTTTTAAAATAACAAGGAAAAAACCTACAGTATTTAGGAGGTTCCATTAACATGATTTATATTTACAGAAAATGAATGGAAGTATGATGGAATTATGCTTTAAATATCATAGTTCACTCAAATGTAATAGACTAAATTACAATCAGATGCAGTGAATATGAATCAGTTGGTAAACTACATTTTTAGTTGAATGTAAAAATACAAAACCATTATTTGATCAATCAGTGGTGCATAGAGTGCCTACTATTAAACTATTTTCTACATTGCTTATGTTTTTTATGGTTACCAGGATACAAGATTAAGCTTAACAAGGTCTGATTGTGCATAGTAATTTGTGTGTCATATTAAAGGGATCTGAGATCCAAGTTATTGATTTGAAACAGCTGTTAATAATGAGTGACAAGCAGGTGCTATTAAAGAAAATTTGTATTGCACATACCATTGTTATGGTCAACCTTGAACTCTGGTGAAATCCATTGCAAGGGGACAAATTACTTGGCCACAAAAAAGGTTTCACACTATTCATCAGCATTTCAACAGCCATTACTTAGAGAAATTGACATTTTAAACTACAACTTAAAATTCAAGCACAAGTTGTGGTTTATATTTAATGAAGTTTGGAATTGTCTGTTGGTGGTGTCAGACAACTGTTCAATGACAGGATACCAGGTCCATCCACAGACGCTACTAAGAAATAGGAAAAATGCAAAGCTGTTTGTTGTTCTTGTTGTTTGGATACTCCTTGTCTCTAGTTATCCTGTGCCCATTTTAGAAAAAAACATTTTAAGTACATTATAGGCTAGGAAAAGCTATTTAAAACGTCCTTTTTTCCAGATTTGCCCAAATCCCCAACTATTTCTTTTGAACCTAATATTTTACAACATCTGGGCTAATTAATTATAGAATGGGTGACATTTTTAAAAAGTACCTAAGCACCATTTTCACCTACTCTACTTTGAAACGGCGCTAGATCAAAATGCATTAAGGAACTGTCAGTAGGGTGCACATGGGCAGTTAGTGTGTAGCCAGTTGGGATGGGCTAGATTCACACCCCAGTTTTCCGTAAACTAAATGTTTGTGTAGACAAGCCCTAGGTGTCATTGGAAGTCAATGCGACTTAGGTTCCCATATGCTTAAGTTGCCTCTGAAAATGGGATTTAGGTTTCTAAGACACTTAAGCACTTTTGAAGATTTTTACCCTTGATCATGATAATATTTAGTTCTGGAAAGATTAAACTAGATGTGGAATTTAATGTTCCTACAACAGCTATGACTTAGGACCCGATTTTGGAAGCATCCCTGTTCAGGAAGGCCTCTTAGGCACATGCTTAATTTTAAGGCCCATTTGTGTTTAAGTCCCATATAAGTCAAATTAAGCATGTGTTTAAGTGCGTTCCTGAATAGCATGTTTCGCATAATTGAATTCTTGCTTCAATTAGAGCCTTAGGTCTTGATTCATTTAAAAAAAAGGTCTTCCCTACTGCTTTGCTGAACAGACTTCTTCAAAAATGAATATACATCTTCAGGGCTCATGAAGTGTGGCAAATGAGTGGATTAATATCTTGCTGAATCATGTCCAGATTAATGTACTAAATGTGTTTTTCTCCAGCAAACTAGAACCATATAAATTGACATATCGAATAATATGGTTGAGGAGTTGCATAGAGAATAAACCAATATGTAATCCCATAAAGTAGATATATGTCCATATCTTCATGTAAACGGGTTAAATGATTTAGATTCTTTAAAAAAATATTTGTGTCATTAAGGATGGGCCCAAATTGATTCTCACTGAATTGGGGATTAAACAAAAGCATAATAGGATATGACTCTAAAGTACTCCTGCTGGGAAAAATCTCCCAGAAAGATTTTTTGGATGAGAAAACACATGGCTTATCGGCAGTAGCGGCGCCAGCTTTGCCGGCGCCCTAGGCGGCGGAAAGTCCTGCCCCCGAAATCCCGCCCCCAACAGCGGCGGCGGAAGGTCCCTCCCCCAAATTTGAACGGGTGGCTGCGGCGCCGGCGCCCCCAAAATAGCCGCGCCCTAGGCGACCGCCTAGGTTGCCTAATGGGTTGCGCCAGCCCTGCTTATCGGTACTCAGATGGCTTGTGAAAGTCTGGGATGTTGCTACAATGATGTAAAGTATTATGTGTATAAACATATAGATAAAGTGACAACCTGGACAGTGTTGATCATGTATGGTTTAGGAAATGACATCATCTCTGCTAGATAAGAACTTGTAACGTTTCATTGTACTGTAATGATTAAGGTATCTGAAGAAAAAAAGAACAAATAGTTACAGGGGCTCTTTTTTCTGTTTACTTTTTATGGTGATGTTTTTTGTAAATAGATTTTTATAAAGTTTAGGGGTGACTTTTCAGATTGCTGTAGAGTCTGGAATAGTTCACCTAACCTTATTTCATAACATAACATCCTCATCTATTAAATTCATTTTTTTTCTCTTTATATCCTATACTTAACCCTTTTCCATTGCATATTATAGCCTACATGCTGAACAACAACTAAATTTATATCTTTTTACTTGCTGTGTCGTCTGGAAGATAGTACAGGCAATTGGGAATCTGAACTCTTGGTGTGTCTCCCCATTCCCCTTGTTGTTTTTCCTATGCCCCATGAGAATACACACATAGAAGGCACCTTGTACATGTAGTTCTGCACTTTCTGTTATATAGAAAGTGGAGCCAGCTGCTTTTGTGATAAAGGCGTCTGTGCATTGGGAAAGATATTTCAGAATGGGGGGGGGGACTTTAACCGTGAATCCAGGGGCTACTTAGGCACCTGAAAACTCTAGTTTTTTGGGATTTTTTAAGATAATTTAGAAATTAGCTGATAGAAGCACTGTATCTAATTCTTATATATATAAAAAAGAGAATTAAATAAATATTAGACCCACTGAGCTCTAATACTCACATCTTGTGTTCTCACATCTTGTGTCAAATCCCTTAAATTAAAGGTTACTATTTAGGTTTAAAATTTTAATGTATATTCTTACTTTGTTACTAACTCTTGAATACAACAATTGAAACAATTATAGAAAAATCTAGATTACTCTCTCTCACTTTTTTGCCTTTCACCAAGCTTGGATTAGATCATTTAACTTTGAAAACATCCTACTAGGCTAAGGCCCCGTGAGTTTATACTCCAACTTCTTGGGGCTTTAGATGTGTTACCTCACTACAAATAATAGACTAGAAACTAACCTTAAGCAGGAGTGAAACGGACACTTTCAAATCACTTTCTCAATATTGCCAATCTCAAATGTTCAAAAATCATGAATCAGGCTCACCAAAAATCACGAGATTGGCTTTAAACTCATGAGATTATGTAAAAATAATAGATTTGGTGTTCTTTTTATTTGCCTTCTTCTTTTTGAACCTTTAGGGTGTCCTGGGGTCACATTTGGAAGCTTTCTCCACAGCCATGAGGGTTAGAAACTTAATTTCATTATAACAGCACTGCTCTACCTCACCGAGGGGCTGTGAGGAGAAATAGGTTAGACCTTCTGAGGCGCTCAGAGAATACGGTGATGGGGCCACATAAGTACCGCAGGTAGAGTGGGAACTTCTCTATACCACTGCTATCCCTTCCCCTGGTTTTGGCCCCTTCTTTTCACCTCCAAACCTCCCCCTTTTCTGAATGTAACCTTGGTTCAGAGGGGTTGGCTGTATTTTTTCCTGAGTCCCCTGTGTTCACTCTAAAACCCCTCTTTCCCCCTCCCCCCAGGTATTCCTGTTTTACAGGTTAGACTTCCAGATCCTTAATTGAATCACCCTGCCTCTGTTTGTAAACAAAATACTGACTCCCTGCCCCAGGGGCACCTCTCCTCTGCAGAACTTACATTTCACACTAATGCTGTGCTGTAGTTGAGCTCCACCCATGATCTTGCACACCTCTTGTAAGAAACTCGGGGTGGGGGAGCTCCTGCCCCCCCCCCCCCCCNCTCTGCAGAACTTACATTTCACACTAATGCTGTGCTGTAGTTGAGCTCCACCCATGATCTTGCACACCTCTTGTAAGAAACTCGGGGTGGGGGAGCTCCTCCCCCCCCCCCCCCCCCAAATGGCATGCGTCTGACGAAGTGGGCATTCACCCACGAAAGCTTATGCTCCAATACATCTGTTAGTCTTAAAGGTGCCACAGGACTCTCTGTTGCTCAGTGTAGACATACACACTGAAACACAAGAAGAACTCTGTGTAACGTGAAACTTTCTCCTTCATCAACAGAACTTGGTCCAATAAAAAATATTACCTCACCTATCTTGTCTTTAAAATAATCTTGACTTTTATATGCTAGTTTGGGGGGGAGGGGAGGGGAGGCTTAAAAATGAGTATGCTTGATGTATCAGAAAAAAAGTGGTAATTTTGGTTCAAAGAGAAGCGTTAAGCATTATATTATAGTCAGGAAACTAACACTGATAAAACCTATTATAAATCTATGGAGCATGTTTTCATTCCACCTTATTTTTTGATAGATGGGGGAGATTTCTTGTGGGTTATCTTTGTTCAAACTCATAAAAAAGGGAGTAAATTACTCCTGTATCAGAATGACCCCTGAGGCTAATATGCTTATAAAGTTACTGATATATCAAACAAGATTTTCAGAAGGCCATAGGCAGTCATTGTGTGTTGTTCCTATATTACAAGCCAGTGACAAACTGTCAGCTATTGAGTGCTTGTGGAAGTGGAATTCGAAAAATTGATGTCATTTTAATGTGCTATGTGTTGCAAATACTAATCTGAACAATGCCTTATTAGTAGTTTATACACCTGACAGTATTATGATGGCAGTCTGCCATTATCAGTAGTTGGGAAATTGGTAATTAGCCAAGTGACAGTAATCCTTCCATGGATACTATCAGCAAAAAGCATAATGACAGCCTGCTCCTGAATGAATAGTAACTTACTGCTGGGGTAGTTTGAAAACTTGAACAGTATATATAGATAAAATCATTAGTCAAATATTAACCCAGGAACCCTAAGCTGAAACAAAATTGAATTTCTATAAAAGTTGTAAAGCTCACTGTCTTCCTGCCTCAAGAAGCTTTTTGTATTAACCTCTGTGTTTAACAAAGCTTTCAGCCTGTCATTGGGAAGGGAGGGAAATAACAATAGCACTTAACCCCATTCTTGAAGATGTCCCCTTTTAATAAGGATAACATGCAGCTTCATTCAAGGTTCTTTTGTTATTTCCCCAAAGGTTGTACCATCTTCTGAGAAAGAGAGTTTGCCTTGGGAGCTCACCTGGTACATGTTAAAAGCATTCTGTTTGATTTTCCTCCTGGGTGTATTGTTTAGTAAGTTCCTTGCTTGGATGGTTTCTTTCTTTCTTTTTTTTTTTTTTTTTTTTGTAAAGGCATTGTTATGATGGAACAATGTATATGTGCAGCCACTAGGAGAGAATGTGAGATGATGTAGCCTATGGTATTACCGTTATGCTGCTGGTAGTCAGTTCTACAGTATTTATCCTTGAAACAGGTACTGGAGAGAAAACTGGCTCATGCTATAAAAGCATAATATATGCTGATTAGTAAGGGAAAACCTTGGAAAAGATGGGCAGGAATTGTGCTTGCATTTCTTATTGTGTGCAGTGTATAACCCACACAGGCCCTGAAAGGATAAATGTGGGCCTGAGATGCCAATCTTGCTACCTGGCTGCACTTGGAGAGTGGGCCAGGCTTAACTTAACTGATGATAAAGCCCAGCTGGGTGGTTAGTATAAAGAAAGGAAGTTGAAAGAAGAAAGGAGTTGTAGGGAGAGAGTCTGCAATCATTCCCTGAGATATAGTGATGAGGAGGAAGCCCAGGCAGGGAGAGTTAGCCCCGGGGACTTTGCTTGACTAGTGAAGGCAAGCGGCCAAGAGAGATGAAGCAGCTGTTGGGAGTGGAGTGGAGTGGAGTGGGGGTAAACCCTGATAAAAGGTCTGGATTTGGACATTGGATTGAGTTTGGGATTTTTGTTAGGATATTCCACAGGAGGGCCCTGGGAGTCCTGGCCCAGAAAGAAGAATGAGCTTAGAGAGGGCCTGAGAGAGGCTGAGTAAGAGAGAAGTCCAGGGAGGCAGCAGCAAGGATTTGTGAGGAATAGACTTTGGCTTTGCTGGCTATAGGATCTCTGGGCTGGAAACTGAAGCGTGGGAGGGCCTGAGTTCCCCTACTAGCCTTGGGGGGAAAGGTGTCATGAAGCCCCCCTATATAAGGGGAAAGGACAGTGGAAGCACTGGGGCAAAGGGGTGCAAGGAGCATGGGGCCCAGACTTTATAAAAGGACACTAGACTTATATTTATGGGACTCTGTTACCCTGGAAATGGTGTACTAAAATTATGACCTGGCTGAGTCACAGGAAGAGGCGGTCCACCAGAGGACCAGAGAGGCCATTGTTGGGTTGTAAGATGGGGAGAGATCTGCTATGCCACATCTGACCATGAGGAGGTACTCCAGTTGTGAGTCCAGCCCTTCACGCTAGTCTTTGCCAAAAAGATTTGCAATCTCCAGATCATGCTGCAGGTGGCCTTCTCCTTGGATTAGGGTTGCCAGGTGTCCCATTTTTGACCAGAACACCCAATTGAAAGAGACCCTGGCGAGTCTGGTCAGCACTGCTGACTGAGCCGTTAAAAGTCTGGTTGGTGCAGGACTGGCAGGCTCCCTACCCGGCTCTGCACGGCTCACAGGAAGTGGCCGGCATCTCCCTCTGACTCAGAGGCACAGGGGCGGCCGCGGGGGCGCTGCAGGCTGCCCCCACCCTGAGAGCCAGCTCTGCAGCTCCCATTGGCCGGGAACAGCGGCCAGTGGGAGCTGTGAGGGTGGTGCCTGCGAGCAGGGGCAGCACGCAGAGCCATCTGGCCAGGCCTCCACCTAGGAGCTTGAAGGACATGTCGCCACTTCCCGGGAGCTGCCTGAGGTAAGCACCGCCCAGAGCCCGCACCCTGAAACCCCTCCCATACCCCAACCTCCTGCCCCAGCCCTGAGCCCCCTCTGGATCTTCAGGTGGCAACTGTAGCTTGAAGGTTTTTAAATCTAACATGGAGCTTAAAATTGAAGATTTCATCTCCTGTGGACCTCACCACAGCAATCCGTGTCTGTGACCGTCCACCCAGATTTCTGTTTTCTCTTCCTGGGACTATCCTTGAAAAGCATTTGGAAGCTTCAGCTTTTCCTGGTCTACTCTGAGCAAATGACAGCAGTGCTTCATAATAGGTGCTTACTTCCAGGTGTAGATCTTGGTGTGGTTATTGTCATAGTTTCAGGGTAACTGCACCTGTATTTCCCCACCGTGGTTCCATGAGGGCACCCATTTAAAGTTTCTGGCTCCCCGCTGTCTCCTCTCTTGGGCGGAGACCCATGTGTGTGTCCCTCCTGAACAGGGGTTTTAAGGCTGCACAGCTCCCCGCCTACACTGTGATATCTACAGCAAGCCAGTCTGCCTAAAGGCCAGGGCTTGTGCTTTGCTTTCTCTCTCAGGTCCATGGACAGTGTATTACCAGCAGTTACAAGTTACCACACAGCTCTTTCTAAAGAAGCCCATTTATTCTTAAGGTAAAAGCATTACAGAGAAAACATATAACACCAAAACAATAAATGTTCTTATATGCGTGCTAAAAGTTCACCAGAGATTACCCATCAGTCTTATGGTGCCCTATTAGACCAAAGTCTTTCCAATCCTTTTGCAAAGGTTGGGGAGACCCTCCTTTGGACAAAAGGTTCTGCCTTTTTTGCTGGATGAGAAAGAAGGCCCCATGTCAGGTTAAGCTCATCTTTTTATACCCAAAGCCCTTTATTTGTCTTCAAGTCTCTGAGAAACCCAGCTTGAACTGGTATATGCAGACAACTCTGGGGGTACTACCCTAGGGTTTTGTAGTCTCAATGATTCACTTTAATAACCTCCCACTTTTTAAAGTTTCTGTTGGAGCTGTGGTAACCCACCCCCGTGGAACAGAACACGATAATTTTAACTATTCATAAATGTAATACTATATGGTCTGCGAAGACTTAGCATGTGATTTCAATTATGCATCAAGCCCTAAATGGTGTCGGAGCCAGCTATCTTTGAGAAACTGCTTCTCCACCCTGTTTTCAATCATATTGGCTGAGATCTCTTGGATTCTTACTACTGTCTGTTCCTGGAATTGTGCTGTTTAGGACTGTTGGCTAAACAGTTTTGACAGGGCTGATATGTCAGTTTCTGGAGGGGTAGTGGGAGGAGGTAGATCAAGTATCTAGAGTACTATGTCCTGCTTTGAACAGGTGGCAATTTTCTTGACCTTTGTGAAATCTCTAATGACATCATCACGTGAACTGCTTGCTATGTGACACTCTTCTGAAGCGGCCTGATATCTGAAGAACAGCGTTGCTGCAGGGGGAAGTTGAAGTCTATTAGCCAAACGAGAGACCCATCAACTGCTCTGCAATCTCTCCAGTGGTATTTTTAGAGTTAAGATTTTTTGATATCTATCTTTCTGCTCCTGTCTCCCCATGCTAATACTCTTCATTTCCTGCATCCTGGGTTTCACCCCTGCCAAGGAGTCTAGAGTGTTGTGCTTCTCTTCCTCAATCGTGACTA
Organism: Platysternon megacephalum; assembly: GCA_003942145.1. Taxonomy (NCBI): domain Eukaryota; kingdom Metazoa; phylum Chordata; order Testudines; family Platysternidae; genus Platysternon; species Platysternon megacephalum. Next base: position 4,146,686 of record QXTE01000024.1, on the reverse strand, counting down.
CACTGAGAAATGTTTAGAACTCTTCTGCCGAAGATGTTAGAGTGCTGTGCACAACCACAGGTAGCAAAATGTACAGTGAGGAAATTTTCTTTCTTCTCCCTGTAGGAGAGGTGAATGCACTATAGGCCAGGCTCTGTAATTACTGAGTTGGCTGGATTGGAATGATGTTTTGCAGAGCAGTCTTTTGTGCCCTGTGAGAATCTCTGTATAGATACAGTAATTCCACACAATGCAGCTCTCAAAGGTGCTAGTGTACTGACTAATTTCCTTGTATCCTTAGGAAATGCATATAGTTATGTTGTCTAGATTTTGCATGGCAGGTTTATAGATTGCAAAATGCTATATTTTTTCCACTAAGTGTTTCCCTCTCTTCCCCATTGGGAGTGCTGTCTTCAGTTCTAGGAGAGAGATTACAGTTAAACTGGAGAAATTGGTACCCTTTGTTATTTGTATAAAATCACTGTGCTGAATTTTGATCATATGCTACATATTCTGGAGGTTCATGCTATATATTTTGGATACCATTTACAAAGAATCAGTTGAGTATGCTTGCAGTATCACCTGTCAGCGCTTTCTATGCCCCTAGAATATCTGTTGTCAAAAACCCTGCAGGAAGTGAGAAAATTACCTCTGGGGAAAAAAAAGCATATCCATTTAATGAGAAAAATGATCTTACTTGAAAATTTTAAAGTTCATTTAAATGTAGAAATGTTACCAAGTGTATATATTGTTATGCTGGCAGTGTTGTTAGTTGCCAGCAACTGTGCTTTGATGTGTTTGCAATTGCAGACCTCTTGAAGCTGATGGGCATGCTAGCCACTTTTCATTAAATGAGGGAGCATTAGATGCTGCTTTTTTTAATGCTTTTTTTTTTTTGGCCACCTGAAACAATAGAAGCCTCTGCCCAAAGCACTGGATCATTTGGGAAGGCCTGGGCAAGAACTAACGCAGGTAGATTAAGAGGAGTTCCATATATTCATAGAGTTTGAGGCCAGAAGATATCAAGTAGTTTGACCTCTTTTATATTACAGGCCATTAAATTTCACAGTTACCAATGTATTGAGCCCAATAACTTGCATTTTGGCTAAAGCATATCATTCAAAAATGCATCCAGTCTTCATCTGAAGACATCGAGGTGGAGAAACTATCACTTCCCTTGGTTGCTGGTTCCAATGGTTAACCACCCTCACTGGTAAGAGTGTGCCTTATTTTTAATTTGTCTGGCTTCAACTTCCATCATTTGGTTCTTATTATGCCTTTCTCTGCTAGTTAAGAGCCCTTTAATCCCCTGCATTTTCTCCCCAGGAAGGTACTTATACAGTGTAATAAAATCAAGTCTCAGTGTTCTTTGTGATGAACTATACAGATTGAACTCTAAGTCTCTCACTTTAAGGCATTTTCTCCAGTCCTCAAGTCTTTTTTGCACCCTCTGCCATTATTCAACATCCTTCTTAAAATGTGCAGACCAGAACTGTACACAGTATTCATCTCACTAATGCTAAGGTAAAATCACCTCCCAACTCCTCTCGCTACTCACCTGTTTATATTAAGGATCACAGTGCCCTTTTTGGCACATCATCGCAGTAGGAGCTCATATTAAATTGCTTGTCCACTATGAACTTTTCCAGAACCACTGCTTTCCCCATCCCCCATTCTGTAGGTATGGTCTGCATTCCTTGTTCCTAGATGTATGACTTTGCATTTGGCTGTATTAGAATGTATTTTGTTTCAGAGGGCACAGCTTACCAAGTGATCCAGTGGCTCCATGTGACTGCCCTGTCCTCCTCATTATTTACCATTCTGCCAATCTTTGTGTCATCCGCAAATTTTATCAGCAGTGATTTTATATTCACTTTCCAATCATTGATAAAAATGATGAACAGCTTTGGGACGAGTACCAATCCTTTGCTTCGCCACTGGAAACATCCCTATTTGATAATGATTCCTATTGACGATTACTTTTTAAGGTCAGTCAGTTAACCAGTTCTTTATCCATTTAGCATGTGCTTTGCTGATATTATATAGTGCTAATTTTAATCAGAATGGTGTATAGTACCAAGTATGTGACATCTACCTGTACCAAGTATGTGACATAACCTGTATCAACCAAACTTGCAATCTCAAAGAATGAAATCAGGTTTGTTTGTCAAGTCCTATTTTCCATATATAAATGTATAAATCCATGTATTAATACTAATGCTAAATGTTTTCTTAGGGCATCAAACTTTTTGAAATCCTTCAAGATCATAAACATAAAGCATGATCGTGGAACCTCATTCTGCTCCTCAATACTACCCAGATTGAACTCTTGTAGAGGTGTTGTACTTTCTATCACTTAGAATAAGCCTTCTGATGGCTATTATTGCCAATTAGCTCCCAACTCCAAATTAAAAATTCATCTTTCTTTAACGAGACCCAGTAGTGTACTTTGAATTCAGAGTGGCAGTCCTCACAGTTTTCCTAGAATTCAGTCCCTAAGTAAATTAGGAAATATTCCTCCTTTGGTTAAACATCATAGTCCAGACATTAGGAGCGCTGAGAGTCTCAGGGCAGCGTAGTCATGCCTCCTGTACTCAGATCTGCTAGATGGCCACGTACCCTCAATACAGGAGTTCACCAAGTTCTGCAGTCTTAGTATTACATCTTTTCTTTTGGCAGAAGTCTTACTTACTTACTTTGGCAGAAGTCTTACCCCTGCCTTACTGCCCAGAGGAGGATAGAGGTAATGTTTCTATATAATCAACCTCATTTTTGGATGTCTACATTTAAAGGGTGATCTTCCTTCTCACCCTGTAGGCACACTGCTGTGAAAATCACATTGTAATGGATCTGTGGCCCTTAACATGAAGAAGAATAGGAAGATATAGAATCATAGAAGATTAGGGTTGGAAGAGACCTTAGGAGGTCATCTAGTCCAGGACCAACACCAACTAAATCATTCCAGCCAGGGCTTTGTCAAGTCGGGCCTTAAAAACCAATAAGGATGGAGATTCCACCACCTCCCTAGGTAACCCATTCCAGTGCTTCACCACCCTCCTAGTGAAATAGTTTTTCCTAATATCCAACCTAGACCTCCCACACTGTAACTTGAGACCATTGCTCCTCGTTCTGTCATCTGCCACCACTGACAGCTAGCTCCATCCTCTTTAGAACCCCCCTTCGCATAGTTCTTCCCCCTCCTCCCCCAAACCCCCCCTCACTCTTCTCTTTTGCAGACTAAACAAGCCCAGTTCCCTCAGCCTCTCCTCGTAAGTCATGTGCCCCAGCCCCTTGATCATTTTTGTTGCCTTCCGCTGGACTCTCTCCAATTTGTCCACATCCTTTCTGTAGTGGGGGGCCCAAAATTGGACGCAGTACTCCAGATGTGGCCTCACCAGTGCCGAATAGAGGGGAATAATCACTTCCCTCCACCTGCTGGCAATGCTCCTGCTAATGCAGACTAATATGCCATTAGCCTTCTTGGCAACAAGGGCACACTGCTGACTCATATCCAGCTTCTCATCCACTGTAATCCCCAGGTCCTTTTCTGCAGAACTGCCNTAACTTGAGACCATTGCTCCTCGTTCTGTCATCTGCCACCACTGACAGCTAGCTCCATCCTCTTTAGAACCCCCCTTCGCATAGTTCTTCCCCCTCCTCCCCCAAACCCCCCCTCACTCTTCTCTTTTGCAGACTAAACAAGCCCAGTTCCCTCAGCCTCTCCTCGTAAGTCATGTGCCCCAGCCCCTTGATCATTTTTGTTGCCTTCCGCTGGACTCTCTCCAATTTGTCCACATCCTTTCTGTAGTGGGGGGCCCAAAATTGGACGCAGTACTCCAGATGTGGCCTCACCAGTGCCGAATAGAGGGGAATAATCACTTCCCTCCACCTGCTGGCAATGCTCCTGCTAATGCAGACTAATATGCCATTAGCCTTCTTGGCAACAAGGGCACACTGCTGACTCATATCCAGCTTCTCATCCACTGTAATCCCCAGGTCCTTTTCTGCAGAACTGCCACTTAACCAGTTGGTCCCCAGCCTGTAGCAGTGCATGGGATTCTTCCATCCTAAGTGCAGGACTCTGCACTTGTCCTTGTTGAACCTCATCAGATTTCTTTTGCCCCAATCCTCCAATTTCTCTAGGTCACTCTGGACCCTATTCCCACCCTCCAGCGTATCTACCTCTCCCCCCAGCTTAGTGTCATCTGCGAATTTGCTGAGGGTGCAATCCATCCCATCATCCAGATCATTAATGAAGATGTTGAACAAAACCAGCCCCACGACCGACCCCTGCGGTACTCCGCTTGATACCGGCTGCCAACTAGACATTGAGCCATTGATCACTACCCATTGAGCCTGACAATCTAGCCAGCTTTCTATCCACCTTATAGTCCATTCATCCAATCCACACTTTTTTAACTTGCTAGCAAGAATACCGTGGGAGACCATATCAAAAGCTTTGGTAAAGTCAAAATATATCATGTCCACTGCTTTCCCCGTATCCACAGAGCCAGTTATCTTATCATAGAAGGCAATCAGGTTGGTCAGGCATGACTTGCCCTTGGTGAATCCATGTTGACTGTTCCTGATCACCTTCCTTTCCTCCAAGTGCTTCAAAATGGATTCGTTGAGGACCCTGCTTCATGATTTTTCCATGGACTGAGGTGAGGTTGACTGGTCTGTACTTCCCCAGTTTCTCCTTCTTCCCTTTTTTAAAGATAGGCACTATATTTGCCTTTTTCCAATCGTCTGGGACCTCCCTCAATCACCGTGAGTTTTCAGAGATAATAGCCAATGGCTCTGCAATCACATCAGCCAATTACCTCAGCACCCTCGGATGCATTAGATCTGGACCCCGGACTTGTGCATGTCCAGCTTTTCTAAATAGTCCTTAACCTGTTTTTTCACCACACATACGTCTGTGCTTACCTGAAAATTTCCTTTTTTTGAGTAATAAAGTCCACAAATCTAGTCCACCTTGGAGGCAAATGGATTTTCCAGAATAGAGATGGAAATTTACATCCAAGAATTTGGGTTTGTTGTTGATAGATGGAATTTACCATGCTCTGCAGAAGGGAAAAATGTGCTTTTTCCTCAGAATATATTTAACACAATCTATAATTTAGGAAAGTAGATCTGAATAATTCTGTTTGTGGAAGTTAACTCAATTGGGAGGGAACTTCAGGAGGACATGGCCGTGCTGGCTGTGACTCATAGTTTTGTTTCTGCTTCCAAGCTGTAACAGGTTGAAGTACCCATTGTGATGAATCTGTGTTTACTTAGATTGTGAGGTCTTTGGGGGAGGGGCTGTCTCTTTATCTATACAGCGTCTAGTGTAGTAGGGTCCTGGTGCATGAGTAGGTCTCATAGGCATTATGATAATAAAAATAACAATACAATACAATGATACTCTAATGTGGGGATACTCTCACTTTTTCGGGGAGGACGGAGGGGCACTACTAGAATTCTGGATCAGTTTGAAACTGTAAATGCTTCCCTCTAAGTTTATCCACATATTGTTATTTTCTTTCATAATCAAAGTTTTTGCACAGGCTTTGTCCAAACTGCTTTTTCTATAAATGTTTACAGTATTTGATTCCAAAGAATTTAAAAAAAACCATGGAGGATAAAAGTAATATTAGTGTCATAAGAAGCACTGAGAATGTAAACAGTCTTCGAAGAGTAAAGGAGGTACATGAAGAAAATGAAACCAAGGCTATTAAGATAAACAGTGAAATTCTTTAAATATGTTGGAGGATTGAAGAAAAGAGAGAAACATTGGATTTATTAAGATAGCAGTAAAGTAAGGAATTATTTGTACTTAAAAAATGACTAAAGAAACAAATGGTGGTTTCTCATTTGTATTTGATCAACATGTTAATAGTGCATTCATGAGGATAAAATGGAGGAGATTGAGATTACTGAAAGTGGTAAACAGTTATTTGGCTTAAAATCAAGATAAAACGATGGGTAATGATGGATTGCTTCTGTGTGTAGTATAAGTGATTCAAGATAAAATAGTTGAACTTTTAATTGTTTACAAAAAGATTTAGTATTTGAAAAACTGAAGGATAGTAGTTTTGGAAGCTGGTGAGGAGATGAGTCTCAGCTTTGTAGGCTTGGTAATTGTTATTTTAAATAATGTATTATACAAGGTTATAAACTGTAAATTTATTAAATAGAAAAATGGTACCAAAATAGGGGTAGTGGTTAAGAATCAGATGGTGTATAAGTGTTTTACAGGATAACCATGATATAATAGGTGTATATGATGAATTGTACTAGGACAGCTCTTTAGTGAGGATATATCAATTTATACCAGCTGAGGATCTGCTGCACGGTATTTCAGTGGAAAATGATGCTCCTGAGTAGAAATAATGTCCAAGCTAAATGTGATTTAAATAACACTGAATTAGTTAATACTTGTTGTATTTCTTGATGTGGAAAGGAGAGGGAGTTTAAACATTGAATAATCGTTTTGATTACACACTGCAAATTTTCTTTTAGATTTATGTTAACTTACGTTGTTGTGTTTTTTGTGTGTGAAAAACTGACTATTTAAATGGCAGCTAAAACTTCTTTGCTTACTACTACCCTACATTTTTTACCTCTGCTGTGCTGCTGCCAGCACCACATTTATTTAAAAAAGCTCTGTTCTGTTGTAACAAAGATCGTGACTTGAAATGCAGCAGTGAAGAAAGTTGTGTTTTAGAACAGTGTTTATTTTTCCAGAACACTGTACATTGCACAGAACTGAAAGCCAAACAAAATCTAACCTACCATCTTCTTGAATCTAACCTTTTCTAAATCCAGGTCTCTGACTTTACTTCTCTGTAATGCCACCAGGATGCCAGACATTTTTATTAAAGATAATACTGAATAATTTTTATTATAAGTAAAGCTATGTATTTAATCAAATGAAACCATTTTATTAATGAAATAAGGTAGCTCAGCATGCGTGATTTAATAACATCCTACTCACCAGCCTGATCTAGACATTTCATAACAAAATATTTCTGAGTTGAAGTTCATATATGAAAACAGATCTGTTTCTCTGTTGTATTTAACACTCTTCTTTTAAATATTGAGAGCCAAAACCATCATTCAATCATGCATGAACAAATGATACCCCAATATTTCACCTACTGCATTACCGTTTCAGTAAAATTACTTTTCCAGGGTAGATTTCATGTATTGTCATGGTCCAGAGGGAAAACTGATCACTGTACAGGAGTCATGAAAAACCAACAAAGCAAATTTCTCCACTCTCTAGGCTTTTTTTTTTCTTGCGTGAAAAATGATGCTGCATTCAGTTTTATTGGATTTGACATTCCAGATATAAAAACTGTCTTTCAACAAGTTGATGTGATACTGTGAGAACTTGCAGAAGTGACTGAAAAAAATCTCTTGTGCCATTTCCATAATTTTTGTAGGCGAGTATATTGCTATTCCAGTTGTCAGATTATTTAGTACAAACTAGACCTGTTCACTGTTCTTGGGCCACTCCATCTTTTGGTCATACCTTTTTATGTAAGAAACTCAAGCAGCGCTTCTGTAAATATAATTTATTATTTATTACTTGGAATAGCTGGTGAAATAAAGATTACAGACAGGGTCTTTGCTTCCTTTGGTACTTCTCTCACCTAAAACTCCCATTGATGATAATGAAAGTTACAGGGATGTTTTGTGTCTAGAATAGATGCTTTTGTTTGCTCTTTCTTTAGTTTTTGTTCTCGTTCGTATCTTTCACCTTTTTGGAGGTGATATTTTGATGATTTTCATATGAAACACTAAACTTTTCAGTGCTGAGTGAAGTACCAGGTACTTGCTGAAATACTGCTGAAGCATATGCATTTTTTTAAAACAATTGTTGAACCACCGATTTATGTTTTTGTTTTTGTTTAATTCATCCATTATTTAATTTATTTAGACTCTATAGTCAAAATGTTGACATGGATGAACAAAATACATGGGTGGCTATATGTACACCTAAATAAAAGCAGTCTGATTTTTCACAGATGCTGATCACTCCTGTTGGCTTCAGTAGGAGTTGTTGGTGTTCAGTACCTCTGAAAAGCAGGCCACTTTCATTTACATATAGGTGCCTACATATGGATTTAGGTGTCTCGTACTAGAAACTCACATTTAAACTTTTTGACTTATATTACCATAATAAACCTCATATTTAAACATGAGTATTACATCTAAGCAAATAATTTATTATAAAGCACTTCTGTAGTTGTTGGCACATTTGCAATGTTTTTCTACTAAAAATGCACATTGAGTATTATATTTTTCCTTTGGGTAACCCAATAAATTTCATATTTTCTTACAGGTGATCTCTTCTTAATAATGCATGTTTCTGTCTGGATGATACTGATGAGCAGTCACGTTAATTTAATGCAGTGCTGTTCTCATATTGCATCTTCTGTATACTGTACAATATGTGATAAACCTTTCTGTAGAGCTGAAATGCTATCTCTCTTGCAAAGTATGCCATAATTTTTCATTCTTTGTAGCTGAGAAAGTCAAGACTGGTTTGCTTTTGCAGTCAAAACAGAGTGTTTATCCACTAATCTTTCTAATTTATCCACATACACAATATTTATATAACCATCTGGCAGAGCAATATTTTAGCAATCAATGTAACAGATGAGAATAGTAAAAGTTGATAGAGAGAAAGAGAGAGAGAATTTCTACATGACTTACCTTTGAAGATAAGTTGATTAGGTTTTGAAAAGCTTCATAGAAAATATTTTAATGGGTTCAATTTGCATTTGTCTTTCCTGTATACACTTTGTCTATGTTTTAAGAAAAATGTATTTAATGTTTTCTGTCCAAACCTTGCCAGTTTGATAGTATGAGATTATTCTCATGGGAGATGCAAGATTTAACTAGATATACTTATTAAGGACCAAACTCAGATGCGTTGTCCATGGTTGTTCTTGCACTGATTTCAACGGAGTTGCTTCTATTTACCCCTGATTCTGAATTTGTCCTATGTCATTTTGCAACCATCAACGGTGATCTTTTTCATATCAGAGAAGGTGCTGATGAAAAATTAGCACTGTACAATATCAGTAATGCACATCTTAATAAAGATAAAGACCGGCTAACTGACAGATCTCAAAAAGTAGTTGGCAATTGGGAATAATCAAATAGAGATGTTTCAGGGAGCGGGGGAAGGGGTTGCACAGGGATTGGTACTAGGCCCAGTGTTGTTCAACATTTTCATCAGTGATCTGGAAGCAAATATAAAATCGTTGCTGATAACATTGGTGGATGACACACACATTGGCAGAATAGTAAATAATGATGACGACAAGTGATCTGGATTGCTTGGTAAGCTGGGCCCATGCAAGTAAAATGCATTTTAATACTGCCAAATGCAAAGTCACATATCTAAGAACAAGGTCATACCTACAGAATGGGGGATGTTATCCTGGCTCTGAAAGAGATTTAGAGGTCATAGTTGACAAGCAACTCAACATACAATCCTATTGTGATGCTGTGGCAAAAAGGGCTGATGTGATTGTTGGATAAATGGGGGAGTGGTGATTAGGAGTAGGGAGATGATTTTACTGCTGTATATAGCATTGGCAAGACAAACGGGAATACTGTGTACGGTTGTGATCTGCACATTTTAAAAAGGATGTTGAAAAATTGGAAATGGTGAAGAAGACTGAGACGACAATGATTTGAGGTCTGGAGAAAATGCCTTACAGTGTGAGATCTAGAGTTCAATCTGTTTAGGTTATCAAAAACAACACTGAGAGGTGACTTGATTAGTGTACTTTCCTGGGGAGAAAATATTAAGTACTAAAGGTCTCTCTTATCTAGCAGAGAAAGGCATAAGAACAACAGTCAGACAAATTCACATTAGAAATAAGGTACGCATTTTTAGCAGTTGGGTGATTACCCATTGGAACAAATTACTGAGGAAAGTGTTAAATTCTCCATCTCTTGATGTCTCCAGATCAAGACTGGGTGCCTTTCTGGAAGATATGTTTTAGTCAAAGGTAACTGAATGAAATGTAATGGCCTGTGTTGTACAGGAGGTCAAACTAGACAATCCTCATGTCCCTAAACTCTTTGAATCTATATAAAAAGTTTGCACTGTGAGTGTGTATACTGGTCCTTGAACAGAAAGATGGCTTCACCTTCAAAGTTGTTGGTCATTAATACCGTCACAGGTGGGAAATCAAATAGTCCCATAAGACCCTTCTGAAGCAGGCTACCTGTCATGGCTCTATTACACCACTTGTATCTCATTTCCTGAAACCATTAGTTTAATCAAACTATTAAAAGGCTGAATTTACTTTACTCTCAGCTACTTCTTGCCTCATGAATTAAAAAAAAAATTGCCAAATATTTTCTAGATAAGCAACTAAAACAGCTCATCTAAATGTCATACTATAACTTAATTTAGTTTTCATTAAAGATTCACTTTTCTTATAAAGGGAATCACATCCCTTTTCTAAATGGAACCGATAGGATTTCTTCTGTTTATTGGGAAGTTCTTTGTTGCTTGCTTGTTTCCTTTTAACAAGTTGGGTCTCAAAAGTCTTTTTCACTATGGGTTGACAGTGTCTCTCTTTTCTTAGTCCACTGATTATTGTTCATGTGTTTCAAGTCATATATAACTCATCTATTCAAGGTTTGGAAAACTAAGTGATTCTAATGTAGTCATATAAGAGTTTTATGATTCATAATACTTGAATGTAGAAAACTGAGCCATGTTGTCACAAAAATGCTTGGATGAGCTTTTAAAATGATTTAAGAAAATAAGGATTATTTTTCTGACACTGCAAATGTTAGAATAATGTGAAGATCCTCCTCAGTTCTTTGGTAATGCAGCCCATAAACACTTTAAACATGGTTTTGCTGGTTAAAAGAAATTATAACCAGATTTTTTTTTTTATTTAAAAGTCTAATACTTGAAATATACACAAGTATAAGTTGAGCTGCATACTGTGTGTACTGGATTCTGACAGGATAAAAATTAATCACTAGATACTAAGAAAACAAAACTTGCCCTCCCCTCTATTTTTAAGCAACAATCTAGCACAGTTTTCAAATGTAGCCGTTTTGTTTTCATAATTGACCATTTGTGGGGGAGAGGCATACTTTTTATTGTAACCCTTCCCTTCAATGTTATCAACATGGAGAAAATGTGTCATCAAAAATTAATAGAGCCTGCCTCTGTAGGTGCTTGCCCACTCATAATTCTTTACACATCAGCACTTCATCCAATCAGCAAAGAACAGGAGCTGAAATCAAGATACTTGTGCATATTATGTTGTGTTATGCATAAAAAAGCAAAGAAACAAATAAAAAAACCCCTAATACTAAACAAATCATGATACATAAATATAAAAATGGTTGAGCGCTAAACAGTGTCTGGTCACCTGCCTTTGCACTAAGATGAGTGCAGGAGCCTTCTCCCTTCTGCTCTTTTGTGCAGAAGACAACTGTGTTCCCAGGTATTGTGCTTCCTGAACCGAGGCACTGAAGAAATTTGTATTCCTATAGATAGGGTGTGTGTATGCTACAAGCGCTACAGCAGCACAGTTGCTGCTACATCCCTGAGCGACGTAGCTTGGTTGACCTAAGTTTTCATTATAGACCAGGTCTGACATAGTAAAGGATTGGAACGTTGGTACTGTTCCATTGTACACCAGCTGACAGAGGGAGGGAACACACGTTATTAGTCCAGAAGCTAAAATAATCACTGCCCCTCAATGTACTCCCACAGTGAGTCCAGAGGCATTCTACCTGTGTCCAGAGCAGGCAGATTTCTTCCTGTTACTGTGTCTGACGCAGGGTTCCTCTCCTTCCTTAGCCATCGGCATGCACCCACCCTCCTGCAGCATTGATTATTAAGGCCACAGGATAGCCTAAAAATACTTCAGATGCCTGGATGTGTACATGAAAGGAATTAAATATAATGAAATCTGTGATTCTCAAAAAACAGATTTTTGATGGAAAAGCATTAGGATTTTTCCCCCTCTGCTGAATCAGAAACAAATAAACAAGCTTCTCCATGAATATATGGACAGCCAATATTCAGAGTCCTGGGAAATTTAAATTTAAATTAATTAGAAATGATGGTATGGACCAAATCTTTGCTCACTTTAATCAGGCAAGAAATCCCAATGACTTCCATTCATGTTAATAAAGCAAACAGGCCTTGGCCCAATGTGTAAAAGTATTTACTATTACATGATCATATTATGCAATAATAGTTTACAAGGAATCAATAATACACAATCAGTTCAGATCCTTCATTATCGCAGCTTATTGTAGTTTTTATCAGCTTTGGAAACTGGATTATTTTTGTCTAGGATGAAAATGATTTCAGGATTTTTGCTTCTTTAATAGTTTAACACAGCTAGAAAACCAGGTTCTTTAATCTTCATATCTATGTAAGACACATGAAAGATCTGGGGTAAAGTTTCCAAGTGTGCTAAGTCCCATTTTCAAAAGATGACTTAAGGAGTCTGTCTCATTGAAATCAATGGAAATTAGGCTCCTAAATTCCTAAAATAGTTTCTAAAGATGTGATTTAGGCTCCTGATTTGCTTAGGCAAAATGAATCCTAGTTTATTTTTGTGAAATTACTCGATCATCCATTTACACCTCGTAGTTTCAATGACATATTTATTTTCATGTTTCGGGGGAACATAACGGAACTTAAATTATCTTAAATGGTCTTCTGTCAGATTGTCCTCTACTCAGATTATTCATTCAATCCTATTTGAAGTCCATCATTGGAACAAAAACATAAGTACTGGTAGACAAGCCTCCTTGTAGGGTTTAAGTTTTAGTTTTATACAGAAATATGAATTTCTGGAAAACTGTTTTTATCATTCTTATCAAAGAGCTGTACAGCGGTTATAGCTTCATCTATTCATCAGTAAACCAATCCCTTTCTTCCAATTTTTGCTTCAGTGGAATGAGTTTGTTACTGATGAAATGAAGAATCTTTTTGCAGGGTGATTAAGATCATGTGAATGCTGTTTTAATCACTTTAAGAGTGCAACCTATACACTTCAATGATCTGTTATTTACTTGTTTGTTTTTTACTTAGAAATTCAAACACAAACCACTTTTTTTAAAGCTTAATTAGCATGTCTGATCTTTTCCTTTCTACAGTCTTGATAGGCCAGAAGTGTCACCTCGATGAAGGTGAAATTTCATCAGTCACAAAAGTGGTGGTGGTTAGAACAGGGGCCTGGGGTTCAGGAGATCTTTGGGCCTGATCATCCCGTCATTTGTGCATGCATAATTCACCTTGACTTCAATGGGAGTCATGTACCCACAAATGACTGGGACACTGGATTCTATTCCTAACTTCCGTTGACTCATCATGTGGCCTTGGGCAAGTCGTGTAGCCTTTCTGTGCCACTACCTGTCAAATTAGGAAGATAATACTTACCATACTTCTACAATACATACTACACTTGGAAAAGGTCCTTCAGATCCTTGAATGAAAGGCCTTGTATAAATGCTAAGTGCTATTATTAGACATAGAGGAGAATTGTTATTTTCCATATTTAAATAGGGGATGATGGTGGCAGTAAACAGACAAAAACTGTGGCTGAGACTGTGGCTGTTTATTTTGCAGGATCTTTCATGTTGGTGAACACCTCTGGGAGGTTTGCTGAACAAAGAGCTCACCTCCTGCTACCCCACCTAAAAGAAAATGACACGCATTGTATCGATTTCCATTACTATGTTTCAAGCAAGAGTGGGTCCAATCCTGGTTCTCTGAATGTTTATGTGAAGGTCAATAATGGTCCGCTTGGTAACCCCATCTGGAACATGTCTGGAGCAGCTACTGGCACTTGGAACAGAGCAGAACTGGCAATTAGCACCTTTTGGCCTAATTTCTATCAGGTACATTTTATTTGTTGTTAAATTTTGTTTCTCATATTGAACGAATTTGCAGCCTTAATTTACAACTTGCTTTTTGTCATCAGCAAGACTGAATGCAGGCTAAGATGGCCTGATTAGTGAGTAAAATCTAATGTATGTTATGTTGGTCAGTTTGTTTTAATTGATCTTTTTTGCAGTTGATGCTAAATATATATTTGCTTATTTTAATATTTAAGAATGGATGATTTGTCATTGATTTCAATGGCCCAGGATTTCACCCATTACCTGTACATCAGGAATATTAGAATTTAGTAACAGAAGATTTTACAGTGTTAGGCTTGTTTGTTTTGCTTTATATTGATAACATTCAATTGTGGCTCTAGAACCGAGTCCACAGGCCTGAATTGCAATTTCAGTTTTTGAGAAAACTTGATTACAGCAGCATTCTTCTGATTAGAGCCTAAAGGTGAAGTAGTAGGAGCTTAACGTGGCCATTTCGTAAGAAGCTACCCCTCTGTAGGAAAGTTTACCATGATTCCACAAACACACACAGGTACACTCTATACCCCACACCCCAAAAGGATGTGGGGGGAAAGGGGATTTTGACAAACTTCTAATAAAATATTTCTGTACCATTAGAATGAGGCTGAAATGCCATGTTGATAAAGATACAGGCAATCCCAGAAGACATTCATGTGCTCTCCCTGTCTATATAATCTGCATCAAATTTCAACTAATATATTTTAGCTAACTGAAGTCTGAGGAATCAAGATACTTCCAAACAGGGCCGGCTCCAGGCACCAGCTTAACAAGCAGGTGCTTGGGGCAGCCACTCGGGAGAGGGGCGGCACATCCAGCTAATCGGCGGCAATTCGGCAGAGGGGTCCCTCACTCCCGCTTGGAGCGAAGGACCTCCCACCGAATTGCCGCCGCAGATCGCAATCGCGGCTTTTTTTTTTGTGTGTGTGGCTGCCTGGGGCGGCAAAAACCCTGGAGCCGGCGCTGCTTCCAAATAGCTTTTTTCACTCCACCAGGACCAGTTTACCAGAAGCCTGTAGCTCAGGCTACCTAGATAATTGCAATCTGGCTTTTCAGGCTTAGTCACAGCCTCAGGGGAAGATCCTCAGCTTTTGCAAATTGATGTAGCTCCAGTGACTTGAATAGTTACTCTGATTTACACCAGCTAAGGATCTATCTCTCTGTTCCCAATTGCTGCGCCATCTCCTGTCTCTTTGGTTGCATCTTCTCTCTCAATGATCTCTGTCATAGTCTCCTCAGCTTCCCCATCACAATTACAATCTCCACAGCTGTTTCTGTACTCTTTGGTGTCACGCCTACCTTGGTCCCACTGCTCTTAAAGCTTCCCCTCTAATGAACTCCTTAACCATTCATCTTTTGTCACAAAATCCCTGGGAGTGGGTTTTTCACATCCTATCCAGAACTTGGGTGTCTTTCCCAGTGACCCACCAGATGCTGCAGCACTTATTACTTCTCACAAGTCATCAGCCATCTTGTCTCTGCTCCATTTCCTAGAAAGAATAGGGACAGGAAAAACCTCCATAGCAGAATGTGCAGTGGCCTTGCAACAATAGTGATGGAAGCTCATTACTTGGCATATATAAAAGATGATGGGACAATGTACAAATAAATAAGTACTGCAGGAAAACATCCTGCATTGGTATAGGGATGGACTAGGTAATGTAACAATAGTTTTGTTTTTTGTTTTTATAATTGTAGCGATACCTGCCTACATGACAGTGCTATACAATTCCAATCCATTAATAGGACACCCACGGCGTACCTACCAACAAATTAATCAAAATTAAGCCATAAATATTAACACCGGCTACATGATAGTGTTTTAAAGGAATAGTATTTGTACAATGCAGAGCTCTTAAAAACATTTTTGAGTCTATTTTCCTGATGATCCATGAAAAATGTAGGCAAATAACTCCCACTAATGCTAACTGAATAAAAGCAAGACTGATTATTGTGGAGTAAATCCAATTCTAGTCAAACACCTTAGTATTTATTTGGTATTTAAAGTGGTTTTATCCTGCATATTATTAACATAAACACAGGCAAAGCATTTAAAAGATTTAATAATTAGCATTTTGTTATATTGTGTTCCTATAGTTATTCGTGTTATTGGCACCTTTTATGTCAGGTTTCCATTTAGAAATGACTCTTTAAAAGTACAGGCTCTGAGCATAGTAATCATTTTCATCCAATATACATTTTCTTTGTACCAGGTAATTATTTGTGTAGGTTTTACCCTACATGGCAAACTACTGTACTAGATATATAAATCACATTGATAACCTGCATCTAACAAAGCTAATTATAGGTTAATTACCTGTCATTTAAACTTAAATTGTCAAGTATTCTGATTATTAAGATATATTTAATTCCTCAATTAACTCTTGTTCAAATGGCTGCTACTTGAAGCCTGCCCCTCACTTAGAGCTGCACCAGTCAGGAAGTATTGGCTATGTGTTTTCATCAGAGGGCAACAGAATAAAATATCTGGTTTTTTTAAGTATATATGACCTGCTTGCTACCTCTTTAATAGGAGAAAAATCTGTTATTTCATAGGGGTATTTTATGTTGTCAGACCAGTGTGCAGTATTAAAATGTGCTTTAATTTTTTAAGCATAAGTAATTTATACAACTCCATAGATTGTGAGATACAATACCCCCCCAGCTGAGCTCAGGTTGGTGAGTTTCTCAGCTAACGTTGCAAATCGTCAGTTAGGCATACTGTTAAGGCCTTGTCTACGCTACAGAGTTTTGTCGACGCAAGTTACCCCGACAATCAAAAACTTGTATAATTACATTGTTTGTGCATGTTCACACAACATTCCTTCTATTGGTGGAGCACGCCCACAGTTATTGCTCTAGCATCGACAGTGAGAACAGTGCACTGGGGGTAGCTGTGGGAAGGGAGAGTGGATAATCGTGCATCATGGGTGTGGGCTCAATGTCCAATGATGCAGTTTTTTCGGTCCGATCATTCCATGGACTGCGTTTTGTGGCATTTTTCAATGGCCCCTGTTTACTGTGTACCCACTATCTCTGTCTGAAAGGGTGGATCTCTACTGTTATGGTCACTGTTATGAACACATTTCAGCTGGTCATACAGTATATCATGAGCTCCAAATTTGAACAGGAATCAGAAGTGCCTGACCTTCTGTTTGCCATGGAAAGAAACAACACCAGATTACTTTTGGCATTCCTAGAGTAGTTGCACACTGTGGACCATCACTTCTGGGCTTGGGAAATAAGCACTGAGTGGTGGGATCGCATCGTTATGCAGGTCTGGGCTGCAGAACTTTTGGACACGGAAAGCCACCTTCCTGGAACTGTGTGCGGTGCTCTCCCCAGCACTGCGGTGCAAGGACACCAAAATGAGAGCTGCCCTCTTGGTGGAGAAGCGCGTGGCGATCGCTGTGTGGAAGCTGGCGACTCCAGATTGCTACCAATCAGTGGCAAATTAGTTTGGAGTTGGAAAGTCCACCACTGGGGCTGTGTTAACGCAAGTGTGCAGAACCGTTAATCGCATCTTGCTACAAAGGACTGTGACTCTTGGCAATGTGTGTGAAATAGTGGATGGGTTTGTGCAATGTGTGCAAGTGTGGCAGGATGATAGATTACACGCATATCTCAATTTTGGCCCCGGACCATCTGGTGACTGAGTACATCAATAAAAAGGGGTACTTCTCTATGATATTGGACGCATTTGTGGATCACTGTGGGCGTTTCACTGACATTAATGTGGGGTGGTCTGAGAAGGTGCATGATGCACGCATCTTTAAGAACACTGGCCTGTACAGAAAGCTGCAAGCAGGGACTTTCTTTCCAGACCAGAAGATTCCAATAGGGGATGTTGAAATGCCCATAGTGATCCTGGGAGACTCAGTGAACCCCTTACTCCCATGGCTCATAAAACTTTACACGGGAAACCTGGACAGCTGCAAGGAGCACTTCAACAATACGCTGAGCAGGTGGAGAAGGCCTGTATAATGTGCCTTAGGCAGATTAAAAACATGCTGGCACTGCCTTTATGGCAGGTTAGACCTAAATGAGGAAAATATTCCCATGGTCATAGTAGCCGGCTGTGCGCTCCATAATATTTGTGAGGCTAAGGGTGAAAAGTTTCCCCCGGAGTGGAGCACAGTGACGGATCGCCTGATGGCTGATTTTGAGCAGCCAGATACCAGGGCTATTGGCAGGGCACAATGGGGGGCTATTCGAATCAGGGAGGCTTTGAGGCACCATTATGACAATGAGCACCAGTAATGTGTCTTTCTTTACAGCACTCTGCCATATTTTGTTAACTTGCTGACTTCCATGAAAATTTTGATGATTCCTGACTATGATATGTAGTCAGCAAATGATCAAATTGCAACTGTGTATTAATTTCAGCAGCAATCACCATGTGTGGGAGACAAATAAAGATTGGTTATCTTTCAGAGAGTGTTTTTATTAAATACCAATTAACAGCACATACAAAAGGCTTGGTGGGAAGGGAGATAACAAGGAAGGGTAGTGTAGGCTCTTCTAGTTATGTGTAAGTCCAGCTATCATTTTGGAAACTGTCCGAAGGGGTGGAGTGAACATGGTACCAAGATGGGCTGGGAAGCTGCAAGGAATGTGTGGGAGGAGTTTGGGGAGGGCATGGAAGGCAGTTCTGTATTGGCTGCAGGGGGGACTGAGCATGCATGTATTCTGCCTGCAGCATGATTAGGGACTTCAACATCTCCTCCATAGCTTTTATAATCTGTTCCTGGCCCATTACAATTTTCTCCTGGCTCTCCTGTCCTGTCTGTCTGTTTTATAATTTTCTTTTAAAGTCTCTCTCTACGTCCTGCATCCTTGTTTTGCTACTTCTGAGGATAGAAGCACCTCTTGAAACATGTCCTCCTTGTTCCTTCATGGTTGCTTCCTTATCTGGTGTAGGTACTCACTGGTGTGTAGGAGATACCCCTAAAGGACACATCTGCAGAAACACAAGAAACAATAAACAAAAGCATGATTGTTAGTGCACCTCTTTTTAAATACGAATCAGTTTCTCACTGTCCCTTGGCAAGCACACAGCTTGGCAAACGCCCTAAACATGGTGAGTTTGGCCTGGGGGGGCTCAATATGTGGCAAAGGGTCTAGGTTTTTTTTAAAGAGGATCACTGCAGGCAACTAGGGACAATATTGTAAATTCTGCCACCATTTCCACAGGAGGGGGGGAGGAGTCATTGAAGCCGATATCTCACTTCTGAGGATAAGCAAGGATGCATCTCCTTATACTGCTTGCCTGTGTGCCGTTTTGGTCCTTGCACAAGTGACTGCCAATTGGCATGGCGAAGTTTCCTACAACGGGGGAAAGAACAAAGCAGCTCTGCCAAGGAACCTTCAGCAGAGGATTGATGAGTACCTCCAGGAAAGCTTCCTAGAGATCTCTCGGGAGGATTCCTGTGAAATAGATTCATAGATTCTAGGACTGGAAGGGACCTCGAGAGGTCATCGAGTCCAGTCCGCTGCCCTCCAGAGATTGAGAGTCCACAACCTCCCTAGGCAGTTTATTCCAATGCTTAACCACCCTGACAATTAGGAACTTTTTCCTAATGTCCAAACTACCCCTCCCTTGCTGCAGTTTAAGCCCATTGCTTCTTGTTCTATCCTTAGAGGCTAAGGTGAACAAGTTTTCTCGCTCATCTTTATGATACCCTTTTTGATACCTGAAAACTGCTATCATGTCCCCTCTCAGTCTTCTCGTTTCCTCACTAAACGACCCGATTTCTTTCAGCCTTCCTTCATAGGTCATGTTCTCAAGACCTTTAATCATTCTTGTTGCTCTTCTCTGGACCCTCTCCAATTTCTCCAGATCATTTTGAATTATGACCCTATCCTCCAAAGCAGTTGCAATCCCTCCCAGTTTGGTATAATCTGAAAACTTAATAAGCGTACTTTCTGTGCCAATATCTAAGTCGTTGATGAAGATATTGAACAGAGCCGGTCCCAAAACAGACCCCTGCGGAACCCCGCTTGTTATACCTTTCCAGCAGGATTGGGAACCATTAATAACTACTCTCTGAGTACGGTTATCCAGCCAGTTATGCACCCACCTTATAGTAGCCCCATCTAAGTTGTATTTGCCTAGTTTATCGATAAGAATATCATGTGAGTCCATATCAAATGCCTTACTAAAGTCTAGGTCTACCACATCCCCCGTGTCTCCCTTATCCACAAGACTCGTTATCCTATCAAAGAAAGCTATCATATTTGTTCTTTACAAATCCATGCTGGCTATTAGAATCATAGAATCATAGAATATCAGGGTTGGAAGGGACCTCAGGAGGTCATCTAGTCCAGCCCCCTGCTCAAAGCAGGACCTAATCCCAACTAAATCCTCACAGCCAGGGCTTTGTCAAGCCTGACCCTAAAAACCTCTAAGGAAGGAGCTTCCACCACCTCCCTAGGTAACCCATTCCAGTGCTTCACCACCCTCCTAGTGAAAAAGTTTTTCCTACTATCCAATCTAAACCTCCCCCACTGCAACTTGAGACCATTACTCCTTGTTCTGTCATCTGGTACCACTGTGAACAGTCTAGATCCATCCTCTTTGGAACCCCCTTTCAGGTAGTTGAAAGCAGCTATCAAATCCCCCCTCATTCTTCTCTTCTGCAGACTAAACAATCCCAGTTCCCTATCACCTTACCACCTTCCAAGTGTTTGCAGGTGATTTCCTTAATTATTTGCTCCATTATCTTCCCTGGCACAGAAGTTAAACTAACTGGTCTGTAGTTTCCTGGGTCGTTTTTATTTCTCTCTTTATAGCTGGGCACTATATTTGCCCTTTTCCAGTCTTCTGGAATCTCTGCTGTCTCCCATGATTTTCCAAAGATAATAGCTAGAGGCTCAGATACCTCCTCTATTAGCTCCTTGAGTATTCTAGGATGCATTTCATCAGGCCCTGGTGACTTGCAGGCATCTACCTTTTCTAAGTGTTTTTTAACTTGTTCTTTTTTTGTTTTATCTTCTAAACCTACCCCCTTCCCTTTAGCATTCACTATGTTAGTCATTCCTTCAGACTTCTTGGTGAAGACCGAAACAAAGAAGTCATTAAGCATCTCTGCCATTTCCAAGTTTCCTGTTACTGTATCTCCCTCCTCACTGAGCAGTGGGCCTACCCTGTCCTTGGTCTTCCTCTTGCTTCTAATGTATTGATAAAAAGTCGTCTTGTTTCCCTTTATTCCCGTAGCCAGTTTGAGCTCATTTTGTGCCTTTGCCTTTCTAATCTTGCCCCTGCATTCCTGTGTTGTTTGCCTATATTCATCCTTTTTAATCTGTCCTAGTTTCCATTTTTTATATGACTCCTTTTTATTTTTTAGATCATGCAAGATCTCGTGGTTAAGCCAAGGAGGTCTTTTGCCACATTTCCTATCTTTCCTACTCAGCGGAATAGCTTGCTTTTGGGCCCTTAATAGTGTCCCTTTGAAAAACTGCCAACTCTCCTCAGTTGTTTTTCCCCTCAGTTTTGATTCCCATGGGACCTTACCTATCAGCTCTCTGAGCTTACCAAAATCCGCCTTCCTGAAATCCATTGTCTCTATTTTGCTGTACTCCCTTCTACCCTTCCTTAGAATTGTGAACTCTATGATTTCACGATCACTTCACCCAAGCTGCCTTCTACTTTCAAATTCTCAACAAGTTCCTCCCTATTGGTTAAAATCAAGTCTAGAACAGCTTCCCCCCTAGTAGCTTTTTCAACCTTCTGAAATAAAAAGGTGCCTGCAATGCAGTCCAAGAACTTATTGGATGGTCTGTGCCCCGCGGTGTTATTTTCCCAACATATATCTGGATAGTTGAAGTCCCCCATCACCACCAAATCTTGGGCTTTGGATTATTTTTTAAGTTGTTTTAAAAAAAGCCTCATCCACCTCTTCCACCTGGTTAGGTGGCCTGTAGTAGACTCCTAGCATGACATCACCCTTGTTTTTTACCCCTTTTTAGCCTAACCCAGAGACACTCAACACTTCCGTCTCCTATGTCCATCTCCACCTCAGTCCAAGTGTGTACATTTTTAATATAGAAGGCAATACCTCCTCCCTTTTCCCCCTGTCTATCCTAAATCTCGGTGTGCATTAACACACTGTTCCGCTGCACCGCTTAGCTGCACAGGGGAATGTGAAGCACACACGAGCACATACAAACACAACTAGTCTTGTACATTTCTATCCCTTTACCCACTTCTAGAATATACAAAGCAAAGGACAGCTTTACCTCATATAACCGAGCAGCATCAACTCAAAAAGATTACTTACCAGAGCTTTCCTCTCCTGCATCATGCATGCCAGAGCTGGCCTCCTGAGACTGGCTAGACCCCCTCCGAAGTGGAAAAGAGGTCCCAACTTGCCGTGCTACAGGATGACCCTGCCATGTGCGCCTCATTGTCATCCAATTCAACCTCCTCGTCCATAACTTCATCCTTGGGGTTGAGTCCACTCTCCGCTGTCTCTAGCTCCGCTGAAGTATCCACAGGGCTCTTGGTGGTGGAGGTGGGGTCACTGTTGAGGATGGTGTCCACCTCCTTATAGAAGCGGCAGGTCTTTGGCACAGCACCGGAGCGACAGTTTGTCTTCCTTGCCTTCTGGTACGCTTACCTGAGCTCCTTTATCTTCACACAGCACTCATGTGTGTCTCATTCATAGCTCTTATCCAACATGCCATGAGAAATCTGACCATCGGTATCGAAGTTCCTATGACTGGAGCAGAGCTAGGACTGCACAGCCTCTTCTCCCCACAGTGCCAGCAGATCCAACAACTCAGATGTGCTCCTAGCAGGAGAGCGTTTGCAGCATGGAACCGCCATGATCAGCTAGGAAGATATGATGTGAACTCTCCACGCTGAGGAAACAGGAAGTGGAATTTCAGAAATTCCCAGGTCCTTAAAGGAGGAGGGACAGATGCTTGTGTACATGCGTGCAAGGCAGCGGAGTTCGAACTGCTGACCAGAGCGGTCAGGATGGGCATTGTAGGACACCTCCTGGAGGCCATTTATAGTGACCTAACCAAGCGCCGTGTCTACACTGTCATTTTGTCGATCTAAATTTGCCACAAAAAGCTCTACGCCTCTTGTTGAGGTGGTTTTATTTTGTCGGCAAAGTGGGAGAGTTTTGTCAGTGGAAGGAGCATTGTAGTGTATACACCGCTACTATTTTGTCGACAAAATTATGTAGGGTAGACAAGGCCTTAGTTATACTCACTCCCCTCTTTTTGAATGATTTGCTTTCTAATTCATTCACTCTAGAAATGCAGAAAAGGACTGTAATAAAACGTGATTAAAAAATGCCAACAAACATAATTTTAAAATAAAAAACGAAATTTGAAGAAAGATATAAAGTATTTTTAGTAGAGTACGCTTGTCTTTAGGCTATTGCACTTTATTTAACATCATCCCTTAAGTAATTTGAAGGGCTGAGAGGGAATAAGAACTCTGTTGGAATTCTAGATTTCTTTCTAGTAACCACACACACGAGTTTGAAGGTATAACTTTACACTAAGCTGGGTTTTACCCTTTACTGTCTAATACCTTTCCTTATAAATGAGGAGTTTAGGGACTATGAACTACTAGATCCATCCTGTCTCTTCAAACCTGGCTGAAATTGTCATTCACATCATTACCTGAATGTACTGTACTTGATGCTTGGGAATTTGGTTTAGACCCTGTACTTTAGAATTTATCAGGAAGGACAAAGAGTGAAGTTTCTTGTACAGTAAATGTCTCACGTTCACATGTGGCTTATATGTGGCATCAGTTGGGCTTAATACATTTAAAACTAGAAAGAAATGTTATAACTGACAAAATTTTTAAGCATTGCCCTAAGTCCCAAGGGCTTAAAAAAAACCCCAAAACCCTTGTTAAATTATGTAGTTTATTACTAGAAATTTTGAAAAAGATGCACCTCTGGCTGCGTCATCCAAGTTTTAAAAATTGCTTTGTTTTAAATTTAGTTACGTGTCCAACAGTAAGCAGACATTTGACCCAAGTCATATCAGTAAGAGTCTGCCATCAATTCTGACCACCAACCTTAAAATCAGAGTTGCTGGGCAGTTGTCAGAGAAATAGGACAGCATAACCTGCATAAATACAATTAATTTCACTAGCTTTAAATATTATAAGCCCCATTTTCAATGTTTGGCATGGAAAGACATCCTCCTTTGGGTTGCTCATGTTGGCTGTAGGCACTTAAATGCTACTTTAGGTGAAAATTTGGAAGCAGGATGATATTTGTAGGGGAGAGTGATATCTCTCTTCTTTGGCTGTATTTTACACTATGGGGAGAAGAGTATAGTACACCTCTACCCCGATATAATGCTGTCCTTGGGAGCCAAAAAATCTTACTGCATTATAGGTGAAACCACGTTATATCGAACTNAGGTCGCGTTATATCGGAGTAGAGGTGTATATACATAGGGGAGAAGTGAGGATGTGCTGTAAACAAAGAAACCAATACCTGCCCTGGGATGTAAAACAAATAGGAATCCCTGCAGGATTATTGATTTTTTTTCCTACTTCTTCTATATCCTTACATTAAGTAGACTTCTTAATATACTTTATTTCCTTCTCTTTTTCAAATTGTAATTCACATAATTTAAAAATATCTAAGTGTTTATAATGAGGTACAGTCCACCTTTTGACTAAAAGTTTTGTAATTTCTT
This sequence comes from Platysternon megacephalum, assembly GCA_003942145.1. NCBI lineage: Eukaryota > Metazoa > Chordata > Testudines > Platysternidae > Platysternon > Platysternon megacephalum. The sequence goes on along the minus strand of QXTE01000024.1, from coordinate 4,122,113 downwards.
TGCAACAACAAAGGCAAGAATTTACTAAGTGAGGTCATTCATTAGAGGTAAAAATTACTTATTCCTTTTGTTCTTTGGAACTGGCAAGTTATCTCCAACAGCACATTTTCACTAGTAAGCATTATGATAAGCAAACTCCCTTTCTTTGTTCACATAGAGAAGGGGAAGTGGCAGAAATGAAAAGTTAATTTTGCTCTTCACTGAAGCAGGCAGGATCAGGGACGGTGTGATGTTAAACCGCTTCACTATTTCCTGTTTGGCAGGCATCTGAGGAATAGCCTGATGTAAAACATCTCTCAGCCAGACATTCAGCATAGTGTTTCATGAGCAAATGAAATCAGTGTTTTAACCAGTTGTTTCCTAACTGATAAGGCAGCAAAATAATTTCCAAAGAAACAAAGGACTATCATGTTTAGTGCAGATTGCTGTGCTAGAATGTTGTTTTATTTTGACTAATGTGCCTCATGTATTGTCTTCAGATGTTGTGTCAGCTGTGATGAAATGCAAAGTTGAGAGTCTAGAGTGAAAATGTTTACATTCTTCAGACCAGGCAACTCATCAAGTGGAAAATGATGAAAAAACTGTACATGGTTTTCACAAGAAATATAGGATGAAGGAGTTATAGTCTGCTTCGTGGGTTTTTTTTTTTTAAACGAGGTTGATAAAAATTCAGAAATAATTAGTAATGGTGTAAAAATACAGCCAAAGAAGGGAGCTAATAGGGGAGGACAAGTGTAGTAGAAAGCATAGGGGAGGGGTGAGGATGTGCTGCATACAAAGAAAGCAATACCTGTCCTGGAATGTAAAATTAAAATTCCCCAACAATTACCATCCTGTTTCCATTCTGCATTCAGATTTTCACTTAAGCATATAAAGCAGCATTTAAGTGTCAGCTGCCAGTAATTGCAAACTTCTTAGATACACAATTTGAATACTGGGCCAAATTCTAATCTCAATTACACTATTGTAATTATGAAATAACTCCACAGAAGTCACTGTAAATTTCCACCAGTGTAACTGAGATCAGAATCTGACCTATTGTGTTTAAACCTTGTCATCTAATGAAGGCATTCACCATCAAATGTACATGCATAACTCTGTGGAGTAAGCTATGGCCTTTCAGTAGCTCCTTCACAAAATGACCCCCCAGAACACTTATGTACTTTGATTGGCATAACCCTCTGCATGTGAAACTGGAAACCTCTAAAGGGCTGCTGTTTGACTCCAAGTGATATTATGGTTTGATCATATAACTGTCTTTACACTCTGCTATCTGAAGTAAATAGTTCCTCAGTTCATATGATGGGTATTATATAGGGAGGCAAATGTTTATACATCTGTTAGCTAACTCACCTATTTACATTTAGAGTCATGTTTTCATGACAATAGACATTTAGGACAAACCTGCAAGCATACATGTGCATTTCTGCATGTACTTTTGTTCATGCAGCTACTGTGGTTGTCTGCACAAAGAGGGTGTTTTCAGACACTGACAGCTACTTATATCCCTTACCAGTCTTTGATCTACAATAATCTATTTGTGAGTGCGATCACGCTGAGCCTATGCTTGTGATGTTTTTAAAAATCTGGTCTTTAACTCTAGTATACATGGACAACCAGCATGTTTACTTGTGTAAGTGGAGTATTTATTGTTTAAAACTCAGTGTGACTTGGGATTTATAAGCTCATTAATGAGTTTTATACTCTTATGTACTGGTATATGTGTACTAGTAATTTTAAAAATGTGTGATCCAAGTAGGGTTAAATATCCTGCTGGTGTAAATGGGCAAAAATGGAGCCAGTCCTCATTTATACCAGAGAATTTTGGCCCATAATCTTCATTCATTAATCAGAGTATAAGGGAATACTAGTTACTGATGCACATGCTAATATTATTTTAGAACACTGTGAACAGATGAAAATTATACTGTGGGAGGGATTTGCAGCTTTTTGTAGCACGTGTCATGTCTTTGAGTAAAGTGAAAGGCATGTCAGTGACGTCTTTTCGGCTGAGGTATGTCACTGCGGGTTGTGTATCTCTTTCACTTCACTGACCTGCATATTATGTGTCAAAAAGGACTCAGTCCTGTTCCTATTTAAGATGGCAGCAGTCTGGCCATTGACTTCAATGGGAGTGTGATCTGGCCCAGTGTATTACTTTCCCAGAGCTCACCTAGAAATTTGTGTATGTTAAAGGGCAAGATTTGGAGTAAGTTCCTCTGCTCTGTTGAAACACAGATACATCATGTCTTTTTTTTCCCCAGGCAGTTGGACCAGAGCATAGAGCTCTGAACTATGTTAATAGAACTGGGTTCTATGCCCGACTCTGCTGCTGGATGACCTTGGGGAAGTCAGTTCCCCTCTCTATGCCTTCATTGCCCCATCTGTAAAATGAGGATGATAATTACCTCCTTTGCTAAAGCACTTTGAGATCTTTGTATGCAAAGTGAACATAAGAATAAGAACATAAGAATGGCCATGCTGGGTCAGACCAAAGGTCCATCCAGCCCAGTATCCTGTCTACCGACAGTGACCAATGCCAGGTGTCCCAGAGGGAGTGAACCTAACAGGTAATGATCAGGTGATCTCTCTCCTGCCATCCATCTCCACCCTCTGACAAACAGAGGCTAGGGACACCATTCCTTACCATCCTGGCTAATAGCCATTAATGGACTTAACCTCCATGAATGTATCTAGTTCTCTTTTAAACCCTGTTATAGTCCTAGCCTTCACAACCTCCTCAGGCAAGGAGTTCCACAGGTTGACTGTGTGCTGTGTGAAGAAGAACTTCCTTTTATTTGTTTTAAACCTGCTGCCCATTAATTTCATTTGGTGGCCCCTAGTTCTTATATTATGGGAACAAGTAAATAACTTTTCCTTATTCACTTTCTCCACACCACTCATGATTTTATATACCTCTATCATATCCCCCCTTAGTCTACTTTTTTACATTGTTTTCTTCAAAAGATTTCTCAAAGGATAGTTTTGTTGGTGGTGGAACCAATTTTGTGTTTGTAGGACACTGTTTCCTTGAAACTTTAAATGGGCTTGCACTGTATACTGTCGTAAACAGTAGGAGCCTATAGAAACCTGTACAACTCACTTTAGCAAATGAAATTGTGTGAGGTATAAGTGAGGGCAGAATTTGGCCTTAGTTTAGAATTCGATATTAAGGGTCACTAGCTGTAACTGAAGAATATTCTTACATATATTTTTTAGCAAAAATTGTTTTATGGAGTTTTAAACTGCCAGTCTTTCTCTTTTGGCCATGGTAAGTTTTTGTTGTTGTTTGTACCCACAAGGAGAATTCAGAAAGACCTGCTGAGATTTTAGTTTGGACAGAAGGAGACTGGTTCAGTGTCCAGAGGTAGATTTGTTATAAAGATGATGGACCTCTGCCCAATGAGACTCCCATCAAAAGGGGGAGAAGTAGCAGGAGCACCAAGTGAACAAGACACCAAAGGAGCAGTTACAGAGGTAGGAGAGGGCAGAGCCAAGAAAGCCCAGGATTTAAAGAAGAGGAGTATGATCAGCAGTGTCAAAGGAAGCTAGCGGGTCATGAAGGAAGAGGATGGAATAAAAGCCCTTATATTTGTCCAGGAAGAGTTCATTAGGGACCTTGGTGAGAGTTGTTTAGTGGAGTGTAGGGAATAGAAGCCGCATTTGTGGACTGGGGTTCCCAAATGGAATTATAGGAGAGGAGTTTAAGGCTGCTATTCTTTCAGTTAGTATAGAGATGAAGGGCAGAAAGAAGGTGGAGTGAAACTTTTACTGGGAGTTGCGACTAAAGCTGGGTTTTTTTAAGATGGGACAAACCAATTCATGTATCTGTTGTGAGGACAAGGAATGATGAAGAATACTGTCACCTCAAGATTTTATTTTAAATTCATGATCCTTGATTTTATAGTGTTTATTCAACAGCAGAAAACCCATTACCTTGTTTTAATATTATATTAGCTCCATATTGTCATTGTGACATATTGCATTCTGTATTGGACTCTTGTCATTTAAACCATTGCAGCAAAGGAACATGGTACACTTGTGTCTTTATGCAACTTCTCCAAGGTCAAATATAGAGTGTACCTGTGAAATGTCTTCCAAACTTTTTTTGTATGCTTCTTGAGCACAGTAGAGAAAAACAATTAGGGATACATTTCCAAAGAAAAGCAGGATTAAAAAATAGCCGGATTTGAGCATGCATCTCCTGTGTATTACTTTGAAAAAGTACCCATTAATGCCACTGGCATATTTTTTTCCTGTTCCGCATAAACAGACTTGAGTTGTTCAAAGCAAGGGCTGCCAAAGTTTGGAGACGTTTACTTTTGAATGCTCTTAATTCAGCTGACAAGAGCAGTCCATTTATCTTGTGACCTATTTATAGCCATCAAACAAACTGTAACCAATGGATCTGCTTTACTTAACGTAGTACAGTAGGTGGAAGATTAAGAGCATGTCTAATGCACTCATGAAAATAGCCATGCATATGTCTGATACAGTTCACTACAGAAATGTGGCTATACCGTATAATTGTCATGTATTAAATATAAACAGGTTTGCACTATAAAAGGCAGAAAATGAAAAGTTAATCTGACTGCCTTGTAGATCCAATAGATTTTGGAGTCTCTTTAGTGTGTTGTTTAACCCAGTGGGGAGTAACATTGTGAAAATGCGGTTTATGTTCTGGTCCTAAATTATTTGAAAGATGCATTCTTGGCTTTTTCTTATGAGTTCTCAACATACTATTTAAATAAATACTTAGTTGTCTTATTTTTCCATAGTAATTTAATGGATATAAGAGACTTTATTTCCATTGTGTAATTACAGAGTTCTCTCTTCACTTCTCAGGTTATTTTTGAAGTGGTCACTTCAGGTCATCAAGGATACCTGGCTATTGATGAGGTGAAGGTTTTAGGACATCCGTGCAGTAAGTGCATATATGTTATTTTGTAACAGTCTTTCTAAAATGTATTTGAGACATCATTCCAATATATGTCTAAAACAAAGGAAACAGGAAATGTCAATAACAATTCCAGTGTTATAAAAATTTGTTGACTATCGAGCAACCATTTTAAGCATTAAGGTGCTGTACATTATAGCTGTAGAGATGATTGCTTAGTCAAGTTTAGTACAGTGCCTAACATGATGGGGCTCTCAATCCCTGATTGGGGCCTCTATGTGCTACTCCAGTACAAATAATAATAACGCTGACCCATGCCAACCCCGCTTATCAAAGATCACAGATTGAGGCTGCAGGTAAAGTAGCGAAGAACTAAACACGTGTGATTTCCTTCAGACCTTTTCAACCAGAACACTTAACTGGCTATGTGTCTGTTGCTTTGTTATGCAACATTGCATAATATACTTTCCACAGCACTGTTATTTGGGTCCATAGCTTAAAGTTCTGCACATTTTTATTTGTTTAAAATGCGTTTCCTGTCATATTCTTCCCCAGCTTAAAGGTTTATAGTCCATACGTATACGTAAGTGTTTAAAGAAAAGTGGCACTGTAAGAGTACTACAAATAAAATGCTTTATATGTAGCAATTTGTCATGGCTTTCAACAAACTGCCCAAGTATAATAAAATTATTTAAAATTGTTAAAGCTTATTAAATTCATCTAATAAAGATTTATTAATATTTAATCTTCTGAATTGAAGATTGTAACCTATTATTGTGCATAAGGTTGATGGGGCGGGGGACTGCATGTAATTGGCAAATACTATCCCTGCAGGTATTCCTAATGGTTTGTAAACAGGCATTGTGTCATTTAAAATAAACTGTAGTTTATTGTTGAATATTGGAGTACCTCATAAAAATGGTTTTAGTGTTTAGTGGCAGGAAGACATAGAAACATCTTGAAATGTGGAGATGGCTATGCAGAATCAGCAGCTCTGTTATTTCTGATTCACTTAGTTCTAATAAACGTAGAAGGTTCTCATGCTGCTTGTACAGTATTTGTTCTTAAACTGCATTTTGAATTTGTATCTGTAATTCAAATAGGATAAGTAGTATTTTGTCATGTTAATAATTTTGCCTGCAAAATATTTGAGTTTTGATCTGTGCGTTTATAGTGATCAATCCTCAAAGCATGCATGTACTTCTTATTAAAGCAGAGAGCAGAATACACCCCACAGTGCACAATGTATTAGCATAACCAATGAAACTCGTGTTGAAACTTAATTACTTTAATGAAACAATTCTTTAGTAAAGTAATTAATTTAGGATATGAAGAATTCATTATAAACATCGAAACAGTTATGGTGTATACTAGAAAATTAAAAATATTGTGTTAGAATTGTTAGTGTGTAAATTTTTTGCAAAACAGATAACGCTATTCATACACTGTACCAAGTTTTACAATGTTGCTGCCAAAATAAATAAACTCAGAGTAATTATCTTCAAATTTTTAAACAAAAAAATGAGAATGATAGAAGTTAGAGGTGGAAATGTAGTTAATAGGTAGTCATGTAGATCATGACCTGATTGCATTTCATGTGGGCAAACAGAGGACAGTCCCAATCAGTAAATATGTATATATTTGGTGCTTCAAAGGGAGTAATTTCCCAAAGCTGAGGAAAATTGAGTGAAATGGATTCAGTGGAAAAATGTACACAGAAGAATATGAATGAAAATTGGAGTTCTTTAAGAATTTGTATTAGATGGCCAAAAAGCTGTGATTCTCCAATCAATTAAGAGGACAACTTTAGCAAAAAACCCATCCTGGTTCAATGATGAAGGGAAGGCAGCAATTAGAAATTAAAGCAATATATCACAAACCAGAAAAAAGAGGAAATTAAATAGCAATCAATATAAATATGAAGTTATGGTGGGTAGAAAGTTGAGAAGGAAGGCTAAAGACAGAGGAAAAAATCCATTTTCTGACAGGGCTACGGAGAAAAAGGAGGAGGTTTTTAAGTACACCTCTACCCTGATATAACGCGACCCGATATAACACAAATTCGGATATAACGCAGTAAAGCAGTGCTCCGGGGGGGCGGGGCTGCGCACGCCGGTGGATCAAAGCAAGTTCGGTATAACACGGTTTCACCTATAATGCGGTAAGATTTTTTGGCTCCCGAGGACAGCGTTATATCGGGGTAGAGGTGTATATTAGGAATAAATGAAGTCCTAGTAATGGGATAAGCCCATTACTATATTGAGATGATAAAATTGTTAATGGGGCAGAAAAAGGCAGAAGTGTTCAAAAATAGATCTGTTCTGTATTTGGAAAGAAGCAGGATGATGTACTGGCATCACATGAGGACAATAAAATACTTTCCAGTCAATTAGTAACCAAGAAGAATGTTAAACAATATCTACTAGGGATACATATTTTAAATCAGCAGGTCCCAGTAACTAGCACCCAAGACTCCTAAACGAGCTGGCTAAGATCATCTCTGGCCAGATCTCTGGCCAGCCCTCTGCCCAAAAGAAGCTCTCTCTCTCCACTTCTTCCTAGAACCACACTGATCAGTGCTTTTCTGGTCCTGACTGCCTCTGACACACACGACTCCACCTATCAATCTCCCTCTACTTGCAGTCAGTCACAGAGAAACTACTGGCCACTTAGCCTGGCATCAGTCCTGGTCAAAATAATGGAAAAGCTGGTATAAAATTCCAATAATAAAGAATTAAAGGACAGGATAATAATTTAATGCCAGTCAATGTTGTTTTATGGAAAATAACTCTTGTCAAACAAACCTGATTTCATTATTTTAGGAGATCACAAGTTTGGTTGGAAAAGGTAACTTTGTAGACTTAATACACAGCAAATTCTGCTTAATAGCAATCCTGATACTAGCAACTTCTGGTTAGTGGCAACATTTTGCTGGGAATATTTGACCAGTGTTAATGGGATTCAGATATTGGCAATGGCATGCCGCTTACTAACAACTTTTTTTGAGACAGGTCCCAGCTGCATGCAGATTTACAAGGCTGCAGGTGGGGAAGGAAGTACTGAGACTTCCCTGGCTGCAACCCCACAAACCTGTCTGTGGTTGGTGCTCAGCCCATCCCAGCACTTCTTTCGGAGGCTGCCGCCCAGCAAGCCTGCCTGCACACAGGGACCACATAGGAGATAAGAGGCTGCGGGCAGGGCAGTAGCGGGGAGGAGGGTTGAAGCCTGGATGTCAGTGCTGCACAGTGCCTCTCCCTGCACTCTCCAGGTTGCACCCTGCCATGGAACTGCAACCAGTGAAGGAAGGGCTGGGATGTGCTGAGCCCCAGTTCCCAGAGAGCATGGGGAGAGGTACAGACCCAAGAGGCCCCCAGGACCCTGCTCCCTGTAGAAAGCCCTGGCATCCTGGTTGCAGCCCAGCCTCCCCACTGCTTCTCTGCCTTCAGGCAGGTTTGCTGGGCTGCAGCAGCCAAGAAAGGCATGTCCCAGCGCTTCCTTTCCTGGCTGCTTCCTCGCAAACCTGCCTTCTGCTTATTAACAGTAGCAGAGGCAGTAGCTAGGCCGACGAAAGAATTCTTCGGTCAAACTAGCGCTGTCTACACTGGGGGTTAGGTTGGGATAGCTACGTCTCCCAGGGGCATGGATTTTTCTCACCCCTGAGCAATGCGTAACTACACCAATGTAAAAATCCTAGTGTAGACTAGGCCTACGTCTTTTCCTTTGAACTCCCTTCTCCACACCTGACGTTAGCTGCCAGTTAATGAGCCAGGGTCAAATGGGTCTAAAGGCTCTCTTTAATTCTCTCCTTGCCAGTGTGGAGCCTAGCTGCCCTGTTAGTCCCCTCATTGCTAGTGTGGTGCCTATCTGGTTCTTTATTGAGTCTGGTTTTAAAGGGATGAGGTTCCACCACTTGCTTGTGAGACAAGTATTTGAATCCTGCACCACTGAAGTCAATGGGAATTTTCCCATTGACTAGAAGGGAGCAGGGTCAAATCCCTATTACAAAGTCTAATAGCTTTCTCCACAGAGACACTTTCCATAGTATTCATCCAAAATTTCTCCCCGTTATTGTATAATCCCTTGTGCTGACACTTAAACGATTGTTCCTCTTGAATTAATATAGATCTTTCTTATATCCCCTGTTATGCTTATAATTCCCCAAGTTATGCCTACAAAGTTCTTTTAATGTTTTGTTTTTTTTTGTCATCACCTTAATCGTTTATGTTGTTCATCTGGTAGGTCTCTTCAGTTTGTTGAAATATTTCTAGTACTGAGGTGGCTGTAACTGAAAGCAGTATTCTAGGCCTAGTTCAACTACCACAGTAGTCAATGGAAAGACTCCTCTTGACTTCTTTGGGAGCTGGATTGTTTGGAACTGTCGTCTTTCTCAGAGAGAATACTCTCTCTAATTTCTGATTTTTTTTTTTCTTCAGTGCAATTGACTTTTTCTAGTAAAAATAAAAAACTATACTACGTGTACCCAGTTAGGTGAAATTGAGATAATTCTTCTTTATATAGATGTCTTACTGAAAGAGTATTTACAGACACATTGCTTTTCTGTTATTGGGGGTGTTCTCCCAGCCTAAACTGGAAATAAGTATCAGCATGCAGCAGCTACTGTGTTTTGTTTTCCTCTGACATTCTTCAGAAGAGCTGTCTTTAAAGAATATAGCTCTTCTTGGTGGAAATGTTATGCTAGAACTGTAGCATACTAAACAATCATGCTAAAATGCATTATCTACACACATTGTATCTAGTTAAAAGGAAAAAGTAGTTTCCTTGACAACATAATTTAACTTTTTACTGTTCTTGTCTAGTTGCTAGTATAAATAGCTAATATGTTTTTGTTCAAAACATCAATTAGATTTCAGTATAATCTTTATTAATATAGAAGTGTTAATACAATAGGGCTGCTGAGCTAAGGTAATTTGCACAGCAGGAACAATACGATAGCACCCTTCTCTTTTGTATCCCAGATACATGCAAAATGGAACGAAGCTCACTTAACAGTCTATAGTATCTTCTACAATTAGAATCAAATATTTAAAACACTTGTTAGCACGTTTTTTTTCTCCAATGTAAATTAATTACTGGAACATTTTAAAACTGTATATATTTAATAAACTAGTATGAGTCCATCCCAGTCACACTGTGTGTTAATAACTCTATCCTTTTTTCTTGTCCATCAGCCAAAACCCCCCATTTCCTGCGTCTTCAGAGTGTGGAAGTCAATGCCGGACAGTTTGCCACTTTTCAGTGCACTGCCAATGGTAAAACAAATTCAGGTGACCGGCTGTGGTTACAGGTAACTTATTTTCTTTCACAGTACAATGAGATTTTTGGAAGTATGATTCAGTCATCCAAAGGAGTGGCACAAGAGGAGAAATAATAGCTTAATCTCTTGTCTCATCAATACTAGCCTAATGGATTTGATAATGGATTTGAACCTTTCCATGGTATTTGTTCTTTTGCAGTATCTGATATTTTCTCACACGTCAATTATGAGTGGTGAACATAGAATGAGAAAAACTGTGGTAGCTCTGTTACCACTGTGTGGTAATTAAGGGTAAATGCTCACTTTTTCCATAGTGACAGCTGTGCCTTTTGTCAGCAGCTGCTGTGACTGACCTAGCTGTAAGTGGTGATGTTGGTGTGCATCTATTAACCAGAATGCTCTATAGCGCTGCCTATATCCAATATAGGATGCCCTATGTTAAAACAGAATTGCTTTGCATAGATTCATATATTTTAAGGCCTGAAAGTACCATTATGGTTATTTAGTCTGACCGTCTGCATATCATGGGCCATAGAATCTCATCTCAGTAAACTCCGCATCAAACTTCTGTTTGATTTAGAAAGATATCCAATCTTGATTTAAATTGTGGACTTTCTCCTAACTTTGCTTTCAATCCAACCAGCCTTCTCTATTTGTATATGTAAACCTACATCAAACAAAAGTGTTCTACACTTGATCCCTTTCTCTCCTACTGGGTATTCTGAAGCTAGCTGTCCACATGATGCCATACCTCCAGAATTTTCCCTTTTCTGCTTCACCCATCAGTCTGGATTTGAACCTTGAAGTGGGGAAACACCAAAAATCTAAGTTACCTGAAGTCATAATGGCAACAGTGACACTCTGAGACCTTGAGTGCTAGAGGGAAAAGACAGTGTCTGAGATAATCAGATAAAATTACAAGATGGGGTAGGGAAAATTGAAGTTATAATCGATGGAGGGAAGAGAGAGATAAACTTCGGTTTTGGGGGGGGTTCTGTTACCAAACAATTTCAGGCCTTTTATGTTGTGTATCTTTAATTTATGAACTGCACCAAGTGTGTAGGGATTTCAGAAAAATTTAAAATGTGTGGGATGTGGTAAAAAAGGTAAAACAATCTCATTGGAAGAGGTTTTACTTGTGAGTAAATGGCTAACCATCCACTATACCCACAAAAAGCCTGATCTGAGAAACCAGTGGAGGGGGCAGCCTTTTCATTGACTTGAGTGGGTGTTGACTCAAGCCCTAAAGGAGCAAAATCCAAACTAGAGGCAGGGTCTCTCGACACTAACTCGGTGGCAGAAAACCTTTGATTCTGTGGGAGTATGTATCAAGTTAATTGGTTTTGTATTTCTATCGGAGTGGAGGATCTGAACAATACTCATGCTTCTAGGGCTTGAGCCCCAGCTCCAGCCCCAAGAGCTATGTGATTACATCAGAATCTCAGCTTTCATTACACAAAACAATAAATCTAACCCTTCTTGTTGTGGGGAGAAGTTTGAAAGGGTTACCCGACTATAACTGATGCAATAATGTCTGCCTCAGTCTGCAGACAAGTTTCAGAGTGGTAGCCGTGTTAGTCTGTATCAGCAGAAACAACGGGGAGTCCTTGTGGCACCTTAGAGACTAACAAATTTATTTGGGCATAAGCTTTCGTGGGCTAGAGAGACTGCAACAATATCCCTGAGAGCTGTGAAAATCCCCATTGAACAGGATGGAGGTTTAAGTCCAAAATTCCACTACTCTGGGGGGGACATCTAGCACGTATGCACACACACATATTAGCGTGGCCACCTGGTGACTACATTTTACAATTTAAATGTGCAGGCTTCATTAGTCCTTGCCATTGGAGGGAGGTTTCTGCATACTATACTCACCCAACTAGTACGCAGAACCCTCCCGCCAATGGCAAGGACTAATGAAGCCTGCACATTTAAATTATAAAATGTAATGAAGGTGTGAAAACATTAGCAGGTGGTCACCTTAATGCATATCCAAACAGAGGACTGTACGTGTAGCAGGAGAAAAGTGTAGCAGGTCCAGCTCCCACAAACAATCAGATAAACCCCAGCCATTGGGGTGAGTACACAGGGCCTTCCTCCCCAGTCAACCTGCCGAGGACTATGGGGCACTTTTGGGGTTGAAGAAGGGGCCTAATGCTTCTACACCAGTCTTCTTGGGGCTATGGTGGGCACAGGGCCATGGAGTGAAGCCACTAGGACATTGTACTTCGGTGTGCTTAGGCCCCAGTTTGCCTCAATCCAGCTCTGTGTACTTTGCAATCTGTACCGGACAGAGCACTGACTGGTGCCCACGACTCATTGGCTTGGCCCCTGACTGCCATATTCTCCTTCTAGGACACATATGTTGTATGAGCTGGGATGGTCCTGATGAACTAGGAGAGCTGTTGCTCATGGCTTCGCCTCAGTGAAAGCAGCACAGGAAGAGGAAGCAATAGCCAGGTCTGGCAGGGCAGAAAAAACAAAATATTGGGCACCTGGCTGCAGCAAAATGGCAGATTCTAAGGCCAAAAATGGGATTCTGTGACAGTTGGGCAAAACAGACAAAAACATATCCTTGTTAGAGAGAATATAGTTTGACAAAAACGTTCCCGTAGAGCTCTACAATGGGTTGCTATTATCATAGTTGATGCTGATTGCCCATTATCTGACAGAACAATTAATTTCATTTAGCTATCTGACTGTAAAATATCCTTCATTGCAACAGTATACTTTTGTTGTAATGCTTATCAGTCCTTAGGTTTGTCCCATATTCTACGGCTCACACTTTCATATTTTCCTTTAAATACAGCAGAGAGACTTTTTTACCAACGTTCAGACTGCAATGATGAATTAATTACTGCCATTTTCTTTAAGGCCCTGACCTTGTAGAAATTTGTGCACATGCTCAACTTTATGCTGTGAATGTCCTATTTGAGTCAGTGAAACCAGTCAATGGGTGGAATTTTGCCATTGACTTCAGATGGGCTGGGATTTCACCCCATACCTCTGCATAAAGTTGAGCATGTGCAGTCTTTGCAAGATTGGAGCTCAGTTCTTTATTATTTTATTTTGTCATAATCATAATTTCCATTCAATAAAATAGCATGGACTATTAATTGCAGTGTGGCAAATCTAGAGTAACTTTACTGAGTTCAGTAGACACTCCTGATTTAAATCAGGTAACAGAGAGAAGAATTTGTCTCCATATCCAGGATAAGAAAACATAGGTCTTCTGCCTCTTATTTTTGAATGTCCACTTTTCATTCAAAGTGATGCATGTCATTTAGCCTCAGCATAATGAAAACTGCAGTTCCTTGCTGTTGACAGATCAGGAATTGTGTAAATTCCAAATGCGTTTTTGTATATGAACTTTACAAAGTTGACAGGAATTTCTGGAATGTTTGGATTAAATTTTTGTGCTTACCTGCAAGCTTCCACGGTTGCAGACCTATCTGCTGCTACATATAATAACCATGATCCAAATGCAGTTCCAATTCTGGGAGGCTGCTAAGATGTTTCTATGTCATAGAATTTTTCAGGTTCCAAATTCTTAAATAGTTAAGTATATTTATCATAGTACAGTTTTTCTACCACCACAAGGTAGAAGGTCCTAAGCCTGTTAATCAACTGCCACTATTTAACTCATTATTGTGACAAACATTTTTAGATATTTTGAGTTTGAAAGCCAGTATATAAAAGCTGATTCCACTTTTGCCTTGTGGCATGGGAAGTAAGAAGCAGTCCACACCTTTATCCCAAACGTTTTGTATGAGATTTAAATGTACTATTAATTTAATTAAAGATTATTCTTTTTTTCTTCTTAGTTCTGGCCAGAACTGAAAGTACTGCAGTACCACAAGAAAGGCTGCTCTTGCAGAATTTATGGCCTGACTAGACTTGGGCAGTACCAAACATTTCATGAAATAACCTGCTTTCCAGCACTGTGATTTCCTTCCCGCCCCCGAATCAGTAGGCTAGGGTAAGATTCAGACAAACATCTACAGTGAAATCTTGGTCCCATTGAAGTTGATAGGAGTATTGTCATTGACTTTAATAGGGCTGAGATTTCACCCCTATACTTTTCCCTACTTATCCAAAATGTCTTAATGGGGGTCAACAAGCATGCAGACAAAGGAGATCCAGCGGATATAGTGTATTTAGATTTTCAGAAAGCCTTTGACAAGGTCCCTCACCAAAGGCTCTTAAGCAAAATAAGCAGTCATGGGATAAGAGGGAAGGTTCTCTCATGGATTGGTAACTGGTTAAAAGATAGGAAACAAAGGGTAGGAATAAATGGTCAGTTTTCAGAATGGAGAGAGGTAAATAGTGGTGTCCCCCAGGGATTTGTACTGGGCCCAGTCCTATTTAACATATTCATAAGCGATCTGGAGAAAGGGGTAAACAGTGAGGTGACAAAATTTGCAGATGATACAAAACTACTCAAGATAGTTAAGTCCCAGGCAGACTGCAAAGAGCTACAAAACAATCTCTCAAAACTAGGTGACTGGGCAACAAAATGGCAGATGAAATTTAATATTGTTAAATGCAAAGTAATGCACATTGGAAAACATAATCTTAACAATACATATACAATGATGGGGTCTAAATTAGCTGTTACCACTCAAGAAAGAGATCTTGGAGTCATTGTGGATCGTTCTCTGCTGCTGCACATTGAAAGGATGATTTCAATAAAAAAGGCTAACAGAATGTTGGGAATCCTCAAGAAAGGGATAGATAAGACAGAAAATATCATATTGCCTCTATATAAATCCATGGTACGCCCACACCTTGAATACTGTGTGCAGATGTGGTCGTCCCATCTCAAAAAAGATATATTGGAATTGGAAAAGGTTCAGAAAAGGACAACAAAACAAAAATTATTGGGGTTATAGAACGGCTTCCGTATGAGGAGAGATTAATAAGACTGGGACTTTTTGGCTTGGAAAAGAGGCGGCTAAGGGGGGAGATGATAGAGGTCTATAAAATCATGAGTGGTATAGAGAAAGTAAATAAGGAAGTGTTATTTAGTCCTTCTCATAATACAGGAACAAGGGGCCACCAAATGAAATTAATAGGTAGCAGGTTTAAAACAAACACAAGAAAGTATTTTTTCACGCAACGCACTGTCAACCTCTGGAACTCCTTGCCAGAGGGTGTTGTGAAAGCCAATACTATAACGGGGTTCAAAAGGGAGCTAGATAGATTCATGGAGGATAGGTCCATCAATGGCTATTAGCCAGGATGGGCAGGAATGGTGTCCCTAGCCTCTGTTTGCCAGAAGCTGGGATTGGGTGACAGGGCATGGATCACTTTATGATAACCTGTCTGTTCATTCCCTTTGGGGCACCTGCCATTGGCCACTGTCAGAAGACAGGATACTGGGCTTGCTGGACCTTTGGTCTGACCCAGTATGGCCGTTCTTATGTTCTTAATGTTCACTCATTGCTAGGGTTCAGAGGTAGGATTCACAAGGGGAAATGATGAGTTGCAATTCTCAGCACCTGACTGAGGAATTTCTAACTCTGAATTAGGTGCCCAGGCTCCCTATACAATATATGGAGAGAGTTAGGCCCCAAAAATGGGATTTACAAAAGCCAGCGTGCTAGGCAGGGAGCCGCTGAAGTTACCCAGTAGGAAATGCCAAGGAGAGCCCTAAGCTCTGCCCCTAAAAAGGAGTCAGGTGCCTAAATCTGGAGTGGAAGGAGATGCCTATCCACACTTGGATTCACAGCCACGAGCCCTCTCCTGGAGTTGGGCACCTAAGCCAGGTCAGTTGTTTTCAAGAAAAATGGAGGAGGAGGGGGTGCCTACTTAGAACCTTTAACCCAGTGGTCAGGGCACTCGCACAGGTTGTGTGAGACCTGTCTTCAATTCTTTCCTCTGCCTATTGTGGAGGGGAGATTTGAACTTGTCTCCTAACCGGTGGGCGATAGGGTATTCTGGGGTGGGTCTTGCGCAGTCTAGTCTATTGAAGCTGTTCCAGTGTGTGTAAATAATTAAATATCCATTGGAGCAGGGGCCGGAACCTGTCTCTCCCATAACCCATTGAAGTGCCCTAACCACAGGGCTATAGAGTCATTCTAATTCTCTTTTTGGCCCAGTAGCTGTTCATCCACAGTGGATCAGTTCCAACAAAAGAGTTTGAGAGAGAATATCCAGAATATTCCACAGTTCAGTGGTTAAGGGAATTCCCCAGGGTTGGGACAAGACCCAATTCTCTACATCTGGCAGAGGGGAGAATTGAACTCATGTCAGAGCCCTACCCACTGGGATAAAACTGTATGGCAGGAGGCAACACCTTTGAGCATACTCTGAGCATGCCTACCACATCTGGCTCTGAGCATGCCTACCACACAGATGAGAAAGGTTGGGGAAATGTCTTATTTGTGAATCCAGCTGAGGCTTAGATATAAGTTAGGTGTGAAGCTGCTGGGTGGTGTCGAGACTGGGGTAGCTGTTTGAATTCCCAACTGCCAAAGTGTAGACCCCTTGGGGAATTCAGTGGCAGAAACTTAGACTCTAGGGACTTTAAGCACCTACAGGGTTAGGCAGCAGCCAAGCAGGGGTTTTGGCACTTTAGGGTATGTCTACACTGCAATGTAAGCCCAGTGTTAATAGAACATGAGTTAGCATTCCCTGGGTTTGTTAACCTAGGGATTGCATGTCTACAGTCGTTTGTAACCCCAGATTATGAAGTGTTGAACCCTGAGTCCTAACTTGGGGCTCCAGAGTCTGCACTGTATAGTGTGAGCCAAGTCCAACCATCCATATCCCAGGCTTCCTAAAATGTGGCCGCTCTAGACCTTTGTTCATGATACAGTGTAGGAGAACTTGACTGTCCATAGGACAAAGAAAGTTGGCCTGTAGAATTGTGGAATACTTTTGGCGCACTCTCAGAGTATAAGTCCAATGGGGCTGTGTCTACAGTGCAAAGTAATAGGGCTTGAACCCTGGGTCCTCGCTTGGCTCAGGCTTGGACCCTCCACTCCTGTAGGATCCTGGGTACGAGCCCTGGGTTAGCAAAATTTGTCTGTAGACGGAAGGGAGGTTAGGCTTGAGCCTGAGTTTGTACCCTGGGTGTATATTACTGTGTAGATGTACCCTATGCCCCCCTTGTGACTCGCTCTCTGAGTTGTGTTTTCCACTGCTCCTGATCCGGATTAGTATAATTTTGCCCTTCTTAATTGTCTTGGATTCTTTCTTTTTTCGGGGGGTAGAGAGGAGGGCTGAGGGGATGCAGTGATCTTCTTCTTTCGAAATAGGGATTATGTGCGTCTTGTTCGCCATGTACTATTTTTGTTTGTCTTCTGAGTCAGTTTGTTCTCCTTGGCTTTGCTCAGTAGTTGCTACCAACTACACCGATTGTCTCCATTTAAAGGTCAGCAAGGCTTTAAAGTACTCCAGTAAAATTCCTGGGGAACACCAGTTGCCTTTAAAGTACACCTTGTTGATATGGTGTTTTATATTTTAGATGTGAAGGTGAGGAGAAACCTGGTGGTCTAGAGGGTGCCAACTTTTTTCATTCCATCTTAATTACATTGTCTGAAAGATAGGCTGTGGCCATCAGGTGACAAATACCCAATTCACAGATAAGAAATTATTGTTTTTGGCATTATGACTATGTACTGAAAACAGAAAAACAACTGACCCAAACATTTGAAATTGAGAGCCATATCCTCAGCAGGTGTAAGGTGTAGAGAGCTTCACTGAAGTCCTTTGTAAATTGATAACTGAAGTAGTTACTATTCATGCTCTTAATTTTTTATGGGTTATTTGAAAACATTCATAATACGAACATTATAAGAATTGTACAAGTCTTATATCAAATGTTCTGAAGAACTGTCTTGAGATATTTTAAAGCACTTACTTCCACCCACAGTAGAAAAAATGTTTTCTTTAAAATTTCCATTAGGATGTCTCATATGGAGATAGAAATTCACATCACATAATGCCATTCAACCCCACATAAAACCACGCGTGCCTATTACAGCAGTGTGTGGGAAAATGCATATAGAACTCGTTAGCTGGTATGTGGGTTGCACACCTAATTGTCCCCGCACCATGCTATAAGTTTCCTTGATACAACTCTCACATCATGGGTAGTAAATTATCTCCACAGCTTGTGAATTCATATCTATCTCTGTTCACTGACTATTCAACGGCTTTCTATAAGACTTTATGGTAATAGCCTGCCACTTGTGTAACAGCACTGATTGTGAAACAGAATAACATACATTGCCTTTTTTGGTGACAATGTAGGGCATTGGCGGAAAGCAAATGATGCCCATTTAGTTTCTTAAATATTGATGCGCCTGTAATTGTAGGGTTAAGTTGAGGCAGCATTTACACAGCTCCCTAATGTTTTGGGGTTAGCCACTGTTGAAGAACATTGGATTTGCTTTCAAAACACTTGTTTCAAAACACTTGCAGTGACCATCACCCGATGTTTCAAAGAAAGGGGGACAAAAAGCAATTCATGTAATCAATTGTGCAATGATTTACATGAAGGAAAAAATACTCATCCTGACCCCTTTAGAAAATCATCATGTAGCCTGAAGCACAAGACTTTACCTGCTGTGCATGCAATTGTGAAGATAAATTACGAGTAACTGAGCCAATATAACCTCAGGTTAAAGTCAAATGAAGGAAATCATGACTATAATATATTCATGAATATATGGAACCATATCCAAGTTTTAATTGTTTTTCTTCTGTTGTCACCAGCATTTAGTTAAAAAGGTCATTGGCTAGATCATATGCACTATGAATTAAATGTCCTCATTAGCTGATGCGTTGAACGTAAACACACCACAAAAGTAAATCTGATGACACTAATGAAGGAATGTTTATGATTAGCAGATGTGTCCCATCTGCTTACATTTTCTTTGTCACATCTGTGGACAACACAGGTTATTGTCAGTATGTGACTAGTTTTTCTTTTGTACTGAAAGAATAAACAAAAATGTGATTCTTATGCATTCCATATGAGATTATTTTTGTTTTAAACCATTATCTTTCAAAAGTGCAAACTTCAAGAGTTAGCACCAATATTGAGTTATATATATGCATGTAAAGCAGTAGGAAAGCCAAAAGAAAGGAGATAGGGTGTCAAAAGGAAGACAACATATATTTTTCTTTTTCCTCTGCTAAGGTATATTTCTAGACTGAGGCAACGTTTCAAAATGGGGAAGAAATGAACATGCAAATAGATGACAGTGAATCAAAAAACAAAGTACAAGTAGCCTGGGCAACATCTTTTGAAAAGTCCATATTATTATTATTTAGTAAATTGCCAGAAGAAATACCAGTCCTTATTGAGGGCAATGGGTGGGAGTGATGGGGGTGGGGGGGAATTTTAGAAAATACCTAACATTTGGTGCAATCTAGCCCCTTCTAAAGGCATGCTTCTGCTTTCCAGAGCTACTTTTGAGACAGAAATGTAAATTTTAACTTGCAGGAATTAATTAGCAGCAAGCACAAAAGGGGCTGGACTTAATCAGAGCCAAATAAATCACTACCCTCTAATCCCACCTTGTAGTCAAACAGTGATAACTCATAGAAATTTAGGGCTGGAAGTGACCTTGAGAGTTCATCTAGTCCAGTGGTTCTCAAACTTTTCCACTCATGTCCCCCTTACCAGTAACAGAATCTGTCTGTGCCCTGTCCCCATTACTGCATAGCCAAGGCTCCCTCAACAGTGGGCTGGAGGTGGAGCTGGGGGTAGAACTGGGGAATAGGGGAGGAGCTGGTCTGGCGGCAGAGAGGGAATGAGAGCAGCGCTGAGCAGGGGGCGGAGTGGAGCTGCGTCTGAGGGCAGAGCTGGTCTTGGGGGTGGAGAGGGAGTGAGGTGGAGCTTGTCTGGGGACTGAATGGGGTTGGAGGCGGAGTTTGTCTGGGGGCGGAGTGGGGCTGGAAGTGTGGCACTCCCTCCTTCTCCCCCCCCCCATGGGGGCAGGCCCTGACCCCGGGGTGTGCCCTCCTGAACATGCATCTGCAGACATGCCAAACGCATGGAAAAAACCACGGAAATTGGGCTTGTTTTTGGCTTAATTGACTTGTGAGTTGCTTGTTGGCTAGTTTTTGGCTTGTAGGTTGTTGCTTGTTTGGTTTGTAGCTTGTTGCTTTTTTTTTTTATTGGCTCCCAGCAAGCAGGGGCAAGGGCGGGACCATCAGGGGTGCACAGTGGGCCCACCATAGTCCTAGACTGCATGCCGGGTGGATCTCGTCACATAGAGTGTTGGGGTTCTTAGGGACTGGCTTGTTTTGGCCTTGTTTTGAAATGGGATTAGTTTCTTATTGTGAAAGTCATGGTGCTTATTTACTGCATGAAAGTTGGCAACTGTGCCTTCACCCCACACTTCGAGAATCACTGATTTAGTCCATCCTCAGGACCAAGTATATCTAGACCATCCCTGACAAGTTTTGATAGGGTGTGCATACCCCACACGGGGCCAGAAGGGGTTAACCCCAAGCTATGGGCAGAGAAAATCCTGCCTCTCAGACTGTACTGGGCATGCTCCAAGTGCTATGATAGTATAAAAGGGAGCAACCCGGCTCAGTCTGGGCGGACTGCCAGAGAGGAAGGACCTTCGGTGAAGGCTCCAGCTGAGGAGCTGTTGCAGCCCTTCCCTGTGGCAGCTGGAGATCCCAAGATCTGGACTGGAGATCTGTGGCCAGCAGATCCCCAGGGAATTACCCGTCCTAAGGATCCTGTAGACACCGATGCCTCATGGACTGCAGCTTCAGGAAGCATGGTAGGAAATGACCCAGGGAGGGTGAGCGAGTGGTATCTTCCACCCATGTGAGGTCAGCATGTTTCAGTGAGGTTCCTCACTGACCCAGTGGCAGGCCACTCCGCCACTGTTAGGGCCCTGGGTTGGGGCCCCGTGGAGTCGGGTGGGTCCAGGCCCCGCTACCCAGGCTGCCACCCCCATGGCAGTGGCCCCTTGGATATTGGCCACTAGGCCATGCTGTCCTGAACTCAAGGGTCACTGTATTGACTCTGGCCATTAGCCCACGCAGCCCCGAACCCAAGGACTGCCGCTTTGACTCTGACCCTTGGACCTCAGCATGGTGAAGCCCAAGACAGTCAGGTAGACATTAACCATGGTGTCTGCACACCCACTATCCCCCCAGTAGGAGACGGGATGTACATACACTGCCACAAAAGTGTTTGGTAAAAATCTGTTCTTAAAAACCTCGAAGCCCATTACTGTACTTAACTATCCTTTTAGATAGAAAATTTTCCTAATATTTAACCTAAATCTCCCTTCCTGCAGATTAAATCAATTACTTCTTGTCCTGTCCTCAGTGGACATGGAGAACAAGTGTTCACAGTCCCTTTTATAAAAACTCTTAATATATTAGAAGACTGTTTTCAATCCCACACTCCCAATCTTATTTTCTCAAGATTAAATATGTCCTTTTCTTAACCCTGCCTCATAGGTCAGGTTTTCTAAACCTTTTATCATTTTATAAAATGTGTGTTTGCATATGTGTCTGTATGTAAAGCTGATCAAAACTTGGAATTTCCATTTCACAGAAAATTTTGATATTTTTAAGTTTGTTTTTGTTTCAAATTGGAAATGGTATTACCACTAGTTAAATTTTCACAAGCATTATGTACCATTCAAGTTCTGTATTTTCAGTCCTACTCAGAACTTTTTGAAACTTTCATCCATATAGTTGAAATTTTCCTGGATCAGTCTGGAGATATCTAAGCAAAACTGGTTCAACCATTTTATGAGTACTAGGAGAGTGGAACAATACCATTTCCCCTATTTATAAATAAAATCTTTTGCAACCTCTCTTTGAACGGTTTCGTAACCCAAATGGGTGGCGACTTTGCATAGGAGGTAGTCATAAGTGAGAAGTTCTTTTGAAAATTTTAGTTAAAAAAGAAAAAAAAAAAAAGTGGTTTTGATCAAATTTGATTTGCGTGCTGCACAGTTCTTTCTTTTCTGCTCGTAAAGGGCTTAATCTTACAAAGTGCTGAGCACTCGTGCCTTGATCCAGCAAACTTTTCTGGATTGGGATCAGATTGCTAAGCACCTTTCAGGATCCAAGCCCAAAGTGTGCAGCTAAGGAAGGATATGCAGTGCATTGGGTGTCAGCTAACTTTGCTGCGTCCCTGAAAACGTAGTGAATTTGTGTGTGTGGCCAGAGTTTTTGTGTGTGGTCATTGCCTTTGTCGGTGTGCATGGTACATTTTCATAGATTCTGTTGACTTCAATGGAGCCAAGGCGATGTGTGTCCGTTGAGGATTTTGCCCAGAGTATATCCATTGCATGATTTCTGATTTCTTTCTCTTTCTTTCTATGCATCCAGTGAAGTGGTCTGTAGCCCACGAAAGCTTATGCTCAAATACATTTGTTAGTCTCTAAGGTGCCACAAGTACTCCTGTTCTTTTCTCTGGTCTGTTGTTAAAAAGACTTGCAGTGGTTCCACTTTTTAGGGACCTCTGGAGCCATGCAGAAGTGGGGAAAGCTTGGGCCTAAGTGAATAAAAAAAAAAGAGTGGAAATCTTAAAATTTTCTCTTTAAGCCAGATACTTAATGTTATTTCAATTAATTTTTTGTATTTTATTCCCTCTGTTTTTTCAATGGGTTATTCTATACAGTCTGTGTTTCTTGCATTCCATATGTTTTTCTATTGGCGTCATTAACTGCATAGTATTCTTATTGTATAATGAAAAAAATAGCTTGTTTACATTTGGATAATAGAATAACTTGCATGTAAATTAACACAATGCTACTGTGTAGTGATTATCTTTTAAAATGCAGTGATATTTAAAATCGGTATTCAGGTGCTGTTACATTTTATAGCATAGCTGATAGGAAATAAATATTTCATAGGTTTTTTTGTGTTAATGGGGGAGGGGAGGAAGGGGGCGGGAATTTAAGTGGTTGGTTTGTTGCCTTTTCTCTCCCAATTTTAACCTGACTGTCCTGCTGTTAATTCCTATTTGTGCCACTGCTGAGTGCTTTTATACCCTCTATTTCTTATTTAGTTTCTGTGTCAGACACAGAGGGGAAGAAAAGGAAATGCTTAGCAATCAGAGCAAAAGGGAAAGATCAGCAAAGCAGAGGGGATAGGCTTGGCTATCAATGAACACTGACCTGTTAAACCTTTGATCATGTTCGAGTTTCAGCAATTTATGTGGGAGAATAGAAAATAGCTAGGAAAGTGTCAGAAATAGAAAGGCCTTTGTTAGTGCGGAGGCTACAGAGCTCTACTGAAATTGAAGTGACAATGTAAAAAGGAAAAGTCACTTTCCTCATGATTGGTGAAAGTGAAACAAATAAGAACGATGAACAGGTATTTATAAAGCATTTACAGTGCAATGTATTTTATTACCTGTATATTCTTATTCCTCACTCAATTTTATTTTATATTTCAAATCATATCAGCAGTCACATGTAATATTCTCATATTAGTTTTTGGTTTATATTAATGCAAACTATGCTTGAGATTTTAAATGCACAAATTAAATGTGGTCAAATTACTTTCTCTGTTGAGAGTAACTCTGCATTTTCCAGTTCTCTGTCCCCTCCAAGCCAAAGAGAGGTATAAAATAGAGCAATGTAGTGGATCAAACACTTATATTAACATTATTCAAACTTTTTGTGGTTTTTTTTAATATATTCACATGTATACTCAGTCACAAATTGAAATTGCATGTCTGTTTTCAGAATTTGTGCAATTGTTGAAACATTGGTAGTTTTATTTTTTCACTATGTTGAGTTCTGAATGCAAGCATATGTATATATTTGCTGAAACGTTGCACCTCAATAGAGTATATTTAAAAATAAATGAAAAGTCACATGCACTTGGCATAACTTTCAAATACTTATAAAGTTACTTTTAAACATAATTGTTAAAAAAGTCAGAAACTTATCCTTTGTTGAAGACTAGTGGGTGCTGTCCTTGTGTGATGGAAGTCCTGTAATTATTCATAAAAGCTAATGCATGGACAGCAGCAATGCAGGTTTCAATATGGTGCCCTACCAATGTACCCAAACCTTTACCTGATTCTTACTAAGAGGAGAATCCAGTCTGTGTTTCATTTAGTGTCTGTCTTCTCTACCAAGACCCCTGGCAAGAGAATCAGGTTTTTTTCAGTTTTGAATGAGAGATTTATGAGACACTTGTGCATTAGGTATGCGATTCAGTATAGCTCATTTCATAGAAGCTACTAAATAATTCTCAGTAACAAATTTTAGTCACTACCAGTTTGAGCTCTAGACTTGGGGCCTAATCCAGTGCCCATTGAGCCAAATTTTGAGTCATTGATTCTCAACAACCTGAGTCTGAAACAGTAAAAATAAGCCATTTTGAATAATCCACAAACAGTTTTGAAAAATTTCTTTATATATTTATCCTTCGTCCACGGTAGATGTTGACGCTAATAACATTGGAGCAGTTATAATACAGTAAATTCACCCTCTGTGGTCTTTCTGCCAAGTTCTAAACTACAAAAGGAAAACCTAGACTCCCATATTGTCGCTTGACACCAAGTAGGAAGTTTAGGATAACTTTTGACCCCATGTAGGTCCACTGCTGGGCTCTGACTCTGTATGAACTTATCTCTGTAATGAAACCCAGGACTCTCTTTGGCTCTGTGCCCCTAATATGTATGTCCTGAGGGTAGTTGGAACCTTCTGGCTACTCTCCTAGATAAGAGAAAAGATTTTCACCAAGTTAACATTCTCAGTGCACCACAACTAATCTTTATATAATAACATTTCAGGAATGTCACTCGTATCACTCTGAAGCCTAAAATGTCTGAGTGTATGTAAAGTAATGGAAACAGCTACAAGCATGTTTGAGAGCTCTTTTTGTTTAAAATATCACCAGGTTGAATTATCATGGCGATGCATGGTCTTTTAGTGTCCAATTTTTAAATTCTCAGCCATTTTCAGCATTTTTACACATGACTTACAAATTACACCTGTGTGATAGCACAGGCTTTTAGCTGCTAGTTAGATTTGTAAGTTCTTTGGGGCAGAGACCTGGGGGCTTGTTCTGATCTCACTACCATCAAAAATACGGAGTTACACTGGAGTAAAGCTGGTGTAAAAGACATCAGAATCCGGCCCCTTGTTGTTTTACACATTTTGGGTTTTTATAAACATTTATTATGCTTTTGGATACTGTAAAACAGACAATAGTTTCTGCCTGTACTCCTCCAGGTCTTTCTACTCTTTTCAGAGCCCATGTATCAAAAATATTAGACAAATCTCTTTGTTTCCTCTCCTTTTGCAGGGATTCAGTCCCCATGAGTTAGCCAGGAGAAATTATTCAGATGTATTTCTTATAATTCCACCTTTTGTTGATTTGGTGAATCTCATTGATGCTTAAGACTTGTGCAACATGGTTTCTAAAAGTAGAAAAGCTAGTGATACTGGAGACAAAGGAAATGTATAGACTTCTGTGACACTTCCCGCGGTACCCAGGGCTGTGAGGCACCTTGCTACCATCTGCCCTTAGCGTGAGGAAGTGGATGCTGTGCCTGCCAGGGGTCAGCTCCCCAACTCAACGGGCGACCCAAGCAGTCTCCTCTAGGCCTAGGCAGGCTCTGCTCTTTCTACAGGTTATCAGTTAGGCACACTCTAACACCCTGAGTCCTCCAAGCGTTTTCCTGGCATGCCCAGTCCCTGTTCCACTCTATCTCACAGTTCCACAGATTTGGTGCTCCTAAGTGAACACTACACCGCAGTTTATCACTTACACCTCAGATCACTGTTCTGCTTAAGGAAAGAGGTTACATAAGTTACACTTTATTTGTTTTTACTATAGTATTTAACAAAGTAGAACGATTCGAGTGATAGCAAGAAGAATTGCAAACAAAGGGTTACATGTGAAATTAATCATAACATACATTCTGGAACCTAGACTTACTTAACTAGATTCTTTTCTGTCTTACAGAGCAATGCTTGTCCAAAGTCCTTCCCGCATATTACAGACAGGTTTGGCTGTGATTTTCTGTTCATGAGACAAACACGCCTCCTAGGTAAAAGATACAGGGTGTCTCTCGGTACCCTTAGATATATCAGGACAGTCCTTTGTTATTTTTCATAAACAGCACACCCCTTGCTGATTGTATTTTTCCTGTGACTTTCCTCCTGTCAATTTTCAGTCAGCATCTGGCTCCATATGCAAATAGACATATACCGCTACCTCGATATAACGCTGTCCTCGGGAGCCAAAAAATCTTACTGTGTTATATTGAACTTGCTTTGATCCACCGGAGTGCGCAGCTTTACCGTGCACTGCTTTACCGTGTTATATCCAAATTCGTGTTATATTGGGTAGTGTTATATCGAGGTAGAGGTGTATATTGCACATACACTACACAGTGACCAAACAAGGAGATAAATGTCTGCTACCTCCTGCTTGAAAGGAACCTGTTTAAGACCTGTCACCTCTTTGTTACTTGCTTTAACTTCAAGGCTTTGAGAACATAATTTCCAGTATAGATACATAACTTCTTAAATATTATCTCTATATACACATCAAAATGATTATGATGACCATTGGGCTACTGGCTGTTGGTAGAGAACTTACATGCCACCCTTTGGTGAACTAAGTAACTAACTAAGACCTAGGGGATCCCTGTAAAACTCTGTGCCGCCTCTGTGCCTTCAGCCAGTTGTCACTTGAGAGATTCCTGAGTTACAACTTCATCCTCCGCTATTGTTAAAAATACAAGTTATATGAGAAATAGAAAGTCATCCAGGTTGCTACAGGAAAAATCTGTACCAGAGTGTCTCCTGCCTTCACTGTCTTATTCACAGCACAGACAGGTTGCCCAAGGACACCACCTTGCTTTCTCTTCAGAGACACTTACAAGGTACCACACAATACTTCCTAGGCAAGCCAACTTCATTCTTAAGGTCAAAAGCATTACAGAGAATCCTTATTAAAAACCAAAAAAACCTACACACATGCTAGTTAGCTTACCAGACCTCACCCCAACTCTCACATGTGCTCGGGTAGGAGCATTCCTTCAACACCCTAGCCTGGGGGTTTCCTCTGTGGTCACAGATTCATCACAGCCTCTTCTCAGAAGTAGCAGAGTCCTTCCAACCCTTCCCAAAGGACTGGGGCCTAGGGGACTGCAGAGGTCCTGTCCGTTGCTGGATCAGGAAGAAGGCCCTGAGCCAGTTTAAAACCAGGCTCTGTGTGTGGGGGGGGGTGTGTGTGTGTTGGTCCCTGAAGAAACCAATTTGAACTAGTATATGCCGGGGCTGGCTTCAAAGGGCTGTTAATGGAGAAAGTACACTAGCATCCCCCCTTCCCTACTGGAAAGGGTACATACAATGCCACAATAATACATACACAATTGAATTGTTAATACAGTGTACCCCAAAGGCATTAACCCTAATTCAGTTAAGTTTATCTTAATTCCATAAGGTTTGTTCGGGCTATTACTTGATATTGTCAGTCTGTCACATGGGGTGGTGTGAAATTTAACTTAAAGGTCACTTTCCTCTTGATGCATCATCTTGTCCCTGCTAGACTGGCAGCAGAGAGGGTGAATGACATATCAGAGCCAGTCCAGAATCTCACTGTCATTGGGGTGATTGATTAAAATGGCTTTAGAGTTAGATTATCCTGGCAGTGTATTGAGGTGCATCCCATTGCTCAGGTGATGAAATATCATCAACATACCACTCTCCTGCTCTGCTCTGACCACCAGCTCATTCCGGTAAAAAGGAACCTGCTCTTCTTCCTGCTGGGGTAGTGAACAATCAAAGCTGGTTCACCCCCCAATGACTCCTGAACTCTCTAGGTCAGGGGTGGGCAAACTTTTTGGTCTGAGGGCCACATCTGGGTGGGGAAATGGTATGCAGGGCCATGAATGTAGGGCTGGGGCAGGGGGTTGGAGTGCGGGAGGGAGTGTGGGGTGTGGGAGTGGGTGCGGTGTGCAGGAACAGGCTCAGGGCAAGGGGTTGGGGTGCAGGGGAGTGCGGGGTGTGGCAGGGGGCTGGAGTGCAGGAGGGGGTGCAGAGTGCGGGAGGGGACTCAAGGCAGGGGGTTGGGGTGTGGGGTTTAGGAGGAGTTTGGGGTGCGGGCTCTGGCCCAGCACTGCTTACCTTGAGCAGCTCCGGGGTGGTAGCGGTGCACAGCGGGGCTAAGGCAGGCTCCCTGCCTGCCCTGCGCCACTCCCGGAAGTGGCCAGCATATCCGGCAGTGGCTCCTGGGGGGGGGGGGCAGGCGGCCCTGCCACATGCTGCCCTCACCTGCAGGTACCACCTCAGAAGCTCCCATTGGCTGTAGTTCCCCGTTCCCGGCCAATGGGAGCTGCAAGGGGAGATGCCTGCAGGCGAGGGCAGCACATAGAACCCTCTGCCCCTCCCTCCCCCAGGGGACGCGGGGACGTGGTGCTGGCTGCTTCCGGAAGTGACGCGGGGCCAGGGAGACAGGGAGCCTGCCTTAGCCCTGCTGTGCCATGGGGCTGGCAATCCCGCGGGCCAGATTGAAAGCCCTGATGGGCCAGATCTGGCCCGTGGGCCGTAGTTTGCCCTCCCCTGCTCTAGGTTTTCAGCTTGCCCTAGAAGAGCAAGCCACACAAATACAAGTGCAAGGCACCAGTAAGTTAGTTCAACACTGCAATCATCTGGTGGCCACTTCAATTGATAGCTCTTGGTCCCAACCCACCCACCTGCCACCCCTCAGTGTGGTTATCAGATAAGCCACAGTGAAGTGGACAGACAGAAAGGTAGAAAGCCACTGCACAAAATCCGTTTTGCATCCATCTGCCAGAAGCGCAAACAACTCCTGCAGGACTGCACCACTTCAGTAAAGGAGGGAAAGAAGCCTCCTACTCCTCCAGAATCTGCATGGCAGAATTGCAGCCAGCAGCGTTGTTTCGCATAGTGAACTGGTGAATCAACCAATACTGCGTAGTCCAGATGCCAGACCTGAGCATCAACAACTGTGAAGTGTCAACATACTTTTCATTGTAAGAATGATACTCTCAACACTGTTACAGCCTCTGTCCGATAAACCCCTACCAAGATTAAAAAAGTATGAATTAAATTGAGTCCAAAGGGAAGACCTATAGGAAGGAGATATGAGTAAAATTTCTTGTTACTATGTCTGGTTCCATAATTCAATTTGAGACACCTTTGTCAAAAATGTCAGCCTCCCGTTTACTTCTTACTATTTATTGTTATTGCTATGATTATTATTTTTACAGTGCCAGTATTGTCCTAGGTACTTTTGTCCACCTCTGGTCCTGTCTTGCTGTGGATAAGTCAGACATCCAACTTCCCACGCCCATAGGGATGGAGGGACCTGTAGCTTTCTCCTTCCGCTCCAATAAGTCTCTCTTTCAGGAGGCAGCTAGGTGGCTCACTGTCTCCCAGAATGTGGCTGAACAGCATGCTCCATATTTCTGATTTATCTTATTGTTCCTTGTACCACTCCCCCTTTTCCCCACTTTGTTATATCAGAACCCAGTAGCGATTTTGATGGGTCTGCTACTCTGATGAGAACTTGCATATCAGAATATATTAAAAGGTTGGAATGTTCTCATCCCATCCCTCCTTCTCTTCCAAGGAAGTTAACACTTCTTAGTGAAGAGGCTTGGGATGTCAGGTGTACCACATTTTAGCTACCCTGTGATGCACTTAGATGGAAGAAGCAAGAAAACATCTGCAATATTCTATTTAGCACTATTCTAATGAATGAAATCTTTAGCAGGAAACCCTTACTGCCCCCCACCCCCCAGCCTTTCAGGAAGTCGATATCTATAGAGTGCCAAAGAGGACAATTATAAATGTTTTTTTTTAATTTTATGCTCGCTTCCTAGACAGGTGCTGATCCCAGTTCTCAACATTTTTAATAAGCACGTGAAATATAATGTATTTTATATTTCAGAGAACCAGCCACAACTTGGTGTTGACTACTTATAATGGCATTTTATTAGCTGAACAGATTTAGAAGTGGAAAGATTTATTAAACATCAGAAATGCTTAACAAAATTATATTCTGTTTCTGCTCCAAAGGTACAGGACTACTGCAACAATTTTCCTTACAAAGAAGCACAAAGCTCATCTTTTGGGGGGGTACATTTTCTAATTGTATAGTCTTTCTGGATAAGCTACAGTTATCGACATGTGGGTTTGCTTCTATTCTCTTATGTTCTATTTAAAAGTGATGGAAAGAGGTTCTTTATAATTCCAATAAGCATTAAACATTTAAGAAGTTGTAACACTTTTCGGTTATACTGACTTTTTAAAGACCAAAAATGTAAATTGTTCTGTGAGCACTTTCTTTTAAAAACACACGGTATTAATAAAAAAACTGGCTCTTGTCAGCATGATACCAAGGAACTTTAGTACATAAACTCAGAGCAGCTATTTTGGGGAAATTACACTTAGCTTAATGACTCCAGAAAATGCAAGAAAGGCCTTGATACTTTCCTTCTGTCTATTTAATTTCATCTTCAGATAGGATGATTGGGATCACAGTGTCATCAATAAATATTAATCAGACTGCTAGATCTGTAACTTGTATAGTATTATCTGATTGCTTTATTCAGCATTCATTTGCAGATGAAAAACACAGACTTACAGATAGCATTGTCATTTGGGGAGAAAGCTCAGTGACCAAACATTAAAATGTTGGAATTTGAAATCTTCGCTGTATAGTCCCCCCCAAATAATGTTTTGTCTGAATATCTGATAATTACACTTGCAGAATGCAGTTCCAGCTGGCATTTGAAATAGACTTATCCCAAACAGGACAGTAATATTTAGAATTTCCATCTTTCAAGGTTGGCCTCATTAGTTGATTGAAATATATTTGTTAATATATGCATGTGGAATAAGCATGGGATAATCAATCACAGGATCTGTTTTTTCTATCTAGATCGACAAACATTTGTCTTGGTTATGAAAGCAATTCTAGACATTCAGAGGTCCAACTATCTTAATTATTAGAATGAAAACAACTCTAGAAAACAATTTTGCTGAGGAATTAAATGACTGCTTGATTTATATTATATGCATGGTTTAAACAAAATTATTTCCGGCACTACTGCTGTTAGTAGTGATCCCAGTGGTATGAATTTAATAGTCATTTTACAAATGTGCATATTTGAAAGTAGGATAATGCAAACTCTTTCTTTTATTAAATAAAGGAAAAGCTGCTTACTCCACCTGTACGAATATAAAGGATGATTGACCTAGCTTTCCTTTTAAGCCTGAACTGGCAGAAGAGTTTAAAAAAAAAAAAAAAAAAAGCCTTGAGATTGATTAATTTACTTAAATTGCTGGAGTCAATGTCTTTAAATCTATTGCTCTGATTTTTGTTAAAACTTTCCGACAGGTTTAATGTATATCTTGTTGCTGGTAAAATGCTGTTCATTTACGTTAATTCATTGCATAAAGGAGACTGTAAGTCTAATTTAACCATCAGCCTATTTCGTCTCATTCTAGCTTGGCCAAATTGAAAATTGTGTGCGTTTTAAGATACTTCCAGTTTTCTTTTGTGTGACTTTAACATGTTGCCACCATTACATTTGGGGTTTCAGCCGGTGTATGTCCTCAAGTTAAATATGATGTTTTTCCACAACCATGAATACTAAATAATGAATGCTGGAGTATTTGGTTTAACAGAAATCTTTGTTCTAGTAAGTGACTCATAAGTTAAAATTTAGTCATCCAGGGTATGTCTACACTGCATTGTAAACCTGGGTTTGCAGGACCCAGGCTCCTGGGCTTGGAGTTTCTAAGCCCATACTTGAGCATCCAGACTGTATTGTAAACCTGGGTTTACAATTGCTGGACTTGGATCTCCTGGCATACTCCATACTGCACTATGCAGACCTTCTGACTCAGGTCTGCAGCTTGAGCTGTGTCCACACTGCAAAATGACAAGGCTTGTACCCAATTCTCAGTGGGACTCTGGCTCTGATCCACCCCTCCTCCCCCATTAGGGTCCTAAGACCTTGGTTCTGCATAGGGCCTTACCAAATTCACGGCCATGAAAATTCCGGACTCTGAAATCTGGTCTTTTGTGTGCTTTTACCCTATACCAGAGGTTCTCAAACTGTGGTCCGCGAGCTCCATTCAGGTGGTCCATGGATAGTTCCCTCTAAGGTGCGTACCTGGGTGGTCGCACACGAGAGAATGAAGGGCCATCCACCTAATTAGTGGACCTGCGCAGGCATGGCTCCACTAATTAGGTGCTTGGACCCTGGAGAAGATGCACATGTAAAGTGAGGTGGTGACCTTGGGGGAAATAGAGGGTAGGTAGGAGGGGGCAGTGGGGTGAGAAAAGGGGGTGGGGGAATTTGGGAACTGCAGGGCTGCGGCGGCCAGAGAAAGGTGACTTTCCCCAGCTCCAGAGCTGCAGCTGCCGGGAAGAGACAGCCTTCCTTCCCAACCTCAGCTCTGTGGCTGCTGTGGCGGGAGAGAGACCCTCCTCCTTCCGAGCCCCAGCTCGGGGACTGACGGGGTGGGGGAGAGAGGGCACATCCATTACATTATCCATTGCACATCCACTGATATTAAAATATGAGTTGTGTGCTTCTATTTGTAGAACAAAAAATGTTAATTATGGGTTTTTTTTTTATATAGCGTTTTTATCCTGGAGTGCCCTTTACAATGCTTTCCTGTTGTAGCTTCCAGCCTGGACTGCTCACAAACAGCCTCCAGCATGTCAGCTGTCTCTGTATGTGCAGCAACCAGCCAGCCACACCTTGGCTCTTACTAGGCTTGGTTATGCTGCAGGGTGACCCCAAAACACTCCCAGTCTTAGATTTTCCCTCAAATGTATGTCCTGTACTGCCCAGCCCTCTCCTGAACAATACAAGTTTATATAAATGTAATGTGCACACAACTTGCTATCACAACGGAGTTTCCCAAACTGCAATTTAAACACACTGGATTAGATAAAAGAATAAAATAAGTTTATTAACTACAAAGAGAGAGATGAGGGATAAAAGTGAGAAATGGTTCCAAGAAAATAAAGGTAAAATGGTATTGGTGCCTGCCTTAACAAACTATATCAGATTCAAGCAAAGTTTCTCACCATATGCTTTCAGCAGTCTTACTGACCAAACTCTCTAGGTCAGGACCCCTTCTCTCAGAATCCAATGAAGGTTTCCTCTGTTGCTTCAGGTGCAGAGAATCGATGGGCAGGGAGGGTGGGGGTGTGCGTTGGGGTGTTTGTCCCTCCTTTTTTCAGTGTCAGTCCCCCTCTTGAAAAACATTTCCTGCTGAGATGCAGGAGACAAAAAGTCTGAGTAAGAATATTTCCTGCTGCTTTTTCCTCATGTTTGAGCTTCCTTTGTTTCCTCTTCCTGCTTGATGACTCTGTTTGCTGCTTAAATGCAAATTAAGCAGAGCGCACATTCCTTTGTTTAGGACAGAGCTGTTTGTAGGGTTGCCAACTTTCTAGTCCCACAAAACTGAACACCCTAGCCCCGCCCCTTCCCCGATGCCCTGCCCCCACTCACTACATTCCCCCTCCCTCGGTGGCTTGCTCTCCCCCACCCTCACTCACTTTCACTGGGCTGGGGCAGGGGGTTGGGGCGCAGGAGGGGTGAGGGCTCTAACTGGGAGTGCAGGTTCCAGGGTAGGGCCAGCAATGGGGGGTCAGGATGTGGGATGGGGCTCCAGGCTGGGGCAGGGAGTTGAAATGTGGTAGGAGCTGAGAGCTTGAGGTGGGGGTGCAGACTCTGGGGTGGGGCTGGGGATGACAGGTTTGGGGTGGAGGAGGGGGCTCCAGGCTGGGGGGTGGGGCTGAGGGATTTGGAGTGCGGGAGCAGGCTGTGGGTTGAGGCAGGGGGTTGGGGTGCAGGAGAGGGTGAGGATGTTGGGCTGGCGGGTGCTGGCTCTGGAGTGGGGATGGGGATGAGGGGATATGGGTGTGGGAGGGGACTCTGGGCTCGGGCAGGGCTTTGGGGTGCAGGAGGGTGCTCCGGGTTTGGGGGGGCTCGGGGTTGGGGTGTGGGCTTACCTCAGGAGGCTCCCAATAAGTGGCACAGCGGGGGCAGCTCCCAGTCAGCAGTGCAGCGGGGGAGCGAAGGCAGGCTAGTCCGCACCCCAGAAGCAGCCAGAAGGTCTGGGTTGGGGGGGGGGAGGGGGCAGGAGACTCCACGCAGTGCTCTCGCCCGCAGGCACTGCCCCTCCCAGCTCCCATTGGCTGGGAACCGGCCAATGGGACTGCAGAGCCAGTACTTGGGGCAGGGGAAGTGCGTGGAGCCCCTTGGCCCCCCCACCTAGTACCCGGGACCTCTTGGCTGCTTCTGGGGTGCAGTGCGGTGCCAGCCAGGACAGGTAGGGACTAGTCTGCCTTAGCGCCGCAGCACTGCCGACCGGAGCCGCCAGAGTCCCTTTTTGACTGGGTGTTCCAGTCTAAAACCGGACATCTGGTTACCCTAGCTGTTTGCCAACCTCAGTTTGGAACATGTGTTAATAACACCATACAGTGGAATCCTATAACTTCAGTGTTGCCACACATATTTTGAGGACAATATTGACCAGCAAATTATGAGTTTTCAAATGATACCTTATAAAACCTATTTTGTACAAAGATTATTACAATAGTGTGTATGGCGTGGGCGCAGGTACATTCTGTCATTGGTTTAAAACAGTAACATTTGGGGACCTAAAGAACCCATACAGAGCATTTAGTTTGTTTGCTTTTTTTCTGAACTGTACTGAATGGAATATTTAGTAAATAACAAAAAAGAAGTCTGCAGTGTTTTCAGTAGGGAAATATATTGTATACTTCATTTGTTAATTGTACCTAGAGTATTTCAAATAGTCTTGGGATCCCACTGTATCATCTCACAATGAAATAGATTTTGGCTGTTAAAACTGAAATAA
Source organism: Platysternon megacephalum (assembly GCA_003942145.1). Taxonomy (NCBI): domain Eukaryota; kingdom Metazoa; phylum Chordata; order Testudines; family Platysternidae; genus Platysternon; species Platysternon megacephalum. The sequence goes on along the minus strand of QXTE01000024.1, from coordinate 4,087,093 downwards.
TGTAATATGCAGTGTGCCATACTGGGCCTGTGTTTAGCGTTATATCTGGAAAAAAGAAACCCTGATTCCTGCGCCTTTTCTTCAGATTTCAAAATTAGGGTTAAATTTCCCTACATGAGTGACCACTGTGTTACCTGTACTGTTTGGTGGTGATTTTGTGCAATGGCTCAGAGTGTGGCTCACATTTAAACAAAAAGAAAAAGAAACGAAATAAGGGCCCTTATTTGGCCATGGACGGTACTGTAAACAAGGAGCCTCTTGCGTTCATGCACCTCTGTGTAAGCATTGTTGTTTCAAAATTAATGTAAATCTTGAATGAAGCAATGCAAAGCAAAATGCACATGAAGATATTGAAAATGTCACTAGAGTAAAATGTATTTTGATTTTTAGCTCATTTGAGAAATAAGCTACTATATAAAATTATCCACTGTTAGATAAAACTCCTTTTCTCCCCTGCCCCTCAAAGTAAATTCTGCAAATAAAAACAAGAAACTGTTAAAAAAAAATGTATTGCATCATTGCAACTTGAATTTTTAACCCAAATTTTTAATGTTAATAAAACCTGGAAAACAGTCTACATATAAACTAATAAAATTGTATGGAGAAACAGAATCATTAGTGTGCTGAGAAACTTGTTTCACTTTTGCTGTAGTAAAACCTTTACATAAAATGTGTTTAAGCCATATAAAGAAACTCTGATCAGACATTTGGACCTTTTCCTCCATTTTTGGTTGTTACAGTGACTGCTTTTTGGCTATAGTAATAGGCAAAATGCCTGAAGGTCCCCCACAGGATTATGAAGGTGTCTGTTGTAAAAAGAAGAACTTGTTATGCTATGTTCATTTACCAGTAATGATCCAGCATAGCTGTGCTAAAAGAGAAGAATGTTAGCTCTAGCTATATGGTTAGCACTGTACATTGTTAATCTAACTCTTCTTTATACAGTGTACAGAAATACTGAACTGTGCCTATCCATTTAGCAGTTGCTGAAGGAGGGCTTTTATTTTTTTTTATTTTTTTGTTTACTGTGGTCTGGTAGGTATTTAACTCATCATATACTTTAATTCATTACCAATCCTCTCTGTTCATGCTGCACTACACTGAATAACCCTATTTTCCATTGGCTGTCGCCCCTCTAGGTCAAGGATTGGGAGGCATAGGGGAGATTACCATCTCTGTACTGTACTTTTTCTTTGGATAACAGGAATGGTGTTCCCTGGGACATCAATCTAACACCATTCACTGACACTAAATTTCCTTTGAAAAATGATTTTTTGAAAAGGATGAAAATGAAAAATTGCTGGTTTGTTTTTTTTCCTGAGATCTACTGTGGAATCTCATGTTAATGATTTATTTCATCACTGTTTGAGTTCTGCCAGTTTCACTAAACTGGCAACTTAGAACTAGAGCTCTTTAAATAGGAAAAAAAAAGTTTAAAGAAAAAATTCAGTTAAGGTTAATGTTTACTAATATCCTTTTAACAATATTCAATAACTGTCTTAATGTTCTTCAGTAAAGTTAGTAATAAATATGTCTTGTTCTGGAAGTCATTTGTGATTTTTAGAGCAACCAGTAACAACCTATTTGCTGAACTCTGTATTCCCGAGGGAGCTGAAAATGTGCAAAATCATCTCTAGCCAAGCTGTGCTCCGTTTGATGAGTTTCATGTATAGTGTTTATTTAAGCAAGAGAATGGAATAGATTTTACTCATGAAATGTGCTCCATGCTCCTCTAGTTTCAGTCAAGGTTATTGATATTAGAATAGCTGATGTGTACCTTAGGGCTAAAACTTCGCACACTTGATCAAACCATTTCCCCTTTTTGGGGGTAGGAAGTGGGATATTAGAAATCAGGCAAATTAGCTTGTGTACGAGAACCCACCAGAGGCTTAAAGGATGGCAGGATCCCAGTGGAACAATAGGTTATAAGTTATAATAAACTCTGCAGTTAGTCTCTCAAATGCATAAATCATTCTAGTTTCTCATTTTACATATCCACAGAAAAAGATATGAAATGTGCCCTTTAGAACCAGTAGGAAGACAATTTTCTTCTTGGACTTCCCATATTTTACTTTGGGTATGTCTGAACCAGAAAACAGACATACAAAAAGTATGTGTTGTTAACTCAGGTTAGCTAACCCGTGTTAGCTAAATTGGATTAAAATGACAGCGAAGACACAGCAACTCGACTTAGAGCTTGGGTGAGCAGCTTGAGTTAAAGCCTCTATGGGTATGTCTGCACTGCAGTTGAGCAATGTGATTCCTAGTTCAGATAGACAGACTTGTGCTAGCTCCACTTGACTTAGGATATGTCTACACTACCCGCCGGATCGTCGGGCAGCAATCGATCCGGCGGGGGTTGATTTATTGTGTCTAGTCTAGATGCGATAAATCGACCCCCGAGCGCTCTCCAGTCGACTCCTGTACTCCACCGCCGTGAGAGGCGCAGGCGGAGTCGATGGGGGAGCGGCAGCAGTCGACTCACCGCAGTGAAGACACCGCGGTGAGTAGGTCTAAGGTACGTCAACTTCAGCTACGTTATTCACTTAGTGTGCTAAAAATAGCAGCATGGACAGTGTGGTATGGACAGCAGCTCGGGCTAGCCCCCCGCCCCCCCGATCAAACCTAAGCGGGGTTGGGTAGGCATGGAGTCAAGACGCTAGCCTGAGCCACTGCCAGTACTGCAACATCCACGGTGCTATTTGTAGTTGCTAACCCAAGCTCAAGCTGCTAACCAAGTTAAAAGATGAGTTGCCATGTTTTCACTGCTATTTTAACCTGCATTAACAACACACTTTTTTGTGCAGTATAGACATGCCCTTTGTGTATATTACAATCTGGTCTGTATTGGAGGAGGAGTGGAGTGGCACAACCCCAGGAAGACCTCCAAGGGGACCAGTCCTGGGAGAAAGGGGGAGAGTATGCAGTAAACCACCCTTTTGCCTGGTCTAGCCTTCTCTCTTTTCTCTGTTTGCTAGCTGTGCAAATGGATGTGAAGGTTATGTACAGTCATAACCCCATCTCTCCTGGCCTCCCTTTGGAGTGGCTTGTGCCCTTGCCATAGCAGGGATCAGGACCTGAGCTCCACCAAGTGCAGGGAATATGAATGTGACTTGATCCTCCATGAGGGCAAAAGGCCAGTGGTTGGGAGTTTCTTATGGACCTCCCCCTTCACTGTTGCAAGGACAGGGTAATCTAGCCATCTGTTTCTTCTCTACTGCTGGCATCTAAAGTCAGTGAGTAAGTAAAATGTATTTTCTCTTCCCAGAGGCTAAAATGACCATCCTTTTGCTGTTTCTCCTGCAAAACAAACTGTTCACCTCAATATGCCATGAAGAAACATCATGTTAGCTAGAAATAATTTTCAATATACTTCAATAGTTCTGCAGTTCTGTTGTAATTGAGACAATCCTGTAAACTTCAGGCTGGTCAGGAACGTGAGTCTAAGCCTGTTATCTGCTTTACCCACAACGCTAGCCTACTTTTAAAGCGTCCCAAAGCAGTCCACAAGATGAGTCTTCCAGCACGGTTTTTTGTGCCTGTCTGTCTTGTGTCTAAATTATATTTTTCACATTTGTGAGTAGGTTAGAAAGGAAGAAGATGTAGGTGCTGGGTACACAGAACTCTACTTGAAATCAGTGGCAACTGTGATTGCTCAGCAACTCTGATAATTAGGCCTAAATGACTGTTGTGTTAAAAATGAAATTAGTACTGCACTTAACATTATTAATTCCTTAAATTTCTAATTAATCTCATCTGCTAACTTCCTAGTCCTTCTGCCAGAATGACATCACAACTACCATAAGCAAAGGGAATGAAAATAGTGGTTTAGCTTGAAATGGTTCTTTCTGAGCTTTGTTTACAGTAATTGTGATGTCACTCTGGCAGGGAAAAGATTTCTAGGAATTTTAAGGAGCTGGTAATTGTCTCAAGTCATGCTCAGGTATGGGGCTAAATAATTTTTAAACAATGGCTCTCACACGGTTTTCCACTTCGGGAATCTTACATAGTTTTAAAATTTTAAATTACAATGCCGTCACCACAAATTTACATTTAAAAGAGAAATGACATTATATTACTGTACTCATTAAAATAATGCAAATCGTTATTTACTGTGTAATATCCTGCTACGTTGGCATTAATACTGTGATTAACATTGATTCTGGCTTCATGAACTATGTACGATAGCCAATTTAATGTGACCATTATTTGCAGCTTTCAATGGCTATTAACAGTATTTTAAGGTTACTTTCAATATGTTGACAACTAAACACAATAACTAACAAACTGAGCTCAGCATTTCCTTAATGGGTCTTCAGTTTTGCAACACAAACTACAAATTCCTAGGATAAAAAACAGAAAGGGCTAGCTGTCTTAGATAGTTCATAGGGCAGGCCTCATACAGTTTTGTAGCTTACTCTTTGTTCTTAAATAAAGTCACAGGAACATAACAAAAACAACAAATACAGTTAAATGGTATAGTCTGCTGCATGCCCCTATGCAGAAAAAATGGCACCAAGGGCCTGAAACGCTACAAGATTCTGTGACGGGTTGGGACTGCCACCTGATGTGCTCAGACTGCCTCTAAGCCCATTCTCCCTGGCAGCTTGGGACTTCAGTACCTTGCCTGGTTGGAGCCAGACACGCTAGCCTGCTAAAAACACAGACCCAGGTCTGAACCACATCCTCCAAAAGCTGCAGGCTTAACTGAAAACAGCTTAAGGAAGTGCTCCTGTCTCCAACACCCAGGTACCCAGTTCCCAATGGGATCCTAACCCTAGATAAATCCAATTTACTCTGCATAAAGCTTAAACAGGGTAAACTCATAAATTGTTCGCCCTCTATAACACTGATAGAGAGAGATGCACAACTGTTTGTTCTCCCGGGTATTAATACTTGCTCTGGGTTAATTAATAAGTAAAAAGTGGTTTTATTAAATATAAAAAGTAGGATTTAAGTGGTTCTAAGTAATAACAGACAGAACAAAGTAAATTACTAAACAAAATAAAATAAAACACGCAAGTCTAAGCCTAATACAGTAGGAAACTAAATGCAGGTAAATCTCATCCTCAGAGATGTTCCAATAAGCTTCTTTGACAGACTAGACTCCTTCCTAGTCTGGGTCCAGCAATCACTCACACCCCCGTAGTTACTGTCCTTTGTTCCAGTTTCTTTCAGGCATCTCTTTGGGGTGGATAGGCTATCTCTTGAGCCAGCTGAAGACAAAATGGAGGGGTTTCCAGGGGCTTATATAGTCTTTCTCTTCTCCCACCTCAGAGCCACAAGATGAGGTCTCTAGCCACCTGGGCAAGTCACATGTCTCTGAATGATTCAGCTTTTTGCAGGCCAACGCCATTGTTTACATGTTAGTTTGAACGTTCCCAGGAAAGCTCATATGTGGATTGGCGTCTCCAAAGTCCATTGCTAGTTAAGTACTCCCAATTACTTGAATAACCCAACCCTTTCACACTGTGTTGACCAAATCTGTCTTATGTGCTTCCTACAGCAAACATTTTAAATACAAGCATAGAGCCAACGCTTATAACTTCAGATATAAAAATGATACATGCATACAAATAGGATGAATGTATTCAGTAGATCATAATCTTTGCAAATATATGTTACATGGCATATGTAGCATAAAACATATTCCAGCTATGTCATATTTACACTCCTAAGCATATTCCCATAAAGCATTATGGGGTGCAACATCACAGATTCCTCTCAGGGTTTTCTGTGAATTCTCCCACTAGGGGAATGATGTTTCCTTTCAATCCTGTGGAAATTCAGAATAAGAAAGGTTTCAGCTCTCAGAAACTCCAGGTCCCCCTCTTTTGAGAGAGGTTGGAGAAATAAAGTTGTTTTTCAATAAATGTTTTTATTTTAAAACAACATTTTTACTTTTGTTTCTTACTCTAGGGCATTTATGTAAGGGATGCACCTTTGAAGGACATAAAGGTGTCTAATGATCGTCGATTTGTAGCTCTTTTTAATGTGGTGAACGCTACAAAGCAAGATGCTGGCAATTACCGCTGCATGATTCGCACAGAAGGAGGAGCTGGAGTATCAAGCTATGCAGAACTGATAGTCAAAGGTATTTCAGAATATAATATGTATTTATTTATAATATGTACATATTTGGTGTATGAAATAAGAGCATGCAATTGTTAAGTATGTCACCCATAGCCCATTAAAGCCAATGAGAGACTCCGTAAAAAAGACCTGTGACTCAGACCATTTTTACGTAAATCTCAAGATTCTGTCCTGCTCTTAAAGACTGGTGGGAGATGCCACACTGGAGGGTTATTTATTAAATTCTACTACTGCTTGTGTACTAAAAGCATTATTTAAAAATATGTTATTTTTAAATGTACATTTAGATGATTCTTCTGAAATGAAATTTTAGTTTCTTTGGAGGCGAAAGGAAAGAAAGACGATAAATCAGTCTTCAGTCCCAGGCCCTCTTCTTGTCTGATAGGTATGGAGTTGTCAGCCAGAGAGATGTAACACATTTAGGTCGTGTGGAGCTTTATAAAACATATCAGTTAATGTAAAAAGCGACAAAGAGTCCTGTGGCACCTTATAGACTAACAGAAATATTGGAGCTGCGTCTGACGAAGTGGGTATTCACCCACGAAAGCTTATGCTCCAATACTTCTGTTAGTCTATAAGGTGCCACAGGACTCATTGTCGCTTTTTACAGATCCAGACTAACATGGCTACCCCTCTGATACTTGATATCGGTTAATGGCATATCAGTCATACAAGAACTGACCCTGCCCCATTTTAGCTGTTGGGTTCCTGTTCACTATCTATAGCATTTGGTCTTATCTGTGACTACTCCCTTTAGAAAGTGGGAGTCATGAACAGATTAGGTGGCCATTGTTATGGTTTAGTACTCTTCAGACTCAGGATCAACCTCCATGTTAGAGTACCCTGCAGAGCTTCCAAGAGCCAGCTGCTATAGAATCTGTATTTCTCTGAAAAGATCCCAAATATATTCTCTCAAAAACCTGATACAAAAAGAAGTAAGCAAAGTGGCCGCAGTTTCTAGCAGCCAATGGGAGCTGTTGAGTCGGCGCTGGGGGCGGGGGCAATGCGTGGAGATGCCTGCCACTCCCCTCCCACCCCCCCGGGGCTTCAGGGACATGCCAGCCACTTTTAGGAGCAGCACAGGGCCAGGGCAGGCAGGGAGCCTTCTTTAGCCCCGCTGCGCCGCCAGACTTTCAGTGCCTAAAATCTCCCGGTTTGGCTTCAGTAGCCTCTGGGAAATAGAGCCTGATTCTGGGAGACTCCCGGTGAAACCGGGTGGGTTGGCAACCCTAATTGTGCCTGGCCTATGTGCAGGGATAGGAAAGCTCATTGTATCCTTACCCTAAACTTGTGTATCTGAGCAGGGATGGGTGTAACATAGCCTTTAATATATGGGGGGAAAAGCCATTAAAGAGCTGTCAATTAACCCCCAATGGTATGTTATTGTTGTACATTATTATTATGGTAAATAAGAATATTGCCTGGTTAGTGAACAAAAAGTTTGCTATTAAATAATGTATCAGGTCTCCACACATCAAGAAGAAAAGACAAAGACTATTGTTTGTACATCTTCTGTCTTTTGTATGAAAGTGAATAAAAGTATTGACTGCTTCATTTAAATGAATCCTAAAAGGAAACTTTTCAATTTACCTAACTGTTTATTCTGATGGAAAAGACTGAACAGAGTCAGTGACTTGTCATTCTGTGTGTTCAGACTACACAATATCCTCATCTGTTTGTCAGGGAATTGGATTGAAATGTCACTTTATCTCTGTCTAATGTGAGCCATGAAATTGGTCTTGTCAGATCACCTGCTTATTGTAAAAAACAGCAGCTCTTTTCTAATAGGTGACATAAAAGTAATCAAACACTGAACAAAAAGGAAAAGAGTGGGGTGGAATTGATTAAATGTATTTGGTAAAGTAAATTAGTCTTCTATATATGGTCCATGGGTTGAACTTTTCTAATAGTGGTCAGATCCAACATAGGTTCATTCTGTTCTCCTAAATTTAATCTTTCTGAGAAGGGCATCAGATTATTAGAATACGAACTGCTTATTGAGTTCAAACAAGGTAAACCTAGGTGTCAGACTGGTTAGAAGGAGGCTTGTTAGGTTTTTAAGTAAGGGCAGCCATCTGTACTGTCAGTGGCTCTTATTTCTGCATCTTGTCAAATGGAAGATTTAGCACCTTGAATAGAATTTAATGTGTTTTGGACCTTTAGAAGAAAGAGTGTGTTCCAAAATTGAGGGCAAGATCATTTTGAGACCAGGGAAAGATTTAAGAAATTATTAAAGACTTGTCATCAGGGGTGTCAACAGTTGTGAAATAGAGAATTCTTAAGTATATCTAAGTGTTTATATTCTCTTTATTTGCTTGCCTGCCTGTGCCTGTTTTTTTCTCTATCTGTCTCCCATATAAGGAGAGCTGGTAGCACTGCCCGACACTTTCCAGTATAAGACCCTGTCTTCAGTTGCTTATAACTTTGTCAAATGTTAAAATTTTGAGCTAAAAATTTCCAGACCAGTTTATTAACTACAAAGAGGGATGTCAGCCTCTGTCTCTGTGTTATCTGATTTAGGCTCAGAAATCAACAATCTAGAACCATTACCTGCTACTCTTGATTCCAGAGTTGTTGGGCCGGGCGGGGACTGCTCACATATTCACAAAACTGGATCCCTGGGGAGCTTAGAATTACTTCTGTGTCTGAAAGGGACAACCTCTTGGAGCCTTATGGCCATGTTGAATATTTAGTGATGCCATTTGGACTAACTAATGCCCCAGAGAGGATCCAACACTTAATGAGCGATGTGCTATGAGACCTACTGGACCAGTTCATGGTGGTATACTTACTCTGAGAAGATCAATATATTATCTATCTGGACCAAAATGCCACTCACGTCCACACAGTTCTGGAGAGACTATAACAACATGGTCTCTACGCTAAATTTGAGAAGTATGCATTTGATCAGACCTCAACTGAGTTCCTGGGTTTCATCCTGTCCCCAGAAAGAATCAAGATAGATCCATGCAAAGTTCAGCCTGTCTGCAAGAGGGCATGCCCCCACAACATGTGTGACCTACAACAGTTTTTAGGCTTTGCAAACTTCTACCGAAGGCTCATTTCAAATTTTTTGAAACACGCCAAGCTCCTCGCTGCCCTATTCTGGAAAAACACCAAGTTCCATTGGGTGCCTAAGGCCTAGGATGCATTTGAGGAGTTGAAGCTTGCCTTCTCCACTCCAGTATTGGCTCACCCAGACATAACAAAAGCTTTTGTTGTAGAAGCTGACGCCTCTAGTATGGCAAATGGGATAGTCCTCTTCCAAAGGCATGGACGCAAGCTAATGCTGCACCCTATTGACTACTACACAAGGATGCTTACCCCCTGCTGATCAAAACTATGAGATCTTGGACAAGAAGCTCCTGGCAATTAAGACCCCTTCCAGAAGTGGTGACACTACTTGGAAGGGGCCCTCAATTCAGTCCAAGTGTTTACCAAGCATAAGAACTTGGAGTACCTGCGCAGGGCCAAGACCCTAAATCAACAACAGCTTTGAACATAAGAGTGGCCATACTGGGTCAGATCAAAGGTCCATCTAGCCCAGTATCCTGTCTTCTGACAGTGGCCAATGTCAGGTGCTTCAAAGGGAATGAACAGAACAGATAATCATCAAGTGATCCATCCCCTGTCGCCCATTCCCATCTTCTGGCAAACAGAGACTAGGGACACCATTCCTGCCCATCCTGGCTAATAGCCATAGATGGACCAATCTCTATAAAATAGAAATCTTTGTAGCTTCCTGCCAGGTTTGTGCCCGCACAAAGATCTCACGCCAGAAACCTTGTGGTCTCTTCCAACCTCTGGGCACCCCATCTCTGCCCTGGGAGGCCATTTTATTGAACTTTGTGGTGGTTTCATGACCAGTCTCACAGTAGTAGATCAGTTTTGTAAGATGGTTCACTTCATTCCCTGAACAGATTTACCCTCCATGGAGAAAACCACCTGGCTTTGGATAAACAACATAATCTGTCTTCATGGGCTCCTGGATCACATCACCTACGACTGGGGGCCACAATTTACTGCCTGCTTCTGGCATGAGGCCCTGCATGTATTTGTGCGCACCTGTCCTCTGCCTACCATCCTCAATTGACCAGCTAAATGGAAAGAATCAACAAGATCCTCGATTACTTACGATGCTACATCAGTCATCACCAGGATGACTGGTCTTCACCATTACTCTATCCAGACTTCTCGTACAATAATGTGGACCATGTATCTGCAGGCCACAGCCCCTTCTTTATCAACTATGGGTACCACCCCTGATTTCACCCACGACTACCCACATCCTCCCCCAACGCATCTGCCTCAGACCTAGTACAACACATCCATCACATCCGAGAGAACGTGAAGGGACACCTTGACAAGGTCAAGGGAGAATACAAAAAGCGCATGGACAACAGGTCTCCATCTCCGACTTCATAGGGCAGAAAGTATGGCTTTCAACAGAACACCTCTGTAGTCAAACAGTCTCGGAAACTAGACTGTCAGTTCCTTGGCCTGTACCGGATTTGGCTACAAAACAACATGGTCACTTTAGAGCTCCTCGATCCTATAGAGTCCACTCCATATTCCATGTCTCACTTCTAAACCGTACACTGAGAACACATTTTCCCACAGAGCCCAACCACCACCCCTACTGTTACAAGTACAGGTCAAGAGGAATACATTGTTCACAAAGTCATTGACTGTAAGATCAAGCAAGGAAAATTATGGTACCTGATTGATTAGGAAGATTGCGGCCCAGAGGAATGCTTGGGAGCCAGGTGAGAACGTTCACGTTCACGCTTCTGCCCTGAATTGGGCCTTCCACGGGAGCTACCCTGAGAAACCCAGATCCATGTCCTAGAGGAGAGGGTGATGTAATGACCCCTGGGTCTCGAACCTGGACCTATGCTCCAGTCCTCCAACTGGCAGCCTTTAGCTTGATGATAACTCTGCCCCAAGGTCCTATTGGTAGAGTCCCAGAGCAGCTGACTGGCCACTGGCCCTATTTAAACCACCAACAGGAACAGGAAGCTGATCAAACAACTGGGCTCCACTCTGCTCTGGACTGTGTGCCTTTTGATTCCTGCTCCTGCTACCCATTCCTGTGACACTCTAGCCATTCCTGCTTCCCTGGCTTGATTTCCTGGTATCCCGACATAGCTTCACTCCTGGCATCCCAGCCTCCAGTTTGTCTCCTGCCTCTCACCGCTTGGTAGACCAGGGACACTGGAACAATTTATATAATGGAGGTGCTGAGAGCCATTGAACCAAACCACTTCAATGGAAATCACTTCAATGCAGCACCCCCAGCACCTGTGGTGTATCTGACCTGGCCTCATTCTCATTCTTGCCTCATGGCTCTGATCTCCAGTTTGTCATCTGCTTCTGACCTCCCGGTATTCTGACACAGCCAGCTCTTGACTCCTGTCTCGTGACTGTGCATTCTGGCTATGACTAATAGGTCTGGCCGCCCACGAGCAAATTTAAAACACCACAGTTGAATAATTTTTGAGAATGAGGCCAGGGAAAAATACATTGTTTTGCTCATGTTAAAAAAAATTCTGGTGACCTTTTTCTTTGAAAAGCTGTAGCACCTCCATGCTTCAGAGAGGGACTTGACATTTGGTGAGACCTCAGCTGAAGTATTATGTCTAGTTATGGGCCACACACTTTAAGAAAGATGTGGAGAAATTGGAGAGAGTCCAGAGGAGAGCAATAAAAATAAGAGGTTTGGAAAACATAACCTGTGAGAAAAGATTGAAAGAACTGGGCATGTTTCGTCTCAAGAAGAGAAGGCTGAGGGGGAGGGGACATAAGTCTTCAAATATGTAAAAGATTGCTATAACGAGGATGGTGATCAATTGTTATCCATGTCTGCTGAGGGTAGGACAAGAAGTAATCAGCTTAGTTTGCAGCAAGGGAGATTTAGGTTAGAAATTAGAAAGCTTTTCCTTAACTATAAGAATAGTTAAGCACTGGAAAGGATACCCAGGGAGGTTGTAGAATTCCCATCATTGGAGGTTTTTAAGAACAGATTAGACAAACATCTCTCAGGGATGGTCTAGGTATACTTAGTCCTGCCTCAGTGCAGGGGGCTGGACTAGATTATCTCTTGTGGTCTCTTCAGCCTATGTTTCTATGATCCTGTGATCAAGGTGAAAAATTGCAGGGCTCAGTGAGAATATATCTGTCATGTAGCTTTGACCACCTCACCTGCTCTCTACCTGCTGAATCATCTTGATGGAAGTAACTCTGAAATTCCAAATCTTTGAGCATCTTCAACCAGTTGCTATTTAATTTTTTTTTTAAAAAAGCCTGCTTAAGCCCCAGAATGTGCAAGATTCCATACTGGGTAGTAACAGCTTCTCTTAACATAAAACCGTGACTGCTATGAAGTCAGATATCTTGCAATCCTGGAACAAGCTCTACTAAGTAATCAACAGACAGGACATGTCTGTTTTTGACAGTGTGTAACTCATTTAAATCTGAACAAATTTTCATGAGGACAGAAAAGGCAACTCTCTGATTCCAAGGCTATTCTCCCTGCCAAATTTCAAGTCCTTATGGAAAACTAGGGAGATGCTAGAGCTCTTCTAAAAATGTTCAGAAGAATTTTATAATTAAAGTGTAAGGCAGCCTAAATATTGGGATTGCTGCCTCCCCTCCCTCCCTCCCTCCCTCTGTATGTATGTATATGTATTTATATGTATGTATATGTGTGTGTGTATATATGTATGTATATGTGTGTGTGTATATATGTATGTATATGTGTGTGTGTATATATGTATGTATATATGTATATATGTATGTGTGTGTATATATATATATATATGTATATATGTATGTGTATATATATAAGTCCATATTTGTGCATGTATTTAATATTTTACTTTGTTGCATGTAACTCCTTTAGCATAAGCAAAAGGCTACTTTTCATTTTGGGTGTACTGTTTTTGTTCTCATTTTTATTTTAATTGGTCCATTGGTGTTGGCCACCATTATAGCATCTATCTAAAGCTTTCCATTGATCTGCCATCAATGGACATTAACTTCTGGTGCTGTAACAGGAGAGTGTTTGGTATTTCCTCTTCTTATGTGGACATGCCCCGTCACCCTCACACCACTGGCTTGGAATTCCCCAACTGTTCTCATGTCCAGAGTTGTTAAAGCACTAAATCTGCTCCACGAAGAAACAAACTTTCTTTATCGGGCCGTATTGATATTTACCGTAATTTTAAAAGCCAAACTGAAAAGGGTGTTGCAGTATCAAATAGCTTGGTTTACTTTACATCCATAAGAGTTAAGTGAGAAATAACTTTTTCTAACTTAAACAGTTTTATTGCCCTGGTATTGCTACCTGCAAACACCCCACAAAAAAATTAAAGTGTATCTTAAATATACATAATTACTACAGCCATTAAAAATGTATCATTTTGGTTAAGCCAACTATTTTCAAATTAAGATATAGTCCACCTGTATCTAGAGGGCTGGGGAAATATAGATGAGAAAATAATTAGGATATTTAGTGAGACCCTATTTGATAGCCACCACTAAAATTGCCTCCAAGGGAAAAAAGCATGCTGCTGCCAACTATAACATATGCAGAGTCTGGTACTTAATTGAACAGTTGATCCAAACTCTTCATTGTCATACATAGAAACATCCCCTCTAGTGAAAAGGAAGAAAAGCTAAACTATATGAAGGAATAACTTGGGTAAAACGATGGTCATTATCAGTTCATTATATAAAGTTTAATATTTTAACATATGCAGAAATAATATAGCCATTTATCTTTCATTTCAGTATCCTCTACTACTTCAATTTTTTTCTATTACAGTATATACTTAACTTCAGGACCCTTATTTTTTTTAGCCAATTGTCAGTTAAATATAAGTGCAATATGTATGATGATAGGTTCGTTTTATACGTGTTCAACCTTTAGCTGGAAGATTACCTTCAGAGTAAAATCGTGATATGTGCAGGCTTTTGCTGGAACCACACAACTGAATTTAACCTATTTTGTACTTTGGTCATAGGGGAATGAAAAAATACCCCAGGGGATGAAAAAGCAATAAAATAATGTCTATTTCAAATACTTGTAAGACTTTAAATGAATTGGTGTAACTACTGACCTTTATGACCTTACTCCTGAGTTTGCATTTTGATGGCAGTTGAACAGCCATTACTAGCATTTGAAACTCGAAAGTAATTAACTGTTCTTTCAGCATGGCTACATAAATGGCTTAGAATGCTCTATAAAAGTTCAATTTCACGTCCTGGTTCAAGAAGGAGCCTAATGATTTAAATTGATGCTTAATCATTTTGAATTAAGTCAAAACTATTTAAAGATATACACTTTCTGCAGGAATCCATAGTTATATATTTCAGAAACAATAATGTCAATAAAACTACACTAAATTTCTAATCCCCAGAAGCTGAAGCTAGAGTTTGTCCTATATTGATGCTGACATATAATATAGTTTTTCTTGATAAAAATTAAAAGTTTATAGGATGTTGCTGTACTCTACATGTAGTAGTTTACCACTATATTTTAAACTGGATTTGTGTGTCTGTACTAAGTAGTAATAATTTGTAAGCATCTTTGGAGACCTTTTGGACTGTTGTCTAGTTTTACCATGTTTTTCTTTTGGGAATCAGTGGGAATATCTCATTAAGGTGAAAATAGGTAATGTATCTTGTATCTGCCCGTTATGTGATGTCATACTTCAGCATGGCATTTACTATCCAAGTGCAGTCATTGTTATTGGCACAGATCTAGGCCTGGTAGCAGCATGTAAAATAGGGGTTAAAGATTTATTGGGTCTATTTTCCAATAAAGGTATAATATAGATCTCTTGCTTCTCTGTCCATAGGAGAAAATAGACTTTTAGTATACTTAGTGTACATCAAGTGTTCTTCAGTAATAAATTAAGTATACTTATCCTACTTTTTGTAAGAGAAGTCCGTGTTTGTTATCGAGGCCTCATCTACATTACAGCATTAGGTTGACATGAGACAGCTTACATCAACCTAACTCTGTCAGTGTCTATATTACAATGGTGATCCCGCCGATATAAGTCACCCACTACATTGACTTAATAACTCCACCTCCACGGGCGGCGTAGCACTTAGGTCAATGTAGTTAGGGCGATGCAGTGTCTGTGTAGACACTGCACTACTTACATCGCTTGTTGGCTGTCAAGCTGGGGCTGACAGCTGGAGCCCCTCTCTCCCCACGCCCCAACGCTAACAGCCCAAGCTGTGAGCCCTGCATGGGCCTCAATTTCACAACAGGGAGCCTATCAGCAGAGAAATTGACATTCTTGACATTTTGTCTCCAGCTCAGACTGTCAGACCCGGGGTGAGGGTGCTCCAGCTGTGAGCCTGGTGTCAGCTGGACACAAAATGTGAAATAGCAGCAGCCATGAAACTGAAAAGAATGTCAATTTCACTGTTGGTAAGCTCCCTGCTCTGCAATTGAACGCTGCACCAGCTCAGGCTGTCAGCCCTGAGGCAGAGGGGCTCCAACTGTAAGCCCTTTGCGGCTGTCAGTGCCCCACACTCCAGCTGTCAGTGCTCCAGAATACCCCACTTCAGTTGGTGCAAGCACTCCTGGTGAGGATGTGCACCACCGGCAGAGGGAGGGTAGTGTGGACACCAAAAGCCAATTTAATTACTGCAGTGGCTATGGGTCAATCTATTTTAAGTTGACCTAATTTTGTAGTATAGACAAGCCCAGAGTTAAAACAGGATCTTGACCAGCTTAAATCGTCAGGAAATCATTAATGTTTCACTCCATTCCTTACAACCTCATCCTCACCCACTGTTTGTCCCTTTCCCTCCCTCACTTAAGCTTCCACTTTGAGGCCAATCAGAAGTCTTGAGAGGGACACGCACACAGCCTCTTTTTTTTTTTAAGTGATACATTAACATATTAGCAAATGTTCATCACAACATCATATAGAACTGAAACTGTTATGGGAGAACAAACATTTACTCTTCTTTGTTTAGGTACTGTACACAGAATAAGAAAAAACAAAAACCTGCTTGCTCTTCATGGCTTAAGTATGTTGGGCCAAATTCTCCTCTGTTACACTGGCATGATTCCATTCTAGTGAACCTGATTAGCCACTGTGTTACAACAGTTTTACCCTGGTAGCCCAGTTGAAATCAGTGGAGTAACACTGGCATGAAAGTGGAGTAACTTAGTGGTGACTCAGACTGATTGTGTTTTGTGTAGGGAAAAAAATGAATGCATCATTATTTACCTTTCATATGAGAGATGGCAGCCAGAAATTATAGCAGTTACCGTATATACTCTTTCATAAGCCGAATTTTTTTAGTAAAAAAGGGAAGCATCAGAGAAGGGGGTCGGCTTATGAATGGGTATAGAGGGAGAGGTGGGACACAGCACCTCCCCCCCAACAGAGGGAGCAAGGAGAGGCTGCACAGCCAGCAGAGCCAGAAGGGAAGAGGTGGGGCCAGAGTCTTTGTTTCTGGTCACGTTGCTCTCCCCCCAGCCTCCGAAGCAGCCGCAGCTCCGGGGCTGGCAGGCTGTGGTGCACCGCCCAGCCTGCCGGAGCAGCTCCAGCTGGGCCAGAGACATCCCCACCTGGCCCGCCCCAGCTAAGGTGGGAAGGGATGGGATGAGAAGAGTGTGGGGCTCCCAGGCTGGGGTGGGGTCACGTGGGGGGTGGTCACAGGGGTTACTTCCCTGAACCCCAGCTTCTCCCCCCCCCAAAAAAAATTTCCCCACCAGTTGCTGTCCCGGCCCATCAGGGTAAGCCGCTGGCAGGCCGGGACACTTTATTTACTAGGTTTACCTCTGTGCCTGCGGACGCTCGAGGTAAACAAACCGTCTCAGCCCGCCAGTGGCTTATCCTGATGGCCTGGGAGCCAAAGTTTGCCAACCCCTGAATTATAGGGTCGGCTTATGAATGGGTCATAAAAAAATTTCATTTTTACTTATCCATCTGGGGGTGGGGGGTGGGAATGTCGGCTTATAAATGAACCGGCTTATGATCGAGTATACACGGCACTTAGTTTGAAAATGGAAAGTGCTATATAGCTGCTTAGTATTAGTACACAGTAACAAACTTTTTTTAAAGTATTTTGAAAAACTGTTCCCCACCTCACACACATTTGGTATATGAGGTGGTAGTATCTCCCTTTCATAGTTAGGGAAACTAGGATAAAATGATTTGCCCAAGGTCATTATGCAAGGTAGAGTCAGAGTAAGAACAAGAACTCAGGAATTCCTAGTTCCCAGCTTGCTCAGGTTGACAACACTGCCTCATATTAGATAGAAAAGTGCAGGATACTGAACCTGAATGAACAATTCATCCACTCCGCTCAGCTCAGAAGTCTGAAAGTTTACATGGTGAGAAGCACAAACTAAATTGTTTTGAAAATAAATATTCTCATTTCCTTTTCATCACAAATGATATCACAATTCAGCAAGATGGCTGCCATCAGAAATGGACTCAAATATCCATTTTAATTAAAAATATTACTTTTGAATACAAGTCACAGGTTACACCTAGAGAGAGATGTCTTAACATGTGAACTTGGGTTCACCTCCCTTTTAAATTGCAAGTGAAAAGATGCTGGAAATGCATACAGTTAACATTTGGTGACTAGGTAAAATATAATTTCAAGCTGTTTGGAATGTTTATATAAATGGGGTCTATATGTTAAAACCTTTCAATAACATAACATGAAAAAGTACATTTAGCAGGTCTTTATGAGTAACAGAGTTTATATGTTGTGATTTATCCTTACACAATAAATAGGTAACTCTGGCATTGTTTATCATCTCTTATATTTGTGTTTGTTTGGTATTTTTAAGGCAGACTTCCAAATATGGTTTAGTGAAGATTGTTGTTTGAATGTTTTGGAAGTAGAAACAAATATTGGTAGAATAACTTTTTACAAATTTTTTTGTTATAGAGCCGCCTGTTCCCATTGCGCCACCTCAGTTGTCTTCAGTTGGTGCAACCTACTTATGGATACAGTTGAATGCTAATTCCATCAATGGGGATGGGCCGATCATTGAGAGGGAGGTAGAGTATCGCACTTCAAGTGGAAGCTGGTATGACAGACAGCCAGTAGACTCCACAAGCTACAAAATCGGGCACCTGGATCCTGATACAGAATATGAAATCAGTGTGCTGCTTACAAGACCGGGTGAAGGAGGTACCGGATCCCCAGGCCCAGCTCTCAAAACAAGGACAAAATGTGCTGGTGAGTACCAGAAGGAAGCCAGAATATTGTAAACAGTTTGCTTGGGTTGAAACCAGCAGGATACTTTACTAACAATTGTCACTGTATAGCTTGAACCTGCATGACACAGAAACTAAGTCCAGAATACTTATAAGTATAAACCATTTAGCTTTTGCGAATGGTGACCTTGAAGCCAACCTACGGAGTCATGGTACATTAAATCATACCTGTTCGTGACTGGCAATAATTAGTGCAGAATACAGCGCAGTTTCAAAACAGCAGACTTTCCTGATAGCCTAACTGCATCAATGCTAGCTTTTGGCCGTTATTTTCTGAGCTCACATTACAAGCTATTTTTTGGCGTCAGTAGCAGATTCATAAGTCTGTAGATGATGTGGAAAAATAGAGTTCATAATAGCAAATGCGTTTACTGTTGTGTCTCCATTAATATACGGGATTTAACTAAGGGCTGCTTTCTCTGATGGCTGTCAGTGGGTCCTTTTGTTAAATGAGATACAGTGATTTATGTTGTTGTATAGAGAGTTCGGCTCTTATATTGTTAAGTGGTGATCAGTGGTGCTGATGTGCTTGTAAATGGATACAAAGCAGGGCTATAGTAGAAATACAATTGTATAATAATCCTGTAGAAAAGTAGCAGTGATATTAGCACTATTATTTATTTGCTATTCAGCTGTAGGAAGAATAAATGAAGGATAGTGAGATACAAAACATTTTTGATGTCAGCATTTTCATTGTCATTTTTTATGGGACTTAAACATTTGTTTTAAAAATTGAGGAGTTTTCTAGGGTGAAGTTAAGACTATGGGGACAGATTTTGAGAATCAAATTTCCCTTTCAGAACATGAATTATAGTAAGCAAATTTGATTTGTGTACACGTTTGTTTCATGTGAACTGGGGTACATGCAGATTTGCATATAAAAGTATAGTGGCCCATTTGAGTTTGGCCTAGACATAGATCATTCCGAGTCTCTACTAACACTGGAGATGAAGAAGGAGAGAAGGACATACAATGCGATGGGCTTTAAAATTTTTAATGTGAATTTCTCCCCCAAAATTTTGAATCCCCCTCACTACAGTAAAGCTGGCAGGAGGAGACGGAAAGAAAAACTCCTGAAGAAAAGGAAATGAAACCACTGGTATGAATTAATTTATACTAGTCTTCAAAGAGTTGATGTATATCTTGGTCTTTTTTTAAAGATACAGAAAATAGCTAGGCAAATCTCCATTGGACTTCGGTGATAGGTACGTCTCACATAACTGTCCAGGCACCAGCAAGTGATTAAACAATGTATTACAAATAGAGACAGTATCCAACAATGTGCAGATTATTCTGTATGTAATGTCAAATGTAAACATAGTGACTTTTTCAGCTTCCTAGTAATATGCTATTGTCTCCAAACTATATTCTAAATAGTGGCTGATTTGTTGTTTTTTGTGTGTGTATTTGTTGGTTTGTATGTTTTTTTGCTTAGAATGTTTAGGGTTTTTTTACAATCCCATTCCGCCCTTCTCCCTCACCCCTGCCCAAAAAACGGACTGAAAAGGCAACACAAAGTACCTCTGTATTTCTGATCTCCAAGATTTTCCTCATTAGAATATAATGATTTTAGGACAGTAAATATTTTGGCATAAAATCCATTACAGAGTTCCTTTAACAAGGGCCTCTAGTCCAAGATGCCTTTCCTAAGTGAATAAAACATAATTATCTTTCCAAGTTATATATACTCCTTTCAGGCTCACTCGAAGTACTTTAAAACTAATCTATTTTTCTTTATATTTTGATTTCCTGCTTCTATGAGTAGACACCATAGTGTCAGATGAGTTAGTGAGAATTATTACCCAGAGAGTTACATGGAGAATACAGAACTTTAATTACATGTAAATTCATCATCTGTTTTCTGCTGTCATTTCAGTGGTAGGTATTATGGAGCATTAAGACAAACACCCGTTCACATAAAATATTCACTGAAAGTGTTTTATTATCTGGTAAACTATTATAATATATCCCTATTATTTGTGATTTCATTAAGCTAACCAGTAACCTGCTGCATTCCTTTCTCAAATGAAATGCATAAAGTGGAAGCTGAGTGAAAAATTGAAATTATGAATGACAATATTAAATCTAGCTCCACAAATTGGCTTTTTTATGTCTGGAGATACTGCTTTGAAGGTGTAGTAGTTGTTGGTTAACTACTAGTGAGCGACATGCTAATAACTGGCTCAAGGGGTTAAAAAAGAGATGCTGATAAACTAATAACAAAGTAATTAAACTGGGTAGGAGTGAAATGATGCCATTCTCAAATGTGGACCATAAAATGAATAATACAGGAGGCTTTTAAGAGAAGAATCATTGTATCTTTGTAATTGCTTTAATAATTGTATGCTGCTTGCCTGTTCCCTTTGGGTCCAGAGTACTACTTTGAGACTTGAAGCAGCATGTTAGGCATTCAATAATCATAATAGTTCTCCAAAGTGCTTGAACTATGTTTTTATTTTGGCTGAATGAGATTTTGGGGACTTATAATAGACAAGTGCTGTTTCTAGCTCTAGTAAATAAAAGCATCTATGAATAGAATGGAAAGAAAATAAAGAAAAAAATCTCTCCAAAGTTGGCAGTATCATCCACAGTGGAGCACTATTGGTACGCTTTGAAAAGTGCTTTGTTTCCTTGTGATGAAACATAATATAAATGCAGATGATTTTTCTGTCAAGTGGGTTGAAGAGATGATGTTTGGACTTGGATTAGGGTTGGGCGGTGGTTCGGAGTTCAGGTTGGAGAAGAGCAATGGCTAGGGTGCAGGGTGGTGGCATTGAAATCTCTTGAATTTCTAGCTCAAGCTTTCTACATTTGAATCAGATCCAGAAAAAAGGCCCTTGTTAGTTTTGGGTCTGACCTGGTACCAAAACCTGCAGGGGTGAGTTTGGAGTTTAAAACTTGAATCATAAGCCACCACACTCCAAAAATTTGACATGGGTGAAATGGTGGCTGCTGCTAAGAAAGCACCAACTATATTATTTATGAGAACACTTCTGTTATACTGTACATCACTGATTATTCTCATGCTTTCTCTCTCTCTCTCCACACCTATACATATATGGAATGTGGACCAATTATTATTGCCATGAGAATTAACATTAGTTTTGTGCCCATATCACAGTGTTGAGGAAATTTAAATAAGACAAAGTATAGTGAATTTCCTCAAAATACCTGTACATAGTAAAGCAAAATATATGGCCACTAACGTTGCCCCCCATTGTACAGTAACTCCTCACTTAAAGTCAGCCCGGCTCGTTTAAAGTTGTGCAATGCTCCCTTCTAACGTTGTTTGGCAGCTGCCTGCTTTGTCCACTGCTTGCAGGAAGAGCAGCCCGTTGGAGCTAGCTGGTGGGTGGTTGGAACCAGGGTGGACCGACAGCCCCCCTATCAGCTCTCCTTATCAGCTCCCCGCTCCCCTAAGTTCCCTGTGCAGCAGCTGCCCAGCAGGCTAGCAATTGCAGCTGTCCCTCCCCCCACTGCCATGTGCTGCTCCTGCCCTTTGCCTTGGAGCTGCTCCCGGAGACTCTTGCTTGCTGTGTGGGGAGGAGGAAGAGGGGGGGTAACATCATGGTGTCCCCCTCCCCGCCTGCTCCTGCACCCTGCTTACCCCATCTTCCATAGAGCAGGGGGGACAAATGACAGAGGGAGCTTCCAGGCAGCTGCAGCTGCCGTCAGATCCAGTCTCAGCTTGCTGATCTAATTAACAAGGCTGTGTACTTCTGACCCCACTCTTCATACTTAAAGGGGAAATGCGCATCTCTCTCTCTCTCACACTCTCACACACACACACACACACACACACACACAGTGTGTGTCTCTGCCCTCCCTCCTTTCCTGCTGCCTTGTACAGTAGAGTGTGAGAGTTAACCCTTGAGGGCTCAGCCAATTCTAGTTCATCATTTAGCAGTAAGGCATTCCCTGGGAAATATCCGACCCTCTGACTCCTCCACCTCAACCAAGCTTCACAATCATCATCACTGTGTACCAGTATTAAATTGTTTGTTTAAAACTTTATTGTGTGTGTGTGTGTCTATATAGTCTTTTGTCTGGTGAAAAAAATTTCCCTGGAACCTAACCCCCTCATTTACATTAATTCTTATGGGGAAATTGGATTTGCTTAACATCGTTTCGCTTAAAGTCGCATTTTCCAGGAACATAACTACAACGTTAAGTGAGGAGTTACTGTACTTGGGTATTAAAATGCATGCTATCTGTTATCCCTTCCTTGATTGCATGCTTTTTTGGGGTCCACGGCTATAATATTATTTATACATAATTTGTTTTAATTTACTTTTTTATTTTTGTTTTAAAAAGTGTTATTAACATACAGTATCTCCCATAAAACAGCAAAGAAATCCTAATTCCCATCAAATACTTAAGTAAACAAGGCACATAATCATTACATAGCAACTTGAGCATATATTAGATCTTGTTTCTTTAGCATTCTGCCATATAGATTCTGGGTATTGAATACATTTGAAACAACAAAAAGAAACAACCCTAAAGAACTATTTAAGGTTTTGGGTCATCTGTTTGAAATGAATCCCATAAAGTTGATGTCCCAGAATGTCAGCAACATATGAAAGTTCCATGCTGATAAGCCAGATAGTTTAAAAGAGGGTAAATTTGCTCTGGTTCAGAAAAGGGAAACGAGAGTAAGCATTTCACCAGCTAGCAGGCTATGGGGTTTCTAGGCAGCATTTTCTCTCCCTTTTCGGAGGACGAGGGCTTGGGGCTTATTTTACAAATGAATAGTGAATGCAAGAAGAATTCATTCTGATTTACAAAAAAATTCTCATTTAATAAAATGCTAAATTATCCACTTTGTATTTTCTGTTGCTGTTCTGTACTTTAAGGTAAAAATCCACACTTCATTACCAGTGTGGGGAAATTATTTGGGTGCTGGGAAGATGCTGTTGGAAAGAGTGAAGGTGAGGGAAAAAATCTTCCTCCCTCCTGTCCGTGATCATGGAGCAGCAGTGCTGCTCCCCCCAATTTCTAAAGCAGTAGGTACTTTTAAGAGGTTGCTCCCTCCCCAATATCTAATGACCCCAACTCTACTGGTCAGACTCTGGGTGTTAGAGCCATTTTCTGCCCATTTCCATCCCCCAAGGGATTAAAGAGGAACCAGCGTCTGCTCTGTGGGGCTGAAATTATGCCTGGCCCTCATGTAGGCCACATAAGTGGGTGGGGAAAGATTCCATGTGCTCTCTCCCACCATTGCACATCTGCATGAAGTCCAGGTGGAAGCTGACCCATAATTATATTAGGCTGATTACAGACAAATGAAAAACTTAGAATATTAAGAATGTAAGTATGCAAATGTCAGTATATAAAAGGCAATAGAATATGAACACAAGAAACCGTAGTACAGAATGAAAATATGGAATACTGTGTTAAGAGAAAAATATGATCCACCAATAGAAATAGAGCTGTCAATAAGGTTATGATTTAGGACTGGTAGATTCCAGAGCCAATGTAATCTCGTTCCTGAGATGATCCTTTTAGAATGAGTAACATGACCGTTCATCTAAAATATTCTTAACACCTAGATTTTCAAATTTATAGTACTAGCTACTGGTATCTGAGTTAAGGCACATTTTCATATCTAACATCAAAGTGTCTTTGTAGCATCCTTTTTATTGTTCTAAGGGTATGTCTACACTACGAAATTAGGTCGAATTTATAGAAGTCGGTTTTATAGAAATCGTTTTTATACAGTCGATTGTGTGTGTCCCCACACAAAATGCTCTAAGTGCATTAAGTCGGCGGACTTCGTCCACAGTACCGAGGCTAGCGTCGACTTCTGGAGCGTTGCACTGTGGGTAGCTATCCCACAGTTCCCGCAGTCTCCGCCGCCCATTGGAATTCTGGGTTGAGATCCCAATGCCTGATGGGGCAAAAACAGTGTCGCGGGTGATTCTGGGTACATGTCGTCAGGCCCCCACTCCCTCCCTCCCTCCCTCCCTCCCTCCGTGAAAGCAACAGCAGACAATCGTTTCGCGCCTTTTTTCTGCCCAGACGCCATAGCACTGGGATCATGGAGCCCGCTCAGATCACCGCGGCAATTATGAGCACTATGACAACCACGCGCATTATCCTGGAGTATATGCAGAGCCGGAACCTGGCAAAGCAAAACCAGGAGGAGGAGGAGGAGGAGGCAACAGCAGCGCAGAGGCAACAGCAGCGCGGTGACGAGAGTGATGAGGAAATAGACATAGACTTCTCACAAAGTACGGGCCACAGCAATGTGAAAATCATGGTGGTAATGGGGCAGGTTCATGCCGTGGAACGCCGATTCTGGGCCCGGGAAACAAGCACAGACTGGTGGGACCGCATAGTGCTGCAGGTGTGGGACGATTCCCAGTGGCTGCGAAACTTTCGCATGCGTAAGGGCACTTTCATGGAACTTTGTGACTTGCTTTCCCCTGCCCTGAAGCGCCAGAATACCAAGATGAGAGCAGCCCTGACAGTTGAGAAGCGAGTGGCCATAGCCCTGTGGAAGCTTGCAACGCCAGACAGCTACCGGTCAGTCGGACATCAATTTGGAGTGGGCAAATCTACTGTGGGGGCTGCTGTGATTCAAGTAGCCAGGGCAATCAAAGAGCTGCTGATATCAAGGGTAGTGACTCTGGGAAATGTGCAGGTCATAGTGGATGGCTTTGCTGCAATGGGATTCCCTAACTGTGGTGGGGCGATAGATGGAACCCATATCCCTATCTTGGCACCGGAGCACCAAGCCAGCGAGTACATAAACCGAAAGGGGTACTTTTCAATGCTGCTGCAAGCACTGGTGGATCACAAGGGACGTTTTACCAACATCAACGTGGGATGGCCAGGAAAGGTACATGACGCTCGCGTCTTCAGGAACTCTGGTCTGTTTCAAAAGCTGCAGGAAGGGACTTTCTTCCCAGACCAGAAAATAACCGTTGGGGATGTTGAAATGCCTATAGTTATCCTTGGGGACCCAGCCTACCCCTTAATGCCATGGCTCATGAAGCCATACACAGGCAGCCTGGACAGTAGTCAGGACCTGTTCAACTACAGGCTGAGCAAGTGCAGAATGGTGGTAGAATGTGCATTTGGACGTTTAAAAGCGCGCTGGCGCAGTTTACTGACTCGGTTAGACCTCAGCGAAAACAATATTCCCATTGTTATTACTGCTTGTTGTGCGCTCCACAATATCTGTGAGAGTAAGGGGGAGACGTTTATGGCGGGGTGGGAGGCTGAGGCAAATCGCCTGGCCGCTAATTACGCGCAGCCAGACACCAGGGCGATTAGAAGAGTACAGCAGGGTGCGGTGCGCATCAGAGAAGCTTTGAAAACCAGTTTCATGACTGGCCAGGCTACGGTGTGAAAGTTCTGTTTGTTTCTCCTTGATGAACCTCCCCCCCGCCCCCGCCCGGTTCACTCTACTTCACTGTAAGCTAGACACCCTCCCCTCCCCCCTTCGATCACCGCTTGCAGAGGCAATAAAGTCATTGTTACTTCAAATTCATGCATTCTTTATTAATTCACACAAATAGGAGGATAACTGCCAAGGTAGCCCAGGAGGGATGGGGGAGGAGGGAAGCGCTGGGTGGGGTGGGGGAGGAGGGAAGGACAAGGACACCGTGCACTATAAAACTTTAAAACTTTAAAAATTAGAAACTTCAAAACTTATTGAAGGCCAGCCTTCTGCTGCTTGAGCAATCCTCTGGGGTGGAGTGGCTGGGTGGCCGGAGGCCCCCCCACCGCGTTCTTGGGCGTCTGGGTGAGGACGCCATGGAACTTGGGGAGGAGGGCTGTTGGTTACACAGGGGCTGTAGTGGCGGTCTGTGCTCCTGCTGCCTTTCTTGCAGCTCAACCATACGCTGGAGCATCTCACTTTGATGCTCCAGCAGTCGGAGCATGGACTCCTGCCTTCTGTTCTCAATCTGACGCCACCTCTCAGATTCAGCCCGCGATTCAGCACGCAACCTCTCCGATTCAGCACGCGATTCAGCCCGCCACCTCTCCTCGCGTTCAAACTGTGCTTTTCTGCAGTCAGACATTGTCTGCCTCCAAGCATTCTGCTGAACCCTGTCAGCGTGGGAGGCCGTCTGGAGCTCCGAGAACATTTCATCCCGAGTTCTCTTCTTCCTCCTTCTAATCTTCACTAGCCTCTGCGAAGGAGAAACATTTGCAGCTGGTGGGGGAAAAGGGAGATAGGTAGTTAAAAAGACACATTTTAGAGAACAATAGGATCACTCTTTCCCGTTAAACCTTGCTGTTCACATTACATAGCACAAATGCTTTCGTTACAAGGTCGTATTTTGCCTCTATTTATATTGAGGGTCTGCCGATTTGGTGTGAGAGATCACTCACGCAGGGCCAGGCAACAGAATTCGGCTTGCAGGCAGCCATGGTAAGCCACAGTCTTTTGGCTTCTTTAACCTTAATAACATGTGGGAATGGTTTCAAACAGCAGCACCCTCATTTTCCATACCAAGCAGCCGTTGGGTTGGCCATTTAAAATGGTATGGCAATTTAAAAGGAGGGAGGGATGCGGTTGCCGGGTTAACGTGCAGCACAAACCCAACTAACCCCCCCCCCCCCCCCCACACACACCCAATTCCCTGGGATGATCACTTCACCCCTCCCCCCACCGCGTGGCTAACAGTGGGGAACATTTCTGTTCAGCCGAGCAGGAACGGGCACTCTGAATGTCCCCTTAATAAAAGCACCCTATTTCAACCAGGTGACCATGAATGATATCACTCTCCTGAGGATAACACAGAGAGATAAGGAATGGATGTTGTCTGAATGCCAGCAAACACCGGGACCATACGCTGCCATGCTTTGCTATGCAATGATTCCAGACTACGTGCTACTGGCCTGGCGTGGTAAAGTGTCCTACCATGGCGGACGGAATAAGGCAGCCCTCCCCAGAAACCTTTTGCAAAGGCTTTGGGAGTACATCCAGGAGAGCTTTCTGGAGATGTCCCTGGAGGATTTCCGCTCCATCCCCATACACGTTAACAGACTTTTCCAGTAGCTGTCCTGGCCGTGAATGCCAGGGCAAATTAATCATTAAACACGCTTGCTTTTAAACCATGTGTAATATTTACAAAGGTACACTCACCAGAGGTCCCTTCTCCGGGGTCTGCGAGCACGCTTTGGGATTCGGTGGGTTCGGGGTTTACTGGCTCCAGGTCCAGGGTGATAAACAGATCCTGGCTGTTGGGGAAAACGGTTTCTCTGCCTCCTTGCTGTGAGCCATCTCCCGTCTGTTCATCATCATCGTCTTCCTCGTCCCCAGAACCCGCTTCTGTGTTGCGTGAGTCTCCATTGACGGAGTCATAGCACAGGGTTGGGATAGTGGTGGCTGCACCCCCTAGCATGGCATGCAGCTCGGCGTAGAAGCGGCATGTCTGCGGCTGTGCCCCGGACCTTCCGTTTGCCTCTCTGGTTTTCTGGTAGGCTTGCCTTAGCTCCTTAATTTTCACGCGGCACTGCTGTGCATCCCTGTTATGGCCTCTGTCCTTCATGCCCTTTGAGACTTTTTCAAATGTTTTTGCATTTCTTTTACTGCTACGGAGTTCCGCTAGCACGGATTCGTCTCCCCATATGGCGATCAGATCCCGTACCTCCCGTTCGGTCCATGCTGGAGCTCTTCTGCGATCCTGGGACTCCATCATGGTTACCTGTGCTGATGAGCTCTGCGTGGTCACCTGTGCTCTCCACGCTGGGCAAACAGGAAATGAAATTCAAACGTTCGCGGGGCTTTTCCTGTCTACCTGGCCAGTGCATCCGAGTTCAGATTGATGTCCAGAGCGGTCACAATGGTGCACTGTGGGATAGTTCCCGGAGGCCAATACCATCGAATTGCGGCCACACTAACCCTAATTCGAAATGGCAAAACCGATTTCAGCGCTAATCCCGTCGTCGGAGGTGGTGTAAAGAAATCGATTTAAAGAGCCCTTTAAGTCGAATAAAAGGGCTTAATTGTGTGGACGAGTCCAGGCTTAAATCGAGGTAACGCTACTAAATTCGACCTAAAGTCGTAGTGTAGACCAGCCCTAAGAATGACAGATGTTAAAAAAAAGAAAAATCTGAGTGTCTTCCCATATTTATCACTGGGTCTCCTTAGCTGGATTAGATTTCTTGGAAGGAACAAAGAATATTTTTCAGTTTTAGCCATTAATATATATACTGTTAAGTACACTTTACTTTGTAAACTAATATAGTCAGGAAGTGTTTTGGGTTTGTGTATTTTTGTTTGAGTTTTTTCGTCCAGAAAGGATGTTCTGGAAAATAAATAATGTTTACATTGGACTTTGTTGGCTGCTAGCACTACTGTGTAGTGAGAAAATACATTTAAAGCAAATGAGTGTAGTAACTATTTAATCAGTCTTGATTGGCATTTTGGATATTAAAATTAATGCATTTTGAAAATAAAAATCAAACTATCTGTCAGCTGCTGTTTGTTTTGACAATTTCTAGAGACATTTTATTTGCAATCCCCTTTTAAAAAAAAGTCTGTTCAGTAATTCACTTCATTACTGTTGTACAGTGTTCAATTTTAAGAAGATGACCTGATGTATAACTGGCATATTTGGCCAAGTAAATGACAAAATATAACTTTTTATGACCTGTGCATAATTATGGATTGCTTTGAAGTGACAACTGGCTAAACTTGTACTATAATTACATTTCCATTATAAAAGTTTCATCTTTTTATCTGACATGTAAGGCTAGATTGTGAAGAGCATTCATTTTTATAAGAGGGAGAATTAGAGAGCTATAATTTATAATTCAAGATTATCAATATAAGCATTTATTCTTTCAGAAGAAACTTTCACTGCCAAATACCACTCTGCATCGTTAGTTACTTAAAAAGGAAACTGCCAATTCCTTGGGCATTTATTTAATTGATTATAAAAGCAGATGAAAAGTATTGGTTGTTTAATCATGGCATGCAATAACTCTAAGTGACACTTCGCAGATAGATTTCATTTTTTTACATGAGCCTGGTCTCTGTCCCTCTATCCACAATTAATGCTCTTCAGCCAGAAGTAGAATCTCTGTGAGGGTCCTCTAAGGAGGCTCAGGAGACCTGTGTTTCTACTCAAATTAGAGAATCAAAAATGTCTCCTTAGTCCAGACAGAGATTAACTTTAGGACAAAAGTGTGATTCCAAAGATTGCATTCTACATTCTTGTCTTTTCTCCAGTATTGCAACCTCATGACATTCTTCCTTTGGAAGTTGCGTGCAAGTGATGTCTTTGGATAGACATCAAGTGAATATGGTCAGGAAATACAGGCTCTCAGGCTACCAGTAAGCAAGGTGCTCTAGGACCAGGGATTCTTAAAAAGCTAAGAAGAAGTTTAAAATTGAAAAAAGGGGTAAAAATAATGACTACAGAGTATGGTGTCTTCGTCTGATTATCGTAGGATTTTTTTACTAAAGTTTTTATAGGGATTATATCTCTATCTCTGTATATAGAGAACACTGTACAACAGTTGGCATCACAGAGACCTGGTGGGATAATACACATGACTGGAATATTGGCATAGAAGGGTACAGCTTGCTCAGGAAGGACGGCGAGAAAAAAATGTATATACTTGGACTGAGGTTGAGATAGAAATAGGAGACAGACTTGTTGAAAGTCTCTGGGTAAGGATAAAAGAGGTAAAAAACAAGGTTGATGTCATGGTAGGGGTCTACTCCAGACCACATAACCAGGAAGAAGGAGTGGATGAGGCTTTTTTTAAACAGCTAACAAAATTATCCAAATCACAGGACTTGGTGGTGATGTGGGACTTCAACTAACCAGACATCTGTTGGGAAAATAACACAGCAGGGCACAGATTATCCAATAAATTCTTGGAATGTATTGCAGACAATTTTTTATTTCAGAAGGTGGAGACGGTTCCTAGGGGAGAGGCTGTTCTAGATTTGATTTTGACAAATAGAGAGGAACTGGTTGAGAATTTGAAAGTGGAAGCCAGCTTGGGTGAAAGTGATCATGAAATGGTAGAGTTCATGATTCTAAGGAATGGTAGAAGGGAGAACAGCAAAATAAAGACAATGGATTTCAAGAAGGCAGACTTTAGCAAACTCAGGGAGTTGGTAGGTAAGATCCCATGGGAAGCAAGTCTAAGGGGGAAAACAATAGAAGACAGCTGGCAGTTTTTCAAAGAGACATTATTAAGGGCACAAGAGCAAAATATCCCTCTGCATAGGGAAGATAGGAAGTATGGCAAGAGACCACCCTGGCTTAACCAGATCTTCAGTGATCTAAAAATCAAAAAAGAGTCCTACAAAAAGTGGAAACTAGGTCAAATTATAAAGGATGAATATAAACAAATAACATAAGTATGTAGGGACAAAATTAGAAATGCCAAGGCACAAAATGAGATCAAACTAGCTAGAGACATAAAGGGTAATAAGAGAACATTCTACAAATACATTAGAAGCAAGAGGAAGATCAAGGACAGGGTAGGCCCGTTACTGAATGAGGGTGGGGGGAATAATAACAGAAAATGTGGCAATGGCAGAGGTGCTTAATGAGTTTTTTGTTTCGGTTTTCACCAAGAAGGTTGGTGGTGATTGGACGTCTAACGTAATGAATGCCAGTGAAAATGAGGTAGGATCAGAAGAGGCTAATGTAGGGAAAGAACAAGTTAAAAATTACTTGGACAAATTAGATGTTTTCAAGTCACCAGGGCCTGATGAAATGCATCCTAGAATACTCAAGGAGCTGACTGAGGAGATATCTGAGCCATTAGCAATTATCTTTGAAAATTCATGGAAGACAAGAGAGATTCCAGAAGACTGGAAAAGGGCAAATATAGTGCCCATCTATATAAAGGGAAATAAGGAAAACTTGGGGAATTACAAATCCATCAGCAGGACAAAAAGCAATAGGCTTAAATTGCAGCAAGTGAGGTTTAGGTTGGACATTAGGAAAAACTTCCTAACTGTCAGGGTGGTAAAGCACTGTAATAAATTGCCTAGAGAGGTTGTGGAGTCTCCATCATTGGAGATTTTTAAGAGCAGGTTAGAGAAACATCTGTCAGGGATGGTCTAGATAATACTTAGTCCTGCCACGAGTGCAGGGGACTGGACTAGATGATCTCTTGAGGTCCTTTCCAGTTCTATGATTCTGTGATTCTATATCCTGATGGGGCTTCTAGGCATTACTAGAATACAAGAAATGCCTCAGTAAAGTTTAAATTCCACAATGGGATTTGGGGGATTGGGTAGTCTTTCAGACTGCTAGGTCCTAAAATAGGGCTATTAAGATTGTAACATAGAATCATAGAAGTGTAGGACTGGAAGGGACCTCAGTAGGGCATCTAGTCCAGTCCCCTGAATTCAAGGCCATGACCATGTATTATATAGACCATTCCTGAGAAGTGTTTGTCTAACCTGTTCTTAAAAATCTCCAATGATGGAGATTCCACAATCACCCTAGGCAATTTGCTTTAGTGCTTAACTACAGAGACCGTTAGGAAGTTTTTGCTAATGTCCAACCTAAACCACCCTTGCTGCAATTTATGCCTATTGCTTCTTGTCCTATCTTTAGAGGTTAACAAGAACAAATTTTCACCCTCCTCCTTGTAACAAT
The DNA here is from genome assembly GCA_003942145.1 of Platysternon megacephalum. Taxonomy (NCBI): domain Eukaryota; kingdom Metazoa; phylum Chordata; order Testudines; family Platysternidae; genus Platysternon; species Platysternon megacephalum. Next base: position 4,055,136 of record QXTE01000024.1, on the reverse strand, counting down.
CTTTTATGTACTTGAAAACTGTTATTGTGTCCCCGCTCAGTCTTCTCTTCTCCAGATGAAACAAATCCATTTTTTTAAGTCTTTCCTCATTGGTCATGTTTTCTAATTCTCTAATCGTTTTTGTTTCTCTCCTCAAGACTTTCTTCACATCTTTCCTGAAATGTGGAGCCCATAACTGGACACAATACTCCAGCTGAGGCCTTATCAGCGTGGAGTAGAGTGGAAGAATTACTTCTCATGTCTTGCTTACAACACTCCTGCCAAAACATCCCAGAATGCTGTTCACTTTTTTTTGCAACAGTGTTACATATTTAGCTTGTAATCCTCCTATAACCCCCAGATCCCTTTCCGCGGTACTCCTTCCTAGGCAGTCATTTCCCATTTTGTATGTGTGCAATTTAGTGTTCCTTTCATCTTGAATTTTACCTGGAGGTGAATTGCTATCCAATTCAAGGCACACAGTACTCATTATATATGCTAATATTGACTCCCCTAGAGTGTGATATAAGAAGATGCATTTTGCTCTGGTGAAGCTTCCAAATACCTTCAAACATCATCCTATGTAGAGCAGATTGTAGTAATCCAACCTGAAGGTTATTTAATTATGATAAGGTCTTCATCGATAAGGAAAGGCCTCCTGTCTAACCTTAGATGAGGGGAGGGGGAACTTAAGAGTCACAGGCACAGATGCTACTTGAGAATCCAAGAGCAATATTTGTCCTAGCAACACCTCAAGATGAAAAAACTTATTGTTAAAAGGTCCGACATCTTCAGTAGAAGGCACCAACACAGCCCATGACCATTCTTCCATGTTTTGCTGTACCATCTACCAGTGCTTCTATCTTATCTGGAATGACCTTCATATAGCTTGTTCTCATAGAAATTTTGATCTTGGAGGCATTGCAGCTCACAAACCTTATAGTCCTTCCTAGAGAGATTGTATACAGATTGTATATATTGTCTGGATGACCAGATAGAACCTTGTACCTCAGAGCCCTTGGAGGGGAAGAGTGATAATCAGTACTGCTGTCTGGGATCTCATAGAAGGAGGAGTGAAGCCATTGTAAGGCCATCCCAGGCATTCCTATAAGGTTTTGCAAGTGTGGGTGTGTGAAAAACATCTCCGAATCAATAATTTCAAAGATAGTTTGAGAATGTGACATTACTGTAAACTGAGAGGTCAAAATCACACATTTTTTACATAAGTATATTTAAAAGATTGTCATAACCAAAGATCATTCATATACATTTATGCATATGTATATATGTGTGTATGTGTATATATATAATATGTATAAAATGCATAAATGTATATGAATGATCTTAGGTTATGACAATCTTTTAATACACTCTCTTTCTCTCTCTCTCTCCAATTTAAAGGAAAAACTCTATGCCAATCAAGCACTATTGTCAAAAGAAGATTCTTGCATATGTAGAAAAGTTGTTCTTTGATTCAATATTTTCCTGGTTTTGTGTGTGTATATGTGTATGTAGATTAATTGTTTTAACAGATATATGTATATCTAGCTATTTCTGTGCTATTAGTACCAGAAAATAGTTGAGTGTGAATTTTCCAGAGTTAATTTATTTTGTCCTGTATTACAGTGTTACAGTCTGTGCTAAACTGCTAATGTTCAATGTACTACTCAGTACATTGAACAACTGATTTGAAAAAAGGTGATTAACAGAGTGATCATTTTCAAATACTGTCTAGTAAATTTTTAATGATAAATTACTTCTGCCTGTACTACCATTCTACTGTTAATCTTTTAACTAACAAATCTCTGCTTATTAAGCTGTACAGTGCATGTTTTCTTTCCTCTGTTGTGCCATCATGATGGATTTTAAGATATTACATGACCTTAAGGCCTTGCAGATTGCTGTTCCCTTTACCTTAATGACAAAATTTGAAGGCCAGATTTTATTAATTAAATGTTTACTTTTTTAGCTGAGATCCTGGGCTCTAATCTCTGCAAGTTTATTTACTACAGGAAATACCTTCAATACTGCAAGTTCAGATATGACCTAAATACTTAAATCCCAGTTCTTCAGTTGGGACCAGAGTCCACCATCTGGATCTGATAGCAGGCCTCAGTTATAGCGATAGGGCCTGAGGTACCAAAGGCAACCGGGAAGTTTTAAGGGTCACTACTATAGTTAATTTTCTGTTATCTTCTGTAACAATGCTAGTCCTTTGCACAGTGAAGAGAGAGGCCAGATGCCAAGTTGCAGCGCTCCTGTTTGATTTTGGTGTGTGTTGGATCAAACTCTTACAGACCCAGGGCCATGTTTTAGCTCCTGCTGCAGCATATGCCTTTCCAGTTACATATGGGGCCATAAAGGAGTAAGATCATCCACCCAAGGGAATTTACCCTGTGCTGGGGCAGCATAGGCCAGTGGCAATAACCCTACACTGTTCCCCTCACACTTGTGGCTTAGGGTTGGGCCATGGGTGGGAAGGGGCATGTCTGCTACAAGAGAGGAAAGGCTGAACTGAAGTATATCTTCCAAGACGCTCTACTGAGCATGTGCAAATGGTGATTTTTCAGAGTCTTACGCTGTTACATCTGGGCTGATTCTCATGGGGACAGCAGAAGGGTCCTTTCTCATCCAGGACCATTTCTGTGACAAATCTAAAGTTACTGATCTAAACCCTGGAGAATGCTATAGCTCTTAAAATAAATGATTGGAGGGGAATGTTTAACATTGACACAATGTCCCCTAATCTCATTTCTTAGAAACCCCTGAACTCTTTGCTCAGTGTTTCAAAAAATATCCAGCCTGAGGCAGAGATCAAGCAGCCCAAATGTTAGTGTCTGGCAAAGTATATAAGCGACTAAAAACAAGTAATAGGTGAACTTAACTATAGGCTCTGCTACCATCTCTCTCTCTCATAAATATGTATCTAATGAGCTAAGATGGTAAACTTAAAAGTGATTTTTGTATGATAATACATGTAATATGTATAATAAAATATTATTGTATTATGCAAACATCAGTTTCAGGCTTAGCAACTTAGCTCAGCAGATATTTGACAAAATAAATGTAGCTGCTATGCTTTCCAGGAAATTGTGTGATGCTAAAGTAAAGTAAAACAATAAGATAAATGAAACAATAAAAGTTATCAATGAAATTCTATGCTTCTATTCAATATATGGTGTTAAGAGAACATGAGATGTTGAGAGATTCTTATGTGAAATTAAAATTAAACCACCCAGGTTGGTAGACACCAAATGTAATTTGATTTTAAATTCTGTATATGTTTGGACAATCTAATTTTTCCCCAAATGAACTCTTAATTGCTCATCTGTTGGTTAAAACAAAACAATACCAGTGCAGTCCTACAATAATAAACCAGCATGCAGATAGAGAATGAGATAGAGGAAAACTAGTTTTGCTAAGGTGTGATAGGTTTCAGTTCTAGGCTTCCATGAACAACAGTGCTAAAATCTTCTTCTTTTTTAAATGATTTTGAAAAAAAAAAAATCTTGACAGTGTTGCAAGGCTGTCATATTATATGGGAGATTCTGGCTACAGACTCATCTTCTCCCACAAAGACAGTAGTAGCAATGTTGTGTTGTAACACAATGCTGAGGCATTGCCCTGAAGCACCACAATGGGATGACATTGCATGGGTTCAAAGGAGGATGTGGGAGCAACCATGGGCAAATAAGTTTTGGGTGTCACCCATTCAGAGCAGAAGGACTGATGTTCTTTTAAACATTTGTCCTAAAACTTGATTAAGAGAAACCTCTCAAAAACTGAATAGCTTTTCTAAAATTAAAGATTGAGATGGTCTAGAGTGTGAGGGGGGAGAAGGAAGAGAATGAAGGATTGTACTAGTTTTATATGAGAGATGGTCATTCTCAGTGGGAAATTAGAAGACTGAGAGAAAATGATCCAGATAAGCTTCTCGCTTTCCGGAAGCTCACTAACCCAATATAATTAATGTAATTTAGTGGAATCTCCAAGTCATATTCTTTAAATTTGTAGCAAGATGTCTGTGGAAATAGGAGATATTCAGTAGTTAACTAGCACTGTAGTAGTTTCTAGGTTTCTTTTTCATTTGTGGCCTGGGCTACAAAAATCATGTGCCTTCTTCTCTATAAGATGTGTAGTTATATTCTAGAGCAGCATCATGGTGATAACTACCTGAGGTATATGGTTACATGTGCAGTATTTTTAATGAGATTATATTTTGTGACTGGATAATGGTGTGTCACAGAAAAATAACTGCTGAGGCAAATTGAAAGCATTCATCAAAGATGAATGTGAAAAGGAAGCAGAATTTTTTGTTTTCAAGGAAGCAGAAAGTAATCTGATTATAGTAGATAATTCTATTAACTCCACTGCTGTTATTCCAAATAATTTTGTTTTAAAAAATGAAAACAAGCCAATGAGACCTGGCTAATTTTGGTTTATACTGGTAACCCAAAGTGGCAACTTTCCTTGGATGTTTTATAGGAAACTTTGGGCTAAATTATGTCCTGAAACCCTTTGTGGTCCCAATGACTTCAATGAGGCTGTGAGTGATGTGAGAGCAGAATTTTGCTCCTTCTCAAGTCATGTCAAGAGCTTCTTGACCATAGTATGTAAACCATTATCTGTGAAATTCTTCACTACACCATATGAAAGTTTTCTTCTCTTTTTAAGAGAGCTAATCTCTTACTGTAAGTTTTCAAATTGAAATTTTCTTTTTATTAACTCCCATCTCAACCTTCCTAGGGCTTCCATATATATATATTTAGACAGATCATGTGCTAATGTTATAGTAGAGACTAAACCTTTTGTATGAAACCACTTTGACACTATTTTTTGGAGATTTTTTTAAAAGGATGGTCAAGGCTTGTCCACGTTTGATTTGACCTTTTTTTTCTTTCTTTTTCTTTTTCTTTATTTAGAATCTGATATAAGATAAGGTTATATTTGATGGCCCAAATGGAAATAAGATTTGTTATATCTTGTGGGTCAGATTCAACTCTGTTCTTCTTTTTTCTTACGCAGTGTCTCCTTTACTGGAAAGTTTGCAACCTTGATAGCCCATTCTATGTGATCCTCTACTAACCTCTTTGTGGTTTAATAGTCCTCTTGATCCATCCAAAGTCTTTTCTTTCCTCGTGTTCTTTGGCCATCAGCTTTCCTTTCTGATGCCTGAAAATATGCATAGCTCACTGAACCTCTCAAAACGCACCTCACAAATCAAATATTTCATTTCATGGCTTTGCTGACTTCCAGTAATCACCAATATCTTTTCACTGGTTATGTGGTCCCTTCTGATCAGATGTTTATTCTTCCAGAATGTCGTTTCTGCTCTTGCTATTATGGTGCTAACTTCAATATCTGATCTTCCATCTTCTGTAAGATGGTTCTTAGGTAGAAGTAATTTCTCACGATGTACCAGTTTGCAGTTCACAGGAATCTTGCATGTTTTCCCAGAATCCTTACATACCACCATTGTTCTTGTCTTGCCCACATTCAACTCTAGACCATATTCTTTTCCATATTAATGTATAATCTCCACCAACTTCATCAGACCTTCTTCTGAATCAGCCAACAGCATTGTCTTCTGCATAGCAAAGGTTATTAATCCATTCTCCATTCATTTTAATATCTTCTTCTGTTTCTTCATTAATTTCATCAAACGCTCATTATAAATGTTGAATAAAGTTGGTGACACTATACAACCTTCTCTCACTGCTCTTGATCTCTATTAGATTTTCGTTTTCATCTACCATTACAATTACCTTCTGATTCCAGTATAATTGTTTTATTACTTGGAGTTTGTATCCATCAATCCCTACAGATCTTAATTTGTTGAACAATTTCCAGCTGCAGATTCCATAAATGCTTTTTTGGAAGTCATTGAAACACAAATATACCATTTTCCTCATTTCAGCTGATCTTTGTAATATGAACTTCAAGTTCATGATGGTATTTTTCGTGCCCTTGCCACATTTAAAGCCGTATTGTTGTTTATTTCCTTATCAGTCTTTCCTTGTATTCAGTCTGAACAACTTACAAAAATGTCTTAGAGGCAAGCTTAAACTAGGCTGATTGTATTAGGAAAGTGTGATGGCTTAAAAAGAAATAAGATTTATTACAACTTGTGGGTCAGATTCAGTTCTCAGTTACGTCAGAGAAAACCAGTGGAATTGTTCATGGAAGTTAATGGATTTATCCGAGAAACCTGTCTATTTTAGGACACTGGGTAAAGATGTTCATAAATTAATTTTTCTTGAAGCGGAAGCTTTCACTCTTTGAAAAACATGCTTTCTTATTATTAATATAATAAAGGTTTCGTCTGCTGTAATTTAAAAGTATGGCTCTGGTGCAGCGAACACTTATTTGTTTTTAATTGGGCAGTAATGTGGAAAGTTCAGTGGCACTGTTCCATGTGTAAAGTTACTGACATGCAGGATCTGAGCCCATATTTTTTAAATGTTATAGTAGATTAAACTTGTTATTTTAAGAAGTCAGTAGCACAGGTGGCATTTCTAAATTCTGTGAATAAAAAAAAAAGTCATCCAAATTTAGAACCTACTGATGGCATTTCCAGGGCCGGCTTTAAGCCGATTCACCCGATTCCCCGGAATCGGGCCCCGTGCCCGCACCTAAGAGGGCCCCGCTCCGGGGGTCTTTGGTGGCATTTCGGCGGGGGGGGTCCGCTCCGGGGGTCTTCGGCGGCATTTCGGCGGCGGGGGTCCTTCGGTGTCGGGGAAGACCCGGAGCAGACCCCCCGCCGCGAAGTGCCGCTGAAGCCCCGGACTGCCACCGGGTATTGGAATCGGGCCCCGCGGGTCATAAAGCCGGCCCTCAGCATTTCATCCCAGTGTTAGCTGCAAACATCTAATGCATGTGAAGAAGACTGACAAGAAAGGAAAATCGCAACACTGGAAAATAGACAGAATTATGAGCAGTAAATTGCTATGGATTTCATGCAATTAAGGTGAAACACTGGGAAAGAAATCAGTAAGCCTCATTGCTAAAGCGTAAATTAGCAACAGTGACATAACAGTAGAATTATATCTTCTAAAACAGGGGTTCTCAACCTTTTTCTTTCTGAGGCCCTCCCAACATGCTATAAAAACTCCCCGGCCCACCTATACCACAACAATTTGTTTTTCTGCATATAAAAGCCAGGGCCAGCGTTGGGGGTTAGCAAGCAGGGCAGTTGCTTGGGGCCCCATGCCACAGGGGCTCCCACAAAGTTACATTGTTCAGGCTTTGGCTTCAGCCCCGTACAGTGGGGCTTTGGGTTTCTGCCCTGGGCTCCAGTGAGTCTAATGCTGGCCCTGCTTGGCAGATCCCTGGAAACCTGCTTGCAGCCCCCAAGGGGGCCCTGGACCCCTGGTTGAGAACCACTGTTCTATAAAACTGGGGTCTTAATCAGGCAAACATAGTCTTATTACTTCGTGGGTTATTTTTGCTGTAACTGTTCTTACTAGAGAAGGGTCTTGTTTTTTGTCCATTACATTTAATGAAAAACACTAAAAGATGCCCAAAAATTATGACTGAATTGCATGTGGTAAATGTATATTATATGATTTTACTGAGTTCAGCTACCCAATTGAAAACTGCATTTCCTCTTACTGTACCAATAGTTTTATATATCTACACATCTTTTTAAACGTGTGTTCAATCATACATGGTTATGCACTCAAATAGCTATGAAAATATATTTATTGCAGGCATATATTGTTGCCTGCCAAATTAGACTGGAAATTACAGTGACTATGCTAAGGTGATTGACCTGTTTTTTATCTTCTTGTAATACAGTCAGTTCAGCTCAAATGCAGTGATTTTCACGTTACATGTAGCTGACACTGAGAAGAACAAAGCTGTGATTTCAGCCAGTTTTCTTCTAATAAAACTGGGTAGGGGGAAAAGCCTGCAAGGGCTAAAGAAATAAGTACCAGGAGAGGGGGAGAGAAGAGCCAAGGGAAGGGAAAAAGGCTAAGTATACTAGAATCAAGGGAAACGCAAGATTGAAAAGGGCTACAGGAAGTTCTCTGATAAGTGCTTCACTAGCCATCCTTATGGTCAGGTGATCCATGCATCTATCAGAGTTCAGAGGTATTCTGCAAGCTGAAAGCTGGATAAAGACTAAATAGTTTTCCCTAGTCACTTGTTTGCCTCCATTCTGAGCAAGAATTACATAAGAACATAAGAACATAAGAAAAGCCATACCGGGTCAGACCAAAGGTCCATCTAGNTTGAGTCTTTTGTCCCTACTTTTCAAGTTTTAGGCTTACTTTTCAGCTTACAGTGGCGGTGAACAGTGCAGAATATCTTCTCTGCTACACTGTAGTCTAATTGCCATTCCTTTATTTTTAGCCTCAATTATTACGTGCTGGCTTGGGCTGAGAGGCAGAAGTAGTAAGTATGGGTTCAAGTCACAAAGTTGGAATTCGGTACTGGTCAGATAAATTAAAAAACCCTGTTGTATTCCTCCCTTCCCCTTCTTTTCTGTAAATTTTGTTCCTATATGGTATATAACTTGTACTAGTCAATATAAACTTCTCAGGGCAAAGCTTGTGTGTTTTTCTGGTTGTAGAGCGCCTGGCACATTATATATTTGTTAATATAAATAATAATAAGGTCTACCATTTTGTGGGCTTCTTGGCATAGTGTGAATTTATGAGGAAGAACTATGGATAAGCCACTGAAGGCCAAGACCAGATGCCCTGGTGCCAAAGTAGGCTGAAAGACACACTGACCTCCTATTTTAAGTATTCTGCCAATGAATAGCACTGCTAAATCACTAGAAAAACAAAACTGGAACACATCCAGTTAACAGCACAGGACAAAAAGGGCACTTGATCACTCCCAGTGTGTTGTATTAGCTCATACAGAGCATGAACTCAGCTTGCAGAACATGAACTCAGTGATGCAGTTCTCCGTCTCCCTTCATCAGCAGATGACCCATCCCCAGGAACCGTATATACCCTGGAGAAGTCATCACCTGCCAAAGTTTAAGCCTCACTGACAGTATCTTTGTGAGTTGCAGGCACTTCTGCTGCCACAGAGTGGCTGGCCCTTTAAGGGGATTTGGGACCAGCCCCACATGTGACTAATCAGTTGTCTCCCAGCTGATGCTCTGAGGCTAGGGATCAGGTGACAGCTTGATGATTGCCTGGTCCTCAGAACTGATCAACTTACTGGCTTTTAAGCTGAAGAGCTGCAGAAAATAGGAAGGCTTCAGCAGTAGAAGTCGTCCAGTATGGACAAATCTTTCCCACAAAGACTGAATATATGGGCCGTAGAAGTAGCCCCACTGTAGCACTACTTCTTAAGTTGTAATTTTAAAAAAATTGAAGGCCTGAGGATTCAAAGTCCTTTGTCGGATACTGGATTCCATCCCCTCCACCAGGATGGAAACTTCAGTCTTCATCTTAGGCTCCAGGAGACTTCCTGGCCTGAACTAGTATATCACTCGCACATGTTTCCACACTGAAAGTTCCTCAAGCCATGTATTAGACTCTGCCCAAGGGTTTGCAGGACGATTTGGTACTTGTCGTTGTGGACTTAAGGGAAAAAAGGAATTCACTTTGTTCCATTACTTGGATGACACTTTCATCAAGGTATCATCCAAGGAAGACGTAATTCAGAGTGCACGCAGTGTGATTTATGAGCTCTATGCATTGATCTGCCATAAATCTAGACAAAAGCAATCTCATCCCAGCAGGGCACTGACTTATCTAGGGGTTCAGATAAATGCCAAAATAGACAGAACTATTCTTTCAGAAGCCAGGTTCAGAAAATTGAAAGGTATTACAGCATAGATTGCCAGAGTTACATTGTATTCTAAGGTCATTGGGAATGATGATTTCAAGCATAAATATTATACAATGGACTATATGACACGTGCAACTATTTGAACATTGTTTTTTTCAATGAGATCATGTTGAGAAGTCCGTGAGTAGATGAGATTCAGTGCATAACATTCCACCCCATCAAAGCCCCATCTGTCACGTGCGCAGAGATATTCTATTGGAAGACTCGAGCATCCTGGGATTGGGAGCATATGTGGAAAAGTGGTAGTACAGTAAAAGCTGTGCTATCTGGCACTTTACCAACTGGAAAGCTCTAGAAACCGGCATTTTAGGGTGCTGGATCCAGGCGGCGCTCAACTCGGATGGCTCCCCGCAAGTGGCAACATGTCCCTGATGCTCCCAGGAGGAGGAACGGCCACAAGGGCTCTGTGCACTGGCCCCGCCTCGCCCCAAGTGCTGCTCCACAGCTCCCATTGGCTGGGGACCACGGCCAATCAGGGTGGCACCTGCGGGTGGAGGCAGAGCGCAGAGCCACCTGGCTGCGCCTCTGCCTAGGAGCAGCAGGGACATGTTGCCGCTCGCAGGGAGCCGCCCAAGGTGAGCGCCGCCCGGATCTGGCACCCCAAAACCCCTCCCACACCCCAGCCCCTCCTGCACCCAAACTCCCTTCCTCCACTGGTAAGTGTAACTCTTAGTTAACCGGAATTTTTGACTAACCAGAACCCCACATTCCTTCAACATGCCGGATAACAAAGCTTTTACTGTAGTAGGAATTTGGACGACACTAAAAGAAGGCTTGAAGATCTGGTAGCTTAAAAAACCCCATTAAATCTCTGAGAAAACTCCCTAATGAGGGGTCTTTCAGAAGATAGTTTCTTGATTTGAACTTCAGCTAGTAAATTTCTGCAGAAAAGGACCAGATCCAGGAATACAAGCAGTGAATAATACCGTTTCTTAATCTTGGAAAAAACATTTGGTATACCCCTCACCTCCAATTCCCCTTCTGATCAGACTTCTATAGAAAAACGGAGTTGAAAATAGCATATAACTGGTCAGAAGACCAAGGTAGCTATTAGATAGCTGTCCATTTGGGAATTAGGCAAGATTTTGGCCCAGGGCTTTTCTCCTTGATGACTGCTCAGCTTCTTTTCAGCCTAACTGCCTTGCTTTTGAAAGGGAAGCTTTGAGGAAGTTTGGATGCTCAGAAAAAGTTGCTTTTGCTATCCGGTCTTCTTGGACACAGGGCCGGCTCTAGCTTTTTTGCTGCCCCAAGCAAAAAAAAAAAAAAAAAAGGGGGGGGGGGGGGGGGGCCAGGCTGCCGAAACAAAAAAACAACAACAGGGCGGCCGGGCTGCCAAAACAAAAAAAAACCACCACAAAAAAACAGGGCAGGAATTGGCCAGAATGCCGCTTCTTACAACGTCCCGCCCCAGGCACGTGCTTTGTCGTCTGGTGCCTGGAGCCGGCCCTGCTTGGACACCTTTCTCCCCCCCCCCTTTTATTCTTTGATAATGGGGGGAATGCTGAAGGACATTTTCACTTTGTAAATCCTGTGACCATATGGATAAGAAAGCAAGGTTCCTCTAGGTTGTGATCTGAGGGCTTTTTGATATAGCTTGTCAGAAAATGCAAAAGTGATGTATAAATATTGTAATAAATAAAGGTAGTTAATTCGTTCTGCTGCTTCGTAGAATCAAATTATTCACTGTCTTATAAATTGGTGTTCATGCAAATACTAAGTGTTTGCAAATCTCAAATGTGTCATGAATTTTAGCATAAATAAATGTATCCAGTATATAGTTTCCCAGGATACAATTATACATAATTTGAGGATCACTACTAACGGAAGACCCGAGAAGGGGTAATATGGTCCCATTGTTACTGTAAGCTGCCAGCCATAGTATTTTCATATCACAAAATCAACATTCTGATGTACTCAGAAAGCAAATACGCCCTTTGTGTGTGTTTGTGTGTGTGTTGTACTTTCCTGTTTGGAACACACACCAAGTTTAGAGTAGTTAAATGTTTCATGGAAATCAGAAAGTATCTGTTGCCATCTCCTTCATACCAAAATTGACCTATGAGTTCAAAGTTTGTATTCCAGTTAGATGCTCTTTCTGAGAGAGATTGTAATGACTCTCAAACCACTGAAATATTTAACTAATCCTCAGTCACTCCACTATCTGCAGCAAGTAGTTCAAAGTCAAAGCACCACAGCTTGCACTAACCTATACTGTAGTTCAGGGGTCGGCAACCTATGGCACGCGTGCCAATTTTGGGTGGCACGCTGCTGCCTGCCGCAGTCTCAGCCCCACCGCCCACCGCTCTCCCCTGCGGGGGCAGGAGGGAGAAGCTTGGTCCTGCGGCAGCCAGGCTTCTCCCCCCCGCTTCTGCCCCCAGCGGGGTGCTTTCCTGCCCCGCCTCCTCCCTCCCGGGAAGGGGGGCGGAGCCGACCCGCCGCGTGCCAGCTGCTCCGTAGAGGCGACAGAGAAGAGGTAGGCCCGCGGCCTTGCGCAAGGGGGTGGAACCACATAATATAATAATCATACAATATATGGAGATATACCAGGGACCCCCAAGGGTCATTGAGTCCAGCCCCCTGCCTTCACTAGCAGGACCAATTTTGCCCCAGATCCCTAAGTGGCCCCCTCAAGGATTGAACTCACAGGATTGGACTTAGCAGGCTAATGCTCCAACCACTGAGCTATACCTCCCCCCAACAGGGTATATCCCTTCCAGCCCCCCGCCCTGAGCCCCCCCGGGCAGGGGGCGTGGCGCCCCCCCGCCCCCCCCCCCCACCCCCCCCCCCCCCCGGCCTTCGCCCCGCCCCCCCCCCGCCCCCCACCCAGCACCCCCGACCCCCCCCCCACACCCCGCCTCCTGCCCTCCCCCCCCACAGCCCTCATCCCTCTGCCCTGTCCCCCCCCAGGTCTGGGGTCCCAGCTGCCAGCCCCATGCCAGCGGGCGTCCCGGCCGCAGGCCACGCTCAACCCGCTGCAGGCCTAGGTGAACAGAACCCCAGGCTGGCAGCTTAATATCAGCATTTTAATTTAATTTTAAATGAAGCTTCTTAAACCTTTTGAAAACCTTGTTTACTTTACATACAACAATAGTTTAGTTATATAATATAGACTTATAGAGAGAGACCTTCTAAGAAACGTTAAAATGTATTACCGGCACGCGAAACCTTAAATTAAAGTGAATAAATGAAGACTCGGCACACCGCTTCTGAAAGGTTGCCTACCCCTGCTGTAGTTCTTCAAAACTTCCTAAAGTTCATTCATTACGACTATTGTTATTGGAAGAACAGATAAATTCAGGCCCTCCGTATGTTTCCCTGATGGCTAGTCTGTGGTTGGTAGACCTGCAAATGTTTCTACCATCATAAAAGAAACAATTCCTTAACTTTAATGATGCCTGTAGTTAAATGTGGTTCCAAAACACATAGCACTAATGATGTAGAAACTACTTACAGTATATGACTTTCCTTTGTAACTTTATATCTTGTATAATAGGACCAATATATGTTTTAATTCTGGATCTCATTCTTATGTGTTTTTATCATACCTTGCATTGTCATCAGCTCATCATTTTCTTTTTAATCAGTAGGTCTCTGATGTTTTCATGTTGTGTTGCCTTTTTCCTCGCCCTCTAATGAAAGAGGTGGTTAGTGCTCCCAACTGGATGCATTAGAACATTGCAAAATATCTAGAGCCCAGTTCTGCTCTTGCTCTAGGATACCTCCACTGACTTTAGCGAAGTTACTTCTGTTGGTGTTGGGAGGAGAATCAGGTTCTAATCTCCAATGGCCACTAGTGAAATACAGCTATTTTGCCTCAAGTCCAGATCTTGGTAATGAGCATCTCGTGTAACATGAACATTCTAGCAAGCAAAAAATAATTTTTAGTACCACTTTATTTTTAATTGGTATTCCTAAAACAATGACCGACAACTTTGTATATTGCTTCTATAGTTTTTCATTTTATAGTTTTCTCTTAATTGCCTATTCATGCTCCATATTAAGGAGGAGGCTAGAGTTTTTTTGTTTTTTAGTTTTATTATATAATGAGCCATATGTTAAACATGAGAAAAATTAAAGGGATGAAAAGAGTGAAAATTTTCGATTCTCTCATGTATTTGGATAAAGGATTTAGTGATTTTTGTGGAAAGGTATATGCCAAAATGATGATAGCTGCATGAAATCAAACTTTAAAGAACTTGGAAGATTCTTGTAATATCTAATGAAATTGTGTGTGTCTGTTTGCTATTGTATTGTTTGCTGTGATTTGACTTCAGGCATGAATTGACTTTCAAATAGACAGGAAAATAGAAAAACCTCTGATAGCCCCCCCCTTTATCAAGAGACAAGGCAAAGGACAACTGCTTTGAGGTCTGTCCCTGCCCTGCCCCCATCTGCACCCCCGAGTGAGGCATATAAACTGGTTTGACCAGTTTAAGGGAACAAGGGTATACACAAAATATGAGGAAAGGGACACATTCCCTACAGGGAGGAGTCAGAGAGATGCGCGTTCTCTCTCTCTCTCCTAGAAAATAGTCTGAACCCTATTCCCAGATCAGGGTGCATAAACTAGACCTACCTAAGCTTTAGGTAAGACAGTAGGGTTGCCAATTTTGGTTGGATGTATTCCTGAAGATTTCATCACAGATTAATCTTTAATTCCTGGAGACTCCAGGGCAATCCCGGAGGACTGGCAACCGTATAAGACAGCTATGCATGCAGATGGTTGTATAAAAACCATTTGGCTCTTGTTATGCTTTGTTCCTACTGCTGATATTATAGAATCCTTTGTTTGTGAAAAGGCGGTATTCACACATTGGTCATGGCTACTGAAGTGAAGATGGCAGGCTTGAACCCCAGGGAACCTGCTGAGGAATCACGGTTGGTACACACAGTACAGCACCGCAGGGTCTAGCGTGAGAGAGGGAGAATCACAAGATTCCACCCTGGGAGAGGTTGAGGTAAAAGGGCCTGTCACCTGAGGGGGGTGCCCTCAGAGACCATAGAATGGGGTCAAAGGTACAGATAGCCCTGGACCTTGACACAGACCAAATTGCTATATTGACTGTAAAATATTTGGAACAATAACGGATTATTATATAGAAAGCTTCTCAGGTTAAAAAGTTTTCTCGTGAATGCAGGCCTTTTCTAAATTTAAGATAAAAAGTACATGCAGCAACTACTGGGCATAATTGCTGTTCATTGTTTGACAGACAAAATATATGTTCTGTATTGGTAATGGTTGGTTAGCGGGAAGCATTTAGATATTTGTATTGTGAAGTTTCCTGGCTAGCCTTCCTGCAATTTGGTCTATTCAAAATAGAGGTTACGTTATGTATAGAACAAAGCAGTGATTAAAAGGAAATACCACCGTTGTTAGAGTGTTTTATATGTCCAATGTTAAACTAATTTTATTTTAGAGACAATGAGACTAAATATTTTCAAAGATGAAGTATAATAGATCCTTTCTGAGTGGCATCTGGTTCAGGGAGTATTCGGTAATTTGCTCTGAGTGGTTTTAAGAATGGGGCAATTAAGCTGTAAATCATTTGAGCATCATATCTGCTTGGTGAGGAGGGGAAAAAGTGTAGTTGCTTCTAAAAAATAGATAAAAATTTGGAGTGCAAATCTGCTGTGTTTGTATTTTGTAAAGTTTATAAACTGAGCAGTGTATCAGTAAAGTTAGATCCAGATCCTGCGAACACTTAAGCAGTTCCATTGAAACAAATGGGAACTAAATTCAGCTGAATAAAGTTATAGACCTGTATAATAATTGCAGATTCAGGTCCTTACAGTGCAGTTATGCCCTCTTCTGCATTTCTAGTTTGCCATAAATATGTGTTTACAAACAGGTTTTCTAAAGTAAATGAAACGTATCCTCGACCTTTATTCATGAACATATAGCATTGTTTATACACATGAGTTTCGTATTCAGAATTGTCTGGCTGTATTGGGGAAAAAAATCATTGAAAGTTCAACACAAGGTTTCTAAGTAATCTCAGACTGAATATGCAATGTGTTTCATAAAACATCTAGACTGGTTTAAAAGGATCTGTGTTGCAGCTAATAAGCATGGCCTGATCCCCACTAAATTCAGTGGGTCTCTAAATAGGCATAGGGCTCCATCGCCACAGTCAGATTGTAGGGCTAGAGTTTTTGCTAAATAGAAGCTGCATAACAGAAGAAAAGATTAAATTAGGAAGGAGAGAGCAAGGATGACATAAAATAGAATTGTTAGGTTCTCAGTTCTTAGATGTTACAGGTTGTGTTAGTGACACAGTCTTTTTTAAAAAACAAACAATAATTTGGATTTAATTAGGTTGTCATGGAAGTGTGTATCATTGGAATGGCTGTGGAAAGAAGCAAGTTTTGATGTGGGAATTTGAAGGAAGAGTGGGATGTTGCATGGCATATAGGATCTGAGAGGAATTCTAGGTGGGCAGCATATAATTATTCATTGAATATATTGTACTCCTCTGGGTTTCTTGCTTCTGAAGTAATATTTCCATGTGATATTAATTTAGATAATGTGTATTTTACAATGTAAGTCGTGAGAAGAATATAAGGTATTTTAATATGTGCTCTCAAAAGAAGGCTGGCCGGCAGGGTAAACTAGGGCCTGCTTACACACAGGTTTCAAAGGTTTAACTAAAGATCTGCTTTTAAACTGATTTAGTTTAGCTATTTGTACAGTTAGCTCTTATTTCAGTTTAAATCAGGCTTATAGTGCTTGGGGTGTGCTATATACCACCAGGATCTGATTTGGATATGGATAGACGCCTCTTTAATGTTCTTAATTAAATAAATACTACTGGGAATTGTGTGATTATGGGAGATTTTTAACTTCTCAGATACAGATTGGAGGGCAAGTGCTACTAATAATAGTAGAGCCCAGATTTTCCTGGATGTGATAATAGTTGTTGAGCCAGCAAGAGGTGATGCCATTTTTGATTTGATATTGGTGAGTAGTGAGGACCTCATAGAAGAACTGGTTTAGAGGACAACCTTGGTTTGAGTGATTACGAGCTAATTCAGTTTAAACTAAACGGAAGGATAAACAAAAATAGATCTGCAATGAGGAACCTTTCAAAAGAGCTAACTTTAAAAAACTAAGGGAATTAGTTAGGGAAGTGGACTGGACTGAAAAACTCAAGGATCTGAATGTGGAGGAGGCTTAGAATTAGCTTCTGCAAGTTTGACTTAAAGTATCTGAATCCTGCATCCCAGGCAAGAAGAAAAAATCCGTAGGGAAGAGTTGCAGACCAAACTGGAAGAGCATCTCAAACAGGTGATTAAGAGCAAGCAGAAAGCCTGTAAGGAATGGAAGATGGGAGGGATCAGCAAGGAAAGCTGCTACTTGGAGGTCAGAAAGTGTAGGGATCGAGTGAGAACTGCCAAAAGCCAAGCAAAGTTGGACCTTGCAAAGGGAATTAAAACCAAGAGTAAAAGGTTCTGTAGCCATACAAATAAGAAAACAAAGAATAAGTGGGACTGCTAAGTATTGAAGATTATCTAGGCATGGTCCAACAGCTAAACAAATACTTTGCTTCAGTTTTTAATAAGGCTATTGAAGAACTTCGGGGTAGTTGCACGGTGGCTAATGGCAATGAGGATATGGAAGTTGAAATTACCACATCTGAGGTGGAAGTCAAACTCAAAAAGTTTAATGGGACTAAATTGGGGACCCCAGATAATCTCCTTCCAAGAATATTAAAGGAACTGGCACATGAAATTTCAAGTCCAATAGCAAGGATTTTTAATGAATCTGTAAACTCGGGGGTCATACCCTAACACTGGAGAATTGCTAATAAGTTCCTCTTTTTAAGAAAGGAAAAAGAACTGATCCAGGAAGCTACAGGCCTGTTAGTTTGACCTCAAATGTATGCAATGTCTTGGAACAAATTTTGAAAGAGAAAGTAGTTAAGTACATACAGATGAATGATAATTGGGATAAAATACAACATGAGTTAAAAAACGTAGATTGTGACAGACCAATCCAATCTCCTTCTTTGAGAAGATAACTGTTTTTTTAGACAAAGGAAATGCAGTAGATCCAATTTACCTGGATTGCAGTAAGGCATTTGATTCAGTTCCACATGGGAAATATTTTGTTAAATTGGAGAAAATGGGAATTAATATGAGAATTGAAAGATTGATAAGGAACTTGTTAAAGGGGAGACTACCGGTGGTCATACTGAAATGTGAACTGTCAGGCTGGAGGGAGGTTACTTGTGGAGTTCCTCAGGAATTGGTCTTGGGACCAGTCTTATTTAACAGTTTTATTACTGTGTACGGGGAGATTTTGGCAAACCAGTACCATGCCTGAAACCACTATGGCTTATTGCTAAAAGCAGCCTAGTCAGCAGTCTCAACTTAACCAAGGCAGGAGGACAGGGTTTTTTGGGGTGCCACAGAAAGGGCACCTTGGCCCCGCATCCTTCCTGATAAGAATTGTGTTGAAGTTGCTGATACATGCATTTTAGAAGAGCAGGATGTGCCCCAGGAATGTCTATTGGGGCCTCAAGGCTGCAAACTCTGGAAAAACCCATACCTGGTTAATCAATAATCAGAAGGAACCTCTTGCTTAACCATTGAAACTGCTTACTTAACAAGTTTTCTTTAAGGGACATGTCATTCTATTACTAATGTATAAATAAGGGGGGAAAGTTTGAGGAAGTTGGACTCTTTTGGGACTTGTTTGGACTCTCCCTCTGGATACATCTTGAGGTCCCCACTGGCAGACGGAGGATTTGGCCACCGGAAGCCTGCCGCTGTGTCACTTGAGAGCCACACTCAGCTTTGGTAATTATCAAGGGTTGGGGGTGTTTTACTAACCTGTTGTGGACGTGTGTAAGTGCTTGAGACTAGTAAAGTTTAGCTTTAAGTGAAAGCATTCTTGTGTTGTCCTGTTTGTGCCAGCCATCTATCTATCGGTCGGACGGCCATGTCTCCCCTAATTTATTTCCTGACACCACCTCGCACAGAGTAAAAGTTACCAAGAGCTTTGGGTTCAAAGAACCCCGGGTAACAACTGATCTTAGCGCAAAAAATTGAGTGTGCGAATAAAATTTGTGGATTACATAAAGTTGGAAGGTATAGCCAATATGGAGGAGGACCAGAATGTCATAAAAGAAGCTCTGGATGACCTTGTAAACTAAAGTAATAGAAATGGGATGAAATTTAATAGTGCAAGATCATGCATTTATGGACTAACGATGATTTTTTGCTATAAGCTGGGGAGTTATCAGTTGGAAGTGACAGAGGAGGAGAAAGACTTGGGTGTATTGGCTGATCACAGGATGACTATGAGCCATCAATATCAGTGTGATGCATCAATAGTCATAGTCATGACTATGAGCCATCTCATGACTCGAGTCAGTTACACTCTAGATGTCCAAGCTCTTGCGTAACACGCTCCATCGTTCGTGTCAATGAAGAATAGGACAAACAAGGTTTTATTTAACTGTCTTAGGTTATGTCTACACACCAGCTGGGACCGTGCTTTCCAGCATGGGTAGACAGACACGCACAATCTCTTTTTGAGCTAGTAAACTAGAAATAGCAGTGTACCCAAAGGTAGCACAGACAGTAGCTCGAGCTAGCCACCTGAGTACAAATCTGCCCAGGCCCAGGCCACTGTTTGTGCTACCCCAAATACACTGCTATTTTTAGTATGCTAACTAGAGCAGATCTAGTGCCTGTCCGTGTACCGGGAATGGGAAGCATGCTCCCAGTTGCAGCATAGACACACCCTTAGATTCTTTTACACCCTTTTCTAGCACAGAGAGAGATGGAAAAGTACAAGAAACTGTGTCAGTTCACAATACTTCATGGAAAAGAACAGAATGCAAGTCTTCAAGATTTGTTTTTGTTTTTCCAGAAAAGCAATACTAAGTTTTGGAATTAGTACAAGGATATTAAGAAACTTCAAACAGAAGAAATTTATTAACAAATATAATCAAGATCTTAGAATGAGATTTTCTGCTCCTTTTTCTTTAACTATCTGTTCCAAAAACAATATCTAAAATTTATTTTAAGCTTAACAATCCAACATTTCACCACCTTTCTCTGTCACCCTTTAATTTTCCTATAGTGTGTCAGCAGCTGTTTATTGATTTCTTAGACATCTATTTTGTATTGTACAGGACTGAACTGTCGACCTCCTACTGTACACATCTGATACTCTGCAATTTCCATGATATGTAGGAGGATGATCTGATATTGGCTGTTAACAGGGCAGCAATATTAGCATCTCATTATGTAGGCACAAACTTCTTACACAATGTCACTCTGCTGGTTTACCAGATATCCAAATTATAGCAGACTAGAAACAATTAATCTGTATTTTATGGATCACTTTCACAAAAAAACATTTGCTAATTCTCTGAGGGGCCCTGCAGGGCATTTTCCATCTAAAAACCTTGCAATCCATATAAATCAGGTTGAATACTAGGCAACAGTGCAAAAATTTTCCAGAATGGGACCAAAATAGTACGCCTTTCATGCAGATTATAAAGATATTTCTAGACAGCATTAAAAATTAGAATGCTTTACCTTCTTAGACTATTTGTATCATACTTGCATTAGTATTTTAGAGCCTCTTCCAAGTAATGTTTTATGGTTGGCTCATATGGCCCTAGAGTCTTAGGATGGTACTATCAGTTCAGAGGCTCTAAAAGTTAAGAGACTTCTGAGGAACATATGACTCTGCCCTTCAAGTAGACTACTGTAGTTTGTGTATGCAGGGTAGAATGATTAAGGTAATACAGTTTTATTTTGATGTTGTACTTTTTCATTTATTAATTAAAACACATGGGGAATTGAATCTGATTATATTCTGTGATTATGGAACAGACACAAAAGAGGTACACTGATACAGTATGCGTGGCTCTATTCTGGGCCATCAGGTTTGGCAAACAAAAAGCTCCTGTATACACCTGCAGAGCAGGAGCTGTATAATCCTGATACCCCCTCCCCTCCTCAGCTGCCATTTTGAGTTTGCTGCTTAAAAGGAGAGAGATTCCCCAGGGCTTTTTTTTAAACTGCAGAAACATATTTGAGCAAAGGCAGTGTTTGAATATAGCTCCTTAAAAAAAGGAAAGCAAGCTTTTAAAAGCTTTAAAACAGCCCCCAAGTACTTGGTCCTTCCTCGAAGGAATAAATTCAAACAGGTGGATGGGATTTCACAGCTCAAACAAAACCATATAAAACCCTGCATTTTGTTCTGCTGGTCTGTGACACTTTAAAAACAAAGATATTGTAGTGTGGACAGGCATTATTTAAGTTTCCACCCACATCTTTTTACCAAATACCTCAAACCAAGTCTGTGGGACCTATCTTTATTCTAGTTTTGATCCTCTTCTAACCATAGACTGCTAGTAATGCCAGGACATATGACCAACTGAGGAGGCAGACAGATACCCTCTGGCAACAGGATGAGACCAAAGTGGTTCTATTTGTGACTCATCAGGAAAAAAAGTTTAAGCAAGGGGTTATCAACACTCAAATTTGCAACACCTCAGTAAAACCAGAGCAAGTCCCAGGGTGGATTCTCCTATTTCAGCTTAAGCATGGCTTACTTCGGTTTAGCTCAAACCTGTTCCTAGTTGACTTAAGCTAAATTGAAAGGGACTCAGACTCATAGATTTAAGGTCAGAAGGGACCATCGTAATCATCTAGTTTGACCTCCTGCATACTGCAGGCCAGAGAACCTTACCCACCCACGCCTAACCTCTAGCTGAGTTACCGAAGTCTTCAAATCATGGTTTAAAGACTTCAGGTTACAGAGAATTCACCATTTACACTAGTTTAAACCGGCAAGTGACCCATGTCCCATGCTGCAAAGGAAAATGAAAATCCCCCAGGGTCTCTGCCAATCTGACCTGGGGGGGAATTATTTCGCAACACCAAATATGGTAATCAGTTAGACACTGAGCACATGGGCAAGACCCACCAGGCAGATACCTGGGAAAGAATTCTCTGTAATAACTCAGAGCCAGCAGCGGCTCCAGGCAGCAGCGCTCCAAGCGCGTGCCTGGGGCGGTAAGCCCCGGGGGGCGCCTTGCCGGTCCCTGCGAAGGCGGCAGTCAGGCATCCTTCAGCGGCTTGCCTGCGGGAGGTCCACCGGTCCCGCGGATTCAGTGGCAATTCGGCGGCGGGTACGCTGAATCCGCAGGACCGGGGACCTCCTGCAGGCATGCCGCCGAATCCGCGGGACCGGGGACCTCCCGCAGGCATGCCACTGAAGGCCACCTGACTGCCATGCTTGGGGTGGCAAAAAAGCTAGAGCCGCCCCTGCTCAGAGCCTTCCCCATCTAGTGTCCCATCTCCAGCTGTTGGGGATTTTTGTTACTGGCCCTCGCCAATGGGCCACATGCCATCATAGGCAGTCCCAGCATACCATCCCCGCCATAAACTTGTCAAGCTCAGTCTTGAAGCCAGTTAGGTTTTTGCCCCCACTGCATCCCTCGGAAGGCTGTTCCAGAACTTCACTCCTCTGATGGTTAGAAACCTTCATCTAATTTCAAGCCTAAACTTGTTGATGGACAGTTTATAGCCATTTGTTCTTGTGTCCACATAGGTGCTTAACTTAAATAACTCTTCTCCCTCTCTGGTATTTGGGACCACCGGGCATCCCCCATGCCAGCAGCTCCTCCGGCATAGCTGCTGTATCACCCCCAACCCCGTCCTCCGGGGGGCTGGTTGCTGTACAGACAGAGGACACCCTGCGTGGAAGGGCTTGGGTGGTACAGCAGCCATGCTGGGAGGAGGACAGACAGAGCTCCCCCTCCCCAGGTAAGGGGGGTGGATCATGGGGAGGGGATGGGGAGAACGTGGGGGGTCCTGGGCTGGGGACGGGGTGGGGAGGAGTCACATAGAGGGTCACGTGCCCCTAGGGAGAGGGTGCACTGGTAAGAAATAGATTCCACTTGCACCACTGCCCTTCTCTGCATCTGTTCCAGTTTGAATTAATCTTTCTTAAACATGGGAGACCAGAACTGCACACAGTACTTCAGATGAGGTCTCACCAGTGCCTTGCATAATGGTGCTAACACTTCCCTGTCTCTATTGGAAATACCTCGCCTGATGCTGTGACGTTATGAGTGTGATATAATATCTCATTGAAAGATGACAGGGCCAGAAAGAGTTAAGTAACTCACGGACTGACCTGACCCATGGCCAAACTTTAGAGACTTGTTAGGAAAATATGTAAATGAATAGAGCTTTGAAATGCAAGTCTGCATTGTTAGAGGTAGACAGATAGGTGTTTGCTCAGGTCTTGTGATGTCAGCAAACAAGTCTTGTCTATTGCTATAGCTTTAATTCAAAGATCAAAAAAGGAATATTAACATTTAGGAAGATACTTGAGTGAAATAGTATTATTGTCTATATGTCTCTTTTGAAGGTTTTGGTAACCTGTATCTGAACTGTTTAATGGATAAATTACCCTGTGCTAATTGCCAGGATGTTTGGGAGAAGGAGAATTAAGCCTATTGTTTTCTCAGGCCAAAAGGCTGCTGGAAATGTATAAGAACCCTGGGACACAATCCTGCTTCATCTCAGATCTGCTTGGGTTTCAAGAGGGGGAAACCTTAAGCCATAAGGATTGAGATCCCCAGTCATTGACTGGAGCTACCCTGAATATGGACATTGGACTATAACCTATGGACTATTTCTAAAAGGACTTTTGGCAACTACAAGCTCACCTCTGCTATGTATCTGAACCTCAAGAATTGAATTCAAGTCTGTATGTATATTGATCTTTTAACCAACTCTCTCTCTTTTCTTTTTTAATAAATTTTAGCTTAGTTAATTAGAATTGACTATAGCGTGTATTTTGGGTATGTGGCTGATCCTTTGGGATTGGGAGAACCTTTTATTTTATATGATGAGATAAGATTTTCAGTAATCATCATCATATGTTTGACAGATGTGTCTGGATGGAGGCCTGAGGCTGGGTACTTTAAGGGAACTGCATTGTTTGGACTTCTGAGTAACCAGTAAGGTACTACAGAAGCTGTTTTGTGCTGGCTTGGAAAATCTAAATATTGGAATATCCACCAGCGTTTGGGGTTTGTCTGCCCCGTTTTGTTTGCAGTTCACCCTAATTGAAAGCAGCAAAGAATCCTGTGGCACCTTATAGACTAACAGAGGTTTTGCAGCATGAGCTTTCGTGGGTGAATACCCACTTCTTCGGATGCAAGTTCTGTTTGCAGTTCACCCTAATTGAGTAACCTCAGCTGGCTCCCACGGGCAGCACGTCACAGATGCATCCTAGGACTTTTTTGTGGATTCATCACATTGATATTGATGGCTCATAGTCATAGTCAATCACGCATCACGGATGCATCGCATTCTCAGCTGTGCAAAAACATGTGACTAGGGGGAAAGTCTAGTGGCAAAATTTTGCTCTCAGATCTGTACTCTTAACATGCGTGGATCTCCCACTGGGACATCAATTAAAGTTCTGCAAAATGAAGGAAAGCAGCATTTCAGAATAAAGCTCCACCAGGGGGATCTCAGAGCAGAATTTTTTTTATTATGGCATCATAATACCATATCTGGATCAGGATCCCAAAAGCCAAGATTAGAAGCAATTGTTTCTTTTTGAAGCATGTTTGGAGATGCCTAAAGCAACGAGGGTGGGGGGGAAATACAGCAATATCAGAGCATCTAAATATGTTTTGATAGTTCGTTTTATTGCTGCTTTCCAAACAGGCGAATCAAAAACCTGCAGAGAGCAATTTGCATGCTCCCCAGTGCATTTTCTTCAAGGGATGTAGGATTGCTGTACTGTGTTTGGAATCAAAGTTCTTCTTTGTAAGCAAAGTTTAATACCAATGAGATGAGTGTGAAGTACAATAGTTTTTAATTGCTCAAAAGACCAAGAAAAAAGTGTGGAATTCATATTCACTTCTTATCAAATTGAGAGAGATGAAAGAGTGCTACATTTGAAATATAAAAGTAACTGCTCTGTCACTTTGTCATTATGTTAGCGTGTGTGTCCATGTGCACACAATAATTTCTCATTCGCACCTATCATTTATATTTTTAATAACATACAGTCAGAACTCTATTTTGCAAAGGTAAAGCGAGTACTTAAAAGATAAATGATAATTTTTCTGGTTAGTGTGGAGGCCGTTCTTTCATTTGCCTTAATGTTTTGGGGTGAGTGGAGAGGGAGTGGAGACAGAGTGGAGAATAGAACTAAAGGAAAACTAGATAAAGAAGAGAAACCACAGGCTAAGGCTTGTGAAGAGAGAAGTTTGGAGGCTGGTGATCCTCTTGGTGGTCACTCTTCCTCCCAGTCACTTTCTTATACTTACACTACTCCGTTCCCCCTGGGCATGTCCACCTATCACTTAAATGATAATAGACCAGGAACGGGTTTGTGTCAGTATGATTTAGGTCACTCAAATGAGAATGCATTATTTACGGGTTAAAGTAAGTAAAACTTCCCTGGCATAATTGTTCATTTCATATTTTTTCATCTTTCCTCTCCCCATTGTTCATATACTATTTTAAAAGTACGAAGTCTGGGTTTTCAGAAGAGTTAGTGTGCTAAGGTAGTCAGCAGCTATATAATTAATTTGCATTATTTTTCCTCTTGCCTCTAATTTTGTAGTTACCGGTTATGTACATTAAATGTTTCCTGCATAACTCTGACAGTCTGAATGCTGTGTGAGATGTAACTTTAGGAAACCTTTAAAAATAGTTGTTGTTTTTAAAGGCACTGGTCATGTTGGCATTTGGCTCTATTAACTCATAAGATCATCATATAAGAACTGTCATTCTGGGCCAGACCAATGATCCGTCTAATCCAGTATCCTGTCTCTGACAGTGGCCAGTACCAGATCTTCAGGGAAAGTGTACAGAACAGGGCACTTGGAGAGATCCACCCCATCTTCCCGTCTCGGCTTTTGGCAGTTAGAGGTTTAGGGTTGCTCTGGGGATGGGGTTGCATCCCTGATCATTGTGACTAATAACCATTGATGGACCTATCCTCCATGAACTTATCTAGTTCTTTTTTTTTAACCCAATTACACTTTTGGCCATCACAATGTCCCATGGCCATGATTTCCACAGTTTTATTGTCTTGTGTGAAAAATTATTTCTTCTTGTTTGTATTAAACCTGCTGCCCATTAACTTCATTGGGTGACCCCCCTCCCGGCTTTTGTGTTGTGGGAAAGAGTAAATAACACTTCTCTATTCATTTTTTCCACACCAGTCATGATTTTATAGATTTCTATCATATCCCTGCTTAGCAGTCTCTTGTCTGAGCTGAACAAACCTAATCTTTTTAGTCTCTCCTTGTGTGGAAGCTGTTCCAGACCATGGATCATCTTTGTTGCCCTTCTCTGAACCTTTTCCAATTCCACTATATCCTTTTTGAGATAGGCCGACCAGAACTGGATACAATATTCAAGGTGTGGGCACAGCTGGGATTTATATAGTGGCATTATGATATTTTCTGTCTTATTTTCTATCCCTTTCATATTAGTTCCTAACATGCTGTTTGCTTTTTTGGCAGCTGCTGCACATTGAGCTGAAGTTTTCAGAGAACTATCCATGGTGACCCAAGATCTTTCTTGAGTAGAAACAGCTATTTTAAAATCTATTGTTATATATATGTAGCTGGGATTATTTTTCCAATGTGCATTACTTTGCGTTTATCAACATAGAATTTTGTCTGCCATTTTGTTGCCCAGTCACCCAGTTTTGTGGGATCCCTTTGTAACTCTTTGCAGTCAGCTTTGGACTTAACTTGAATACTTTTGTATCTGCAAACTTTACCAGTTCACTGATCACTCTCTTTTCCAGATCATTAATGAATATGTTGCATGTCATTGGTCCCAGTACAGATCCTAGGAGGGACCCTGCTGTTTTCTTCTATCAGTCGTGAAGACTGACCATTTATTCCTACCCTTTGGTTCTTATCTTTTATCAAGTTACTGATCCATGGAATGACCTTCCCTTTTATCCCATTACTGCTTAATTTCCTTAAGATCCTTTGGTGAGGGACCCTGTCAAAAGCTTTCTGAAAATCCAAGTACACTATATCAACGGGATCACCCTTATCCTCATGCTTGTTGACCCCCTGTGATGGGTTCAGTCACAGAGACCCCTTTGGGACTGTCACCTGATGTGCTTAGACTACCTCTGAGCTCGCTTTCTCTGCCAGTTTGGGCCTCCAGAACCCTGCCTTGTTGAGCCAGACATGCGTAATAACTTCGTATAGCATACATTATACGAAGTTATACGATTGCTCCCCCGGTATTAATCACTTACTCTGGGTTAATTAATAAACAAACGTGATTTTATTAAGTATAAAAAGTAGGATTTAAGTGGTTCCAAGTAATAACAGACAGAACAAGGTAAGTTACTAAGTAAAATAAATCAAAATATGCAAGGCTAACTTAATACACTAAGGATCTAGTTACAAATACTAACTTCTCACCCTAGATGTTATCTCAGGTACAATCCTTCTGAGACCAACATTGTAGTTTATGGCCCGGGTCTAGCAATCACTCACCCCCCTTGATTTACAGTCCTTTGTTTCAGTTTCTTTCAGGCATCTTTTTGGGGTGGAGAGGCCATCTCTTGAGCCAGCTGAAGACAAAATGGAGAGGCTTCCAGGATCTTTTATATTCTCTCTTTTGTGGGTGGAAACCCCTTTGTTCTTCTGTGCAAAATCACAGCAACAAGATGGAGTTTGTAGCCACCTGGGCAAGTCACATGTCCATGAATGATTCAGCTTTTTGCAGGCTGACGCCATTGTTTACATGTTAGTTTGAACGTTCCCAGGAAAGCCCAGATGTGGATCGGCTTCTCCCAAAGTCCATTGGTAGTTAAGTACTCCCAATTATTTGAACAGACCCTTCACAATATGTTGGCCAAACCTCCCTTATGTGTTTCCTACAGCAAACACTTCAAATACAAGCATAGAGCCAACACTCATAACTTCAGATATAAAAATGATACATGCATACAAATAGGAGGGATATATTCAGTAGATCATAACCTTTGCAAAGGTATGTCACATGGCATATCTAGCCTAAAGCATGTTCCAGTTATGTTATATTTACACTTATAAGCATATTTCCATAAACATAGCGTGCAACGTCACATACCCCTCAAAGAATTCTAATAGGTTAGTGACGCACGACTTCCCTTTACAAAAGTCATGTTGACGCAGGTCACGTTTATCTATGTGTCTGATAATTCTGTTCTTTACAATAGTTTATACCAGTGTGCCTGGTAATAAAGTTAGGCTTTACACTGGCTTGTAATTGTCAGGATTGTCTCTTGAGCCCATTTTAAAAATCGGCATTACATTAGTTACCTTCCAGTCATCTGGTACAGAGGCTTGTTTTATCATCTGGTCCTGGTGACTTATTACAGTTTAATTTATCAGTTTGTTCTAAAACCTCTTCTGTTGACAATACTTCAGATTTGTCCTCCGAAAAGGAAAGCTCTGATGTGGTATTTTCTCCACATCCTCTGCAGTGAAGACTGATGCAAATAATTCATTTAGCTTCTCTGCAATGGCCTTGTCTTTCTTGAGTGCTCCTTGGTCATGAAGCAGCCCAACTGCCTGTTTGGCAGGCTTCCTGCTTCTGATGTACTTAAAAAAATTCATACTGTTAGTTTGTGCATCTTTAGTAAGCTGCTTCTCAAATTCCTTCTTGGCCTGTTTTATTATACTTTTACACTTAACCTGCCAGAGTTTGTACACCTTCTTATGATCCTCACAAGGATTTGAATTCCAAATTTTAAAGGATGCCTTTTTGCCTCTAACGGCCTCCGGTACTCTGGTGTTTAGCCATGGCGGCATATTTTTTATCCTCTTATTGTCTTTTCTGATTTGGGGTATACATTTAGCTTGAGCCTCTATTGTGGTGTTTTTAAATAGTCTCAGTGCGGCTTGAAGGCATTTAGCCCTTGTGATAGCTCCTTTTAATTTCTGTCTAACAAGCGTCCATGTTCTTGTGTAGTTCCCCTTTTGATAGTTAAATGTACACCTGGTGGGGAGGTGGGTGGTATTATCCCCCCTACAAGTATGTTACTTGCCAGCTGGTTCAGGTATAGTTACCTTGTGGATCAGCTCCTGTCTTCCACTTAAGACTAAATCAAGAATTGTCTGTCCCCTTCTGGGT
This sequence comes from Platysternon megacephalum, assembly GCA_003942145.1. Taxonomy (NCBI): domain Eukaryota; kingdom Metazoa; phylum Chordata; order Testudines; family Platysternidae; genus Platysternon; species Platysternon megacephalum. The sequence continues at coordinate 4,026,186 of QXTE01000024.1, read as the reverse complement.
TCCAGGACTAGCTGCTCCAAGAAGCAGTCACTTATGGTGTCTAGAAATTTTATCTTTGCATCATGCCCTAAGGTAACATTTACCTAGTGAATACGAGAATAGTTGAAATCACCCATTATTATTGCACTTTCATCTTTTGTAGCCTCTCTAACGTCCCTTAGCATTTTGCAGCCCCTGTCACCATCCTAGTCAGGTCGTCGGCAGTACATTCCTATTGCTGTACTCTTTATTCAAGCATGGAATTTCTATCTATAGAGATTCTGTGGTACAGTTCGTTTCATGTAAGATTTGTACCTTATTTGACTCTCTGCTTTCTTTAACATAATGCTACTTCACCACCAGCACTAACTACTCTGTCATTCCTAAATATTCTAAACCCTAGTATTACAGTGTCCCATTGATTATCCTTATTCCATCAAGTTTCTCCATTGCCTACTATATCAATATCCTCATTTAAAGCCACACACTCTAGTTCACCCATCTTAGTATTTAGACTTCTAGCACTTATATAGAAGCACTTGCCAATATTCAGTTGCCTGCCTTCATGCATTATATCTAAATGAGACTCTATTTTGTTCCTAAACTACTGCTTTGAAGGATGTGATTGAGGGTATGTCTACACTGCAGTTAAAAACCCACAGCTGACCTGTACCAGCTGACTTGGGCTTGTGGGCTTGGGCTAAGGGGCTGCTTAACTGCAGCGTAGACGTTCCGGCCCAAGCTCTGGGACCTCCCACCTCGCAAAGCCTAGAGTCCAGGCTCCAGACGAAGCCTGAACGTCTACACCAGGGGTCGGCAACCTCTGGCATGCGGCTCGCCAGGGTAAGCACCGTGGCGGGCCGGGCCAGTTTGTTTACCTGTCGCGTCCGCAGGTTCGGTCGATCGCAGCTCCCACTGGCCGTGGTTTGCCGCTCCAGGCCAATGGGGGTGGTGGGAAGCCGTGGCCAGCACATCCCTCGGCCCGCGCCGCTTCCCGCAGCCCCCATTGGCCTGGAGCAGCGAACCGCGGCCAGTGGGAGCCGCGATCGGCCGAACCTGCGGATGCAGCAGGTAAAAAAACTGGCCCGGCCCGCCAGGGTGCTTACCCTGGCGAGCCGCGTGCCAGAGGTTGCCAATCCCTGGTCTACACCACAGTTAAACAGCCCCTTAGCCCAAGCTCTGCAAGCCTGAGTCAGCTGATACGGGCCAGCTGCGGGTTTTAAATTGCAATGTAGACAACATCCTGAGTTATTCGTGTTTTTAACTGGAATTGTATTGTCTGAATATGTTTATTTTTTTATTTGAAATTTTGCTGTTTATTTGTAGGGGTGACATTTTGATAGATTAGTGGAGTGTCTTAGAATAGCGTCATCTTTTTCTTAGCTTTTTTCAGGAAAAAAATACAAACATTTGCATGCTGTCACTCTTAATGAAGAGAGTTGCATGTTTATTACAATTAGAACTGTTAAAATAAGTGTCTTTTATGGGTACGTTATGCCTCAGTTGTGTACTGCTAAATTAAATGTAAAAAGTTTATATCAAAGTGGGCAATAATGTAAGAGAGAGCTAAATATAAGAGGGTTTTGGGTTTTTTTAAACTTGCAGAACTGGACTAAATGAAGACGTCTGTGTGTTTATCTATCTACCTGAAATGGAATATGTGAACACACTGATGCAGATCTATACATACTGTCAAAAAATCTTTGGTGGCAAATATATGCCATTCTCTGTGACTGCTCACCCTTTACATTGCATCCCAGTGATGTATTTCTGTGAATCCAGAGAACATTTGTCAATTACAAATATTCACTTCACATGCTCTGGTTGCCAACCAGTGCCTTATAGAAAAGGGCTTTACTCATCTCTGTCCTTCACATTTCATTTCTAAGAGTGTCGTGTGGTTTCATCTGCAGAACTCATTCTGATAAGCTCACTGAACTGAAGAAATTGTCTCCTTTCAGTAAATCCACACTTGCACATGTTGTTTAGAGCACTCGCCACTGACTAAATCACAGTATGAAAAGGCATAAAATTTGTACATGACAACGAATACAGTGTATGCACTTCCTTCTACACTGACCCCAATCACTGCCTTAACAGAATGGCCTCCCCCACAGAGATAGCACATTCTAGACAAAATGAAAAATCGTTGTTCCCAAGCTCTCTAGTTACTTTTTTCCCATTTCATTTCATTCCCAGGACGGAAAAAAGAGATTAAACATGTCTCAAACCTTTGCCTGGTATATGTTAAATAAAGTTATTCCCTTGTCCAAGTTACCGTCATAATGCGGCTCAGTTTAAAGAATACATGTCAGTGTCGTATAAAAGCAAACCAAAATCTGACCAATAGAAACTGGAGGAGAGGCATATATTATCATATTTTGGAGCTGAATTGATGCCAATTTAACCTCATTTGATAGTGGAATTAACTGAAGGTCAGATTCTGCAAATATCAATCTGGCCCTAAGTTAATCAGTGGAACTATTTGCAGGGTGAGGTGCTGCTCAACTTATGTAAGGACTGCAGAATTTGGCCATATATAGTGTAAGTCAGTAAATGACTTTTGAAGAGTTTGTCCTGGTTTCTTGCAGAAGATCCATTGCATTAAAGAACAGAATACTTTGATTTCCTGTTCGAAACATTTCTTCTCTGGATGCTTACTTGCTCCAAAATAGAAACAGTGCTGATTACACACCACAGCTGCATCAGGCATTTCTGAGATGGAGAAAGTACTTTGACCCAAAGGGGCTTTTTATCAGACTCACAATATATACCATCTCTGAGGGAAAATGATTGATTTGCATCAGTTATCATGGAGGCAGAAACCCTGTGAGGATATATGTACAACTTTGTTCATAAAGCCATACTCAAATCTGGCCACAAAGCAAACATTAAAATCTAGGACATCAAGTAGACATTTCTTGGAGGATCGTTTTCAGGTGGGCAACTTGTGACAGGTAAAATCTGGTTTCTGTGATAGGTTTGTCAAGCAAAAACTACAGTAAATGTATTGTATCTATGTTCGTCACATCATTACAGTAAAATGCCTAAATATTCAACACACCGCATGAGGGCACTCAGTGGAAAAGTACCATCTCTTTAAAACAGATATCATCAAAGCACTGAATGGATGGGAGTTAACCACTGTTGAACATCTTCTGTTACTTCTCCATCCCTTCCATATTCTAGCTTGTGTCTGCATAGCTAAAATCTGTGACAGTCAGAAGAATTGCAGCAGTAGTCTGCACTCCATTGCTATAACTACTATGTTAGGATTCTATACCTTGTCAACCCATTGAATGCAGGGAATCATAAGCCTATGTGATGATGAAACAACACTTTTTGGGCTGCAGACTGCCATATCTTGGTTCATATTTTACATGTTGTGCTATAAGAATTACGTCATTGCTTCTTGTCTTGGACGACGACAATGGGTTTCATTACGCATGTCTCCTTTTTTGTATAACAGTGTCTCTGTGATCTTTAAGGTGTAATGGGAGGGTGCTGTTTGTGGTTTTCTATCATCTATGAAACTTGTACCTTTTTGTGATAATTTAGTTTTGGTCGGCAGTATTTGGTGATAAAGAGCATGAATTGATGAAAAATAGAGTCCAGTTGGTATTTAATTGGTCATCTGAGGATATGTGGCTGTTTGGGCAAATGTTCCATAAACCAGATATCCATCAGTACCCAATATTTTGGCCAGTCTTATCAGTATCAAGGCCAGTTTGTGTTTCACTACATGGGTGGAAGAATGGGAGAAATGCATTTGGCTTTGTTACACTGGTCAGTGTACCAGGTGAAAAGGGGAAGGAAAGAGTTGTTTCCTTGCATGGTTCTGTGGACACAGAACAAAAGTCTCTCCACAGGTAGATCCGTAATATTCACATTCACTAAGTGGAAAGGAAAGAGTTCCAAGTGAGATCTACTCTTATGTAGAGAATTGCAGGAGATAAGAGGATCTGTGCATGGACCTCCTTGGTGGGAAGATTTTCCCTTATAAAATAATTTTGCTAAGTATTTCACTACATAAAGAATGTTATTAATTAGAAAAATCCCTAATGGCTATATTTTAAAACTTCTATCTCAGCCTGGACATTTTGTATATGTAACCTGTTTAAATCCTTAAGGCATCAATGGGAGAATACTACCCATTCTCTTGAACGTTTAATGACAAAACATATCTATCATTTTATTTAAATAGTGTCATATATTGAGGGCAGGCTGCTGTTGAAAGCCATGTTACATATATATATGTGACTGGTTCTTTTTAAAAGCCTTTTTTGAGGAATATTTTCTCTGAACGATTTCAGTCATTTTGGGTGGGTTTGTTGCTTTTTATTTCTGCTTATACACTAGTCCATTATCCTCTCTGGGAAACCAGTGTTGCATTTTAAACCAGTGAAGTGAGTCGACTAGATTTGGCCGTGTACGTGTGTGGAGGGCTTGAAGAGAATGACACAATTGATTCGTTGTATTTATCTCCATTATCCCCCTTCGCTTTTGATAGATGGCCATTCAGAAGATGACTAGTGGGTGAAGACTTCAGTGAAATAAGGTGCTAATTGTTAAGAATATTAAAGGTCTCTGTAATTGTTTTTACTATCCAGTCTCGAATGCGAAATTATTGCTGTCATTCTAATGGGGTATAACTAGAGGTGTACAATTTACATAATACAGCGAAGTATCAGAAATTTTTAGCAGGTAGCAATGAGGAAATGTTTTTGTTGTCGTTTTTTTTCCCTCTTTGTCACAGAACATTAAACCTCTTTTCCTCCAGGCAAAACCAGCCATCTGCTACTTTGGCCTACTTATGAAGAAATGAAACTTTTAGTGACATGACTTTTTTTAAAGCTTCATCAGAATACAGGGAAAATATTAAATAGATGGTTTCCAGGATTTCACTAACTTTCTAGTTTCTTCTTAGTAGAGGGCAGTGTTGAGCTGCAAGTGGGCACTGGAAGCCCATTCTCCTCTCAAAAAGAACAGGAGTACTTGTGGCACCTTAGAGACTAACAAATTTATTGTAGCATAAGCTTTCGTGGGCTACAGCTCACTTCATCGGATGCATGTAGTGGAAAATACAGAAGGAAGATATATATATACACACATGAAACAATGGGTGTTACCATACACATTATAAGGAGAGTGATCAGTTGTCAGCAGGAGAGAAAAATAAGTGTTTGTAGTGGTAATGAAAATGGCCCATTTCCAGCACTTGACAAGGAGATATAAGGAACNCAGGGAGGTTGAAGTGTTCTCCAACTTGTTTTTGAATGTTATAATTCTTGACGTCTGATTTGTGTCCATTTATTCTTTTATGTAGAGACTGTCCGGTTTGGCCAATGTACATGGCAGAGGGGCATTGCTGGCACATGATGGCATATATCACATTGGTAGATGTGCAAGTGAATGAGCCTATGATAGTGTGGCTGATGTGATTAGGTCCTATGATGGTATCCCCTGAATAGATATGTGAACAGTTGGCAACGGGCTTTGTTGCAAGGATAGGTTCCTGGGTTAGTGTTTTTGTTTTGTGGTGTGTGGTTGCTGGTGAGTATTTGCTTCAGGTTTGGGGGCTGTCTGTAAGCAAGGACTGGCCTGTCTCCCAAGATCTGTGAGAGTGGTGGATCGTCCTTCAGGATAGGTTGTCCTCTCCTTACTCTGTCCTTTGTGGGGAATGGGAAAGAAGACTGCATTTTTGCTTTGGGGTTGAAGGAACCAGAGCATCCCTTTTTACCCTTGCCTCTCCCTGGGGGAGAAAGGAGAATGCCCTTGGCACCAGTAAGGAGGACCATGAAGTAGTGGCATTAACCAGGTTTCAGAGTTAACAATTTATTGACATGAATGATGCATAATGTCCCTCTGAGACATTGTGTTAGGCAGTTGGCAGACTCAGAAAGACAACACTTCATCTGATTACAAGCTGTTCACAGGTTAATGGTAGTTTTCACAATCGTAAGGTCTAGAAGCTTTTTGTTAAATATGAAAGCTTGGATTCTGGAGCTCAATTCTGGCTAGGATGGATTCTGTGAGTACAGTATACCCAAGACCTGCCATACACTCTTCTTACTAGATTGGAGTTCTTCATTCACCCAGGGTACCATAATCTTCAAGGAGTTCATAACATTTACATATAAAACACTGCTTTCAAGTATTTCCAAGAGGAAAATACTTTTTACCTTCTTTGGATTGTACAGATTATGGGTAGAGTCTATATTTAATACCTTATTTCAATACTTTGCCTGCTTACAAGAACAGAACAAACAAGTACAGTGAGGGGACAGTTTTAGTCAAACATATATGTACTCAGTTTCTCGTTCTTTTACTAAAATTCTTTGCGAGCAAATAGGATCTTATTTTTAGGGGCTAATGCTCTCCTGTGCCTCAATCTGAAGTTGTAATCTTAAATCTGTGGTATAATGATCATCTGCACAGCAAATAACTGTTGACACAAACAGAAGGGATAAGGCCTTTTAAAAAAAAATTTCAAGAGGTGACAATGCATGACTTTGGCTCTTTGAGGAAATTTACATATGACATGATCCTTTTACTCATTGACTGAAATTTGACCATCCCTTTTATAACTTGAACATGACCCAGTGACACAGTATTCTTAGACAGAAGAATATCATTTTCAAATGCTGTAAGCAACAGAGCAATATCACATCAAAAGCAGCCATACACATGTCCATTATTTGAGAACTCTGGCCCTCAATTACTATGCTGTACTGGTATATGAGCAGTTACTTAGTAAAAGCCATAAAAGTTTTCAACATCAATGGCTCATTTAAAAAAAAAAAAGAATATTCGTTCTATTCAGTTTTAGGGTAGCATATTTTGTTTATCTGGAAAGTGAGAATAGTTTTTCTGTCAAGAAATGATTGACATTTTCAAATGAACAGCATTAAGATTCCAACAAAAACCCATACTCCTTACACAACTCCTTAACTGTCATAAGCGCTTAGTAAGCTGGAAACTCTTTTACAAGTTTTATAAACCCATGAGAATTTCTTAGAAAATTATTTTTAAAAATAGAATGCCCTCTATGGATATAAAAGTACACCAGGTTTGGACATTTTGAATTAGCTAATTGAATTACTCCATAGACTCTTGGGACCTACTTAATATACACAGTCCAATTACATTTTCTGTTGTTTTTGTTTTCTTTTTCCCCCCTCTTGAGTTGGGATATTGATTTTATGCATTATTCACAAGAAAATTTTCAATTTTATCCAAACATAAAAGACTATATCAGCTTAGAAGAATAAAGCAGATCATAGGATATATACAGGCTGCAATATATAATGCAATACATACCATACATTGTAGGAATGGTAACTTACCTCCTTATCCTTTGTTTTCAGTATGAGTGACAGAGCTATAAATACATTGACAAGGGTTTTAGTGCAAGTAAAGTTAGTGCAAATAATACTCACATATCTCTTATGTGTGTGTTTGTGTATGTACACACACACGCGCACACACACACCATAAAATATAATACAGTTTGTTTCTTCAGGGTTGCAGTAACCTGTGCACAGGCCACTTTCTATTTTATACTTTTCACTCATGCAGTGCAACCACATTCCACCTTATGGGTCTGACCCAAGGCCCATTGACCTCAATGAGTTTTAGATCCAGTTATATATGAGAGTTTGATAATGTTGACTAGAGTCAGGCAAAACTGAGTAGGCAGTATGCAAATCTCACAGTATTTCAGTACACCTCATTTGTTAGTCATAATACTCTTGTCAATGATTTTTTAAGTCTCATGACTACAGATGGAGACAACCAGGTTGAATTATATGGTCCTTGTATAGTACTACTTTTAAAGTTGTATTATGTACTGTAGGAAATAAATAGATTACACATGTATAAGTGAGAAAAATGCAGAAAAGGTATTTACTGTGTAAAATGTCTGATTGGGGTGCTTTAGTTATAGCCATATCAGTCACTAATTGAAAACAGTGCACATTGGTTGCACTAAAATCTTTCTCAAAATTAGTTACATATGGGTAAATTTATTTTACAAATTGACGTTTTGAACATGAGTGGTAATTGTATTTTTTCTTATCCTAATGAGAGCAGGTTAGCTATAATACAAAATCTAATTTTATCTATCTATCTATCTATCTATCTATCTATCTATCTATCTATCTATCTATCTAGTGTGATTTATGTGTGATTTTTTTCAAGAATGAGGGGTAGGTGTCAACTGAAGCGTAAACTCTGGCAAGTCAAGTGGAAAAGTATAATAAGGCAGGCCAAGAAAGAATTTGAAGATCAACTAGCCAAGGACACAAATAGCCATTTTTTAAAAAAGTACATCAGAAGCAGGAAGCCTGCTCTACAGTCAATGAGGCCACTGGATGATCAAGATGCTAAAGGAGCACTCAAGGAAGAAAAGGCTGTTGTGAAGAAGTTAAATTAATTCTTTGCACCAGTCTTCACTGCAAAGAATGGAGGGGAGATCCCCACACCCAGGCCATTCTTTTTAGTTGACAAATCTAAGGAACTGTCCCAGATTGAAGTGTCAATAGAGGAGGTTTTGGAACAAATTGATAAATTAAACAGCAATAAATTGCCAGGACCAGATGGTATCACTAGAGTTCTGAAGGAACTCAAATGTGAAATTTCATAATTTAAATCAGCTTCTGTACTAGATGACTGGAGGGTAGCTAATGTAACGCCTATTTTTTTAAAAAAGAATCCAGTGGTGAGCCTGGCAATTACAAGCCAGTGAGCCTAACTTTAGTACCAGGCAAATTGGTTGAAACTATAGTAAAGGACAGAATTATCAGACACACAGACAACACAATATGTTGGTGAAGAGTCAACCCGAAAATGATTAGGGTATGGAACAGCTTCCATATGAGGAGAAATTTAAAAGACTGGGACTGTTCAGCTCAGAAAAGAGATGTCTAAGGAGGAATAGGATAGAGGTCTATAAAATCATGAATGGTGTGGAGAAAGTGAATGGGGAAGTGTTATTTACCCCTTCACATAACAAAAGAACTAGGAGTCACCTGATGAAATTAATTAAAACAAACAGAAGTACTACTTCACACAACGCACAATCAACCTGTGGAACTCATTGCCTGGGGATACTGTGAAGGCCAAAAGTGTAACTGGGTTAAAAAAAGAATTAGAAAAGTTCATGGAGGATAGGTCCATCAATGGCTAATAGCTAAGATGGTCAGGGACACAGCCCCATGCTCCAGGTTTCTCTAAACCTCTAGCTGCCTGAAGGTTGGACTGGACAACAGGGGATGGATCACTCAGTAAATTGTCCTATTCTGTTCAGTCCCTCTGAAGCATCTGGCAACTGTCGGAAAACAGGATACTGGGCTTGATGGACCATTGGTCTGACCTGGCATGGCCATTCGTACGTTACGTAGAAGTAGTCTCTGTGCAGTGTTCCTGGATTACTTGGCAACACTGGAAGGATTCCACTCCCTGCCTGTTTTCTGTCCTGGCTATTAGAACTGGGTGTTAATGTTATGCGTATTTGGTATTTTGAGCTTGTCTTATGCACCATCAATAAATACTGGTTCATTTCAATTGCTCTCTAAAATTTTGTTCAGGTAGTTACTATGCTTTATTTTTCTTTCTCTTTGAACTTAAATGCATACATGAGAAGCTGGATGTTAGTGCTTATTTTACTCAACAGATGTTAATGACTTCCTTACATCTTCATCCTCTTGAAGATCGTGTAATGTAACCAATTGGAAATGAACGCTGTAAATTTACAGGAAGGGATTTCAGTGTTGCTGTAATCAATATTTTGCTGATAGTGCTAACAGTTTATTCCTATGAAATATGTTGGCTGTATGGTGGAAAATCAATGTATGGAAATGAAAAACCAGTGTCAAGTTCGACAGGAACATCATATGTCTGATGTTTGGAGGCCAGAGGGTTCTGTCAGCAAACACAGCAGTAATTCTGCCAAATACAGTATGCAAAGAATTAATGAAAAAATCAGGAACAATGTATCCTCTGAGCCTGGGTTCTTAAGTAATGTATTGATCTATTCTTGTTGTTATCCCACATCCCTTATCCCCCATTTACTTTTAAGCTGCAATTCATAATACAAAACATACAGCCTCTCCCTCCTCCTCTATAACATGTTCTGAGAGCTGATTTTGTTTAATCATGGAGTGAGGCAAGCAAATGTAGTCTACTTGGTGTTCTTAACAAAAGTTCTTAGTCAAAAGAGAGCTAGAACAGTAATATCATGCAAACTGTGAGTAGGCATCATAGGAGAAACTTTAAAAATAGCTGAAGTAGGCTTTTCTTTGCATGCATAAAATGGAATAATGCCAAACGTAATATGGAAAACGTAGCCGACTTTTTGTAAAACCTCTGATCTGAGACAAATCGGCAGCATCTCCAGGATAAATGTATACACACTTCTTCTGAGCCATAGGAACTAAGTGAGAAGTTAAATCAGATCTAAAAATGTGATTAAAAGCTGAAGAAAAAAACAGACAGGTTGACTTAAGAAAGATGGAAATTAATATTTAGTGGATCATAGTGATCCAATTTTGCCTTATTCAGCTTCTACATGTAAAATGAATGGTATTAAAAAAAACAAAAAACTGTACCATAAGGCACCATTCATCTTTACTGTGGTATTACCTGTATTCCTATTTTCAAAATATTATGGTAAATGTACCAGCTGCCGGTGACAAAGATCCAGTTTATAATGGAGTATAATGTATGTGTAACACTTTCATTACGGGAAAAAGTACGCCCTTAAAGTAAGGTCTGCCAGGCTCCACTGCTGCTGTAGGAAATGGAGTGAATAGAGTTCTAACAATCACAGAACAACTGCTCAGACTTTTCTTTGTGCTGTCACTCACTGGGAGCTCAGCCTCCATCACCTGCCACAGTGGTGGAGTCTAGCGTGTAAAGGGAGAATGGAATGTAGCCATTCCTTCACTGCCAACTGCTGGGAGCCCTCAGAGCTCTGCCTCCACTACCTATGGCAGCTGCGGAGGCTGTTATCCTCAGCTCTGCAGTGGGATAAGTATCCAAACCAAGGCAAAAACTCCCTACCAGCTGAGGAGCACAGGTAGAAGACCTGTAAATTATCCTGCCCTAACTAAAATCAGAAGTTCGCATGCATGTGCACCCACTAGGAAATGCAAACATGCTCCTCCATGCCACACGTACTTTGATCTGTTACTCCAGTTTCACCTTTACAAGAACTACTGTGCGAACTCTTGACAAAATTTTAGCACAGTGCGGCCAGGTCCTTGAAATCTGTAGGTCTGGAATGCCTGCTCCTTCCATGGATCTGGGTCACAAATATACTCCCAGCTGTTACTAAGATGGGGAGCTGAGACCTGAGAATGCTATGCCTGTGGGACAGCCCTCCAAACAGGCACATGAGGCTACTTCTCCTAATACCCTTACCCAAAATACCAGTAATTATGGCAGCAAAAGCATCAAGCTTCTGCTGATGAAGCCAGAGCTGGCCACCTACAAAATCAGTATCATTTGTAAACAAATTCTGGATCTTTCCCTCTCCAACCCTGTTCTAGTTGATCTAGTCCCCAAAGGAAATTCAGAAGAATACAAACCAAGAAAAATTCCATAATGAGCCAAAAAGAAGAAAATTAAAGGTGGAGTATGATTATATGCATATTCTTATTTATTATTTGTACGACCATAGCATCTAGGAGTCCTACTCATGGATCAGGACCCATCTGTGCTAGGCAGTGTACAAACACAAAACAAGAAGACAGTCCCTTCCCCAGAGAGCTTACAAGAGATGTTACAGATGGATATGGATTGGCCAACGGGTGAATTCAAGGAAACAATGTGACAGTATTTGGTTAGCATGATAGGCAGTGGTCTTAGCACACCTCTGGCCTAACTGTTATCATGTTTTTGTAGGGATCCTGGCAAAGAAAAGTTGTAAGGAAAGTTCTGAAGAAGGATAATGAGCTTCCAGGTGAAATGAATCCCAAACATTATTTCTTAAATCCAGGGAAGGGAAGAGATCAGAAGACTCATGAAATCTACTGGGGATCTCACTATACAGAGCTCATTTACCACGGAAGCAAACATATACATTTTACAGTGCTATAGAATACACTAGTATTATATTAGTCTATTCCAGGGGTCGGCAACCTTTCAGAAGTGGTGTGCCGAGTCTTCATTTATTCACTCTAATTTAAGGTTTCGCGTGCCAGTAATACATTTTAATGTTTTTAGAAGGTCTCTTTCTATAAGTCTATAATATATAACTAAACTATTGTTGTATGTAAAGTAAATAAGGTTTTTAAAATGTTTAAGAAGCTTCATTTAAAATTAAATTAAAATGCAGAGCCCCCCGGACCGGTGGCCAGGACCCGGGCAGTGTGAGTGCCACTGAAAATCAGCTCGCGTGCCGCCTTCGGCACNTTATTCACTCTAATTTAAGGTTTCGCGTGCCAGTAATACATTTTAATGTTTTTAGAAGGTCTCTTTCTATAAGTCTATAATATATAACTAAACTATTGTTGTATGTAAAGTAAATAAGGTTTTTAAAATGTTTAAGAAGCTTCATTTAAAATTAAATTAAAATGCAGAGCCCCCGGACCGGTGGCCAGGACCTGGGCAGTGTGAGTGCCACTGAAAATCAGCTCGTGTGCCGCCTTCGGCACCCGTGCCATAGGTTGCCTACCCCTGGTCTATTCTGTAGTAGAGAGAGAACGTAACATTTTTGTTAGTAAAGGAATCCAAGTGTTCCACAATAATTTGGAAAAATCTATATTCCTGCAGAAGAAATTCAGATGAACAGGTTGCTTTGAAAAGCCACACACAATTCTTTGGGTATGACATGTTAGATGCACACACATTATTTTGAATTATGCTTTTCTTGAAGATAATGCCAGCATAATTTTTGTTCCATTCCATAAAGAGTACCTAGCTTAGTTTTAAAGGCATAAAGCCTTCCTGATGTATGTACAGCCATTAATGGAATATCCTAAACCTGCAAATCCTTGGAATTTTCTCTGCAAGAGCTAAGTAATCACCACGTATTTAAATAGAGTAGATGCTGACAATATTTTATCATACTAGGAATCATCAATATGAAAAATTAAATAAGTTTAATGTACAGTAACTGGAAGCCATCACGTGAAAATACATGTAAAACAGTTAAATGAACAGGAAAATATTCTGAAAGCACTGCTATACTGTAGATCTAAGGACCTCCAGTCCTTTGTCTTTCTGTGTTAGCACCAGTAGATGAACAGTTTGCAAGAGGTTCAAAATCCCCTAGTGGTGTAGCTTTGTCATTTGTCTTCTGTTGAAAGGATAAATTCATTTCTTTTTGCATTCATACGGCCAAATTGTGCTCTTGGATATTGTGCATATGGCAGCAGTTTGCCTGAATCAAGGGCCAGTGTTTAGTCCGTAGTAGGTGATATTTCACTATAATGCAAGATGTAGCCTTTAGTTTTTAGTCATTATCCTGGACACATGGGAAAAAATACAAGATGCAAGGATGTGGTTTAATTAGGTCACAACTTTATTCACTTAACTCATCTGGGAACTATCTGGCGATAACCCCAGAGTGCAGGCCATTATTCCTTCCTTAATTGTTTCTACCTGGTGGAGGGCAGCTCCCAACCTTCCACTGCTGGGACCTCACTACCTTTCCTTCATATGAGGGTTAAGAGGCTGGTGAAAAGGTATTGTCTTCGCGCTGTACCAAATATTAAAACCCCCAACTCCATTCCTTGGTTTCTTTAGGGGATGCCTTCACCACTTTTAATTCCAGTTGATCAAGGAATAGGGTTGCCAGGCGTCTGGTTTTCGACCGGAATGCCCGGTTGAAAGGAACCCTGACCAGGCCACTAAAAGTCCTGTTAGTGGTGCATCGGAGCTAAGGCGGGCTCCGCGTGGCTCCCAGAAGTGACTGGCATGTCTGGCTCCTAGTCTCGGGCCAGGGAGGCGCCGTGTTCTGCCTCCGCCCCGAGCGCCGGCTCCGCAGTTCTCATTGTCCGGGAACAGTGGCCAATGGGAGCTGCGGGGGCGGCGCCTTTGGGAGCGGGCAGTGTGCAGAGATCCCTGGCCCTGGCACCTAGGAGTTGAACATGCCTGTCACTTCTGGGAGCTGCGCGGAGCCAGGGCAGGCAGGGAGTCTGCCTTAGCCCTACTGTGCCGCCGACCGGGAGCCACCTGAGGTAAGCAACGTCTGGCCGGAGCCCACACCCCACACGCCCTAACCCCCTGCCCCAGCCCTGAGCCCCCTCCTAAACCCAAACTGAATCCTGGAGCCCGCACCACAACCCCCTGCCCCCCTTCTTGCACCCCAAACCCCGCATCCCCGGCCCGACCCCTGAGTCCACACTCCCTGCCCCAACCTGGAGCCCCTTCCTGCAGCTCAAAGCCCTCATCCCCAGAGCCCACACCCCCAACCGGAGCCCTCACCCACTCCTGCACCCCAACCCCCTGCCCTAGCCTGGTGAAAGTGAGTGACGGTGGGGGAGAGCGAGTGACTGAGGGAGGGGGAGATGGAGTGAGTGGGGAGTAGAGCCTCGGAGAAGGGGTGGGTCAGGGGTGGGGCTGCAGGGCAGGGGACGGGGCAAGGGTGTTCGGTTTTGTGCAATTAGAAAGTTGGCAACCCTATCAAGGAACCAGACCCATTGTGGAATGAATACCAGCACCAGATATCAGCCACCTGCTAAATTGTGACAACTTGTACCTTGTCTCCTGGCCTACCCTGCCAGGTCCCTGAACTGCTATGTTGGGAAGGTGAAAAATCCCACCCCAACCAATTGGGTGGCAAGGGAAAAAATCCTTCCCATTCTATAAAGGATACTAGTGCAATGCCGCCAGCAGACCAAAAAAACTGGTCCTACTCTTGATTCCAGGGATGGGAGGGTGGGAGCTGTTCATCGTGTGAGAGAAGAGACTCAAGGAGAAGAGACAGGATTTATATACTCTCCCCTAGGTCCTCAGGGACCATTGGCTTAACTGAGCCCCACCACTCTGCCCCCGAGCTCAGGCGATGCCTTCCTCCAACTCCTATGGGGGGGAGGGGGCGAGGAAATGGGACCTATAAAGGAGCCACTACCCTTTTTTCCTGCCAGTTCAGACAACGCTCCCCTGCTTTTGAGTTTGTGGGTGTTCCATTAGGCAAATCATTTGCCATTTGATGGAATTACTTGCATTTTTGCTGCAACTAAAAGAATTTCAGTTAAAAAAACAGTTATTAGTAAAATCTTTCTAAACAATTGTCTGTATTTTATCAGATGTTGATAAGACATAAAGACAACAGAGAGCAGTTTGTTTTATCCAAAGGATTTCTCTGCTCTTTGCTTCACACATACTCCATTAAAAAAGCTTTTTACCTCAGTAACAGCCTTTGAAAATTGACTTTATTTACAGCAGCAAAGCAAAAACCTCTTTGCTAATCTCTGTTTGCATATGAAGTGGGTGAGTGAGATCATCCATTCGCTCTTCAGATTAGGGCGATAAAAAAAAAAAAAGCTATTGTTTTCTCCCCAGAAAATAGAGTCACCAGGTACCTCTTACAAACCTTTCTATGAGGAAAGAGGATTTTCTGTCCTTTCTGGAATCTGAGCCCATTGGCCTTATCTAAACTCCACCCTATTACCTTTTGATATGTTTAAATCACATTCTTTGTAGCAAAAAAAGTCACTTGTAAAATTCTGATTGTGGCATGAGCTAACTAACCCTCCCTCCCCAGAGATTGGGAGCATTACTTCCAGCCATTACAGCCAGCCTGAACTGCTGCTGCTGCCAGACCATCAGGATGACTTTAATATTCAGTGTATAATGTCTTAGGGGCCAGATCCTGCTGAGTGCTTTTTCACACGTATAGTCCCATTTACTTCAGTGGGGTTACTTGTCAGTAAGGAAACTCCTGTGAGAAAGAATCGAATAAATCAAGCCCATTCATTTGGTTTGGAGCATGGAGGTCACGTTTCCAATATATTTTGTGGAAATTTAGTTTTCAATAAAAACAAAACTGCTTTAATCTTGAGGTTAGTAAATCCTGTATTCCCTGTTTAGTGACTGACTTTTTTCATTTCTTCTTGGCCCTTTCTTTACCACTTCAAGCAATGATACTTAAAATCATCCATTCTTTTAATAAACTAAGAAACTACTTGTGAAGCTCATGCTGCTCTCAGTAGCGATTTATATAATGGCCATGGTATTTTCAAAGAACGTAATTTTATTTTATATACACCTAATTTTGGAGACAAAATTAGTGTATCAGCATATTCTAATCTTAAATTTTGTACAACAGCATAGAACATGCCTTTTATATTAATACAGCATCTGTTAGTGTTGTACAAAGCATCACACTTAATGAACAAATATACTGCTAGCATAACCCTACTTTTGCAACCAATGTTCTATACCTTACTTTTCAGTTTCTCTACCTGGAAAAAATACAACTATACTAATTTCTACATTTAATATTAAAAAGCATTTAACAGATAACACAAGAGTGTTAGGTGGAGGTCAGAATTGTTTCTTTTGATTACTTTGGTTTTTAATGGACCGGATCCTCAACTGGTATAGATCAGTGTAGTTCTATTGACTTAAATAGAGCTACAGCAATTTGTGCCAGCTGAGGATCTGGCCCATTGTTTTTTAGTGATGTATGTGATCACATGCTTTTGTTTTGAATTACGATTAGCAAACTTAACTTTGAGTTAATAAGTGTGTGTGTAATAAATTGTTTTTAAACTACTGAGTATTAAATTGAATACACTGAGCTCTGTGTATGCCACTGTTGTAGGTAGATAGCCTCCAGAGTATTTCAGATGCTCTTCCTTGATTCTTCCTCGGCTGGTTGAATAGAGAAAGCTCAAACAAGCTGATTTTCTGGGACATTTCAAACAGTGCCTTAGGCAAGAGTACAATATTTGCATATGTATTTAGTACATCCTTTATATATGTGTGTGTGTGTATATATGCATATTTTATGTGTGTATATATACAGTGTCTCTATTAAAGTCCACTACATTCATTTTTCTGTCTTCTCCTTTTCTGTTTTTAGAAATACCCTTACATTAAAAGAAGAATAACTTCTTGACATTTTTAAATTTGAAATCAAGTGCGAACTATGTCAAAGCAAATAGGGACTTCTACTGGTATCTTTGGAGAGATTTTGTTTGTTTGCACTGACAGGAAAAATATGTCAGCATCTCACAGCCACACAGCTAATAATATAGCCTGCTCTACGTACTGTAGGACTAATGTATTCATAGCTGTAAATAATACGGTTTTAATTCCATCAAGAGTTTCTAGCAACATCATAAACAACAAGAATGAGACTTGGGTCATTTGTTCATGTCATCAGGTGCCATGGATGGAATTACAGCCTTATTTTATGTTGATTCTGGGGAGACCCTTTTCTGTATGGATCGTGATAAATGCTATGAAGCTGCCATATACCTCCTAGCTGCCGTTTGTAATTAATTTGTGTATGCGTTTTTAAACTTGCTATTGCAAATATATCTAGAGATTTATGCTAGGTGAATAGTATAAACTGAAAAATAAATATTGTGGACCCCATTTTGGATTTCCCCCATCTGAAGATGGAATCTTCAAGGTCACATTTGCAGCCTTTAAAAAAAAAAAAAAAACCCAAAAAACAAGCAAGCAAAAGAAAAACTTCCCTATTTTGAAGCTTTTCCTTTCTGAATCAAAGTGTGAGATAGGGGTGTGCAAAATCTGTAACATGTAATGTTATGATACTTCTCACTGAGGATTTGTTATGTGATGGGAAATTGTGAGCATTACGTGTCTCTCTTACCTATTTGACCTACAGTAGTAGTAGTAGTACATCCAAAGTATAGGTCTATTGAGGGCAAACCCTGTTGTCCTCCACTTCCCCATCACTGATAGGTTTGGATTCAGGTTGAACTGGTGAGGTTCTTGTGCATGGGGGCAGAGGGCTGGTGCAGGGAGCATGTACAACACAGAGCCCTGCGTGAACTCACTGTGCATCATCATATTGGGGAGGAGCAATTGATTTATAACTTCATGGATCCAATGGCTATTCCCCCTGTGTATTGGATCACTATGCAGGAGTAGCCACAGTAACTCTCCTACTACCCCATGGCCTCTGGAAAGGATTTCTTTCCCTCATAGAATCATAGATATGTAGGGCTGGAAGGGACCTTGAGAATTCGTCAAGTCCAGTGACTTGCACTGAGGCAGGACCAAGTTAAACCTAGACACGTGTTTGTCCAACTGTTTTTAAAAACCTTGAAGGATGGGGATTCCACAACCTCCCTTGGAAGCCTATTCCAGAGCTTAAATATAATTATAGTTAGAACGTTTTTCCTTATATCTAACCCAAATCGTGCTTGCTGCAAATTAAAATCATTACTACTTGACCTACCTTCAGTGGACATGGAGAACATCTTAACCCAGAAACCATGTGTCAAGCCTGAGTGCACACTTATCTCAGGCAAACTGATATGGGGCTTTCTAGATGGCCTTTTGCATCTCTTATTTTTCCCAATTCTGTAATATCCTTTGTCGGGGACTCAAACTTGTGTTAGGGAAAAGCTTGTGCAGGGAACTCCAGAATCCTTGCCCCTTGTCTTCAGTGCCAAAAGAGGTGTGTGTGTTTTATATTCACATAAAATCCTAGTGAAAACAAAGCACACAGGTAGTTTTTACTTCAGTTTAGCTAGGCAAGGTATAGGGTTGACTTTGACACTCCCTTGTCTACACAAGAACATTCTCTTCCAGTCCTACATTTCTATGATTCTGTAGTTAGCTATCTAGATGTAAAAACACACTTTTTTGCTGTTAGACATAGCCTTACACTTCACTCCCAACATGCAAACATTTTAAATAATTTTTAAAGATGCCCCAAATCCATTCAGATGCAGAAATAATAACTCTTTCATAGTTCAGATCACGTACAGAACCAGTTACTGTGAATGGGATGACATCTGGCTCCCGCATATTCTGATATCCACAGTAGCTCTAGCAATTGATGTGTTCCTGCCAGATGGACGTTTCTGAGGGTACATCTTCACTTGCCGGTAGATCAGCACTGCTGCAATCAAAGCAGCGCGTGTCGATTTAGCAGGTCTGGTGAAGACACGCTAAATCGATGGGAGAGTGCTCTCCCATCGATTTGAGTACTCCACCTCTCCGAGAAGCATAAGGGAAGTTGACGGGAGACACTCTCCCATTAACACAGCACAGTGAAGCCACTAACGACGTCGACTTCAGTTATGTTATTTACGTAACTGAAGTTGCTCAAGTTAGATTGATTTACCGTGATAGTATAGACCAGGGGTCCCCAATGCGGTGCCCGCGGGCGCCATTGCGCCCGCCGCGGGGTCTAAGTGCGCCCGCGTAGCAGTTGTCTTTTTTTTTCTTTTTTTTTTTGCTCCTCCGGCAGCGCTCGGGGGTTTTTGGGTTTTTTTTGGCGCCCGCCGGCAGCGCTCGGGGTTTGGTTTTGTTTTTTGGCGCCTGCCAGACGAAAAAGGTTGGGGACCACTGGTATAGACCATCCCTGAGAGTCCTCATTTCTATCAGAAACAACTTATCTGGCTTGATTTCACAAAGGAACAAATGATCGGATGTTACAGAGAGGGAGAGCAGAGTAACTGTGAGTCCTTTAAGTCAGTGGCTCTCAACCTTTCCAGGCTACTGTACCCCTTTCAGGAGTCTGATTTCTCTTGTGTACCCCCAAGTTTCATCTCACTTAAGAACTACTTGCTTACAAAATCAGACATAAAAATACAAAAGTGTCACAGCACAGTATTTCTGAAAAATTGCTTATTTTCTCATGTTGCCATATAAAATAAATCCATTGGAATATAAATATTGTACTTACATTTCATTGTATAGCATACAGAGCAGAATAAACAAGTCATTGTATGAAATTTTAGTTTGTACTGACTTTGCTAGTGCTTTTTTAGGCAAATATCTAGATGAGTTGATGTACCCCTGGCCTAGAAGACCTCTGCATAACCCCCAGGGGTACACGTACCCCTGGTTGAGAATCATTGCTTTAAGTTAGTCAACTAGCAATTTCACTTTGTGTGATTTCATTCAGGCCAGGGATACGTTTGGTCCAGTCTAAACAATGTTAGCACTTTACATAATAAGCTGCTGTTTGGATTTCCATACCTCATCTGTGTGTTACAGCTTTTTCCTGCTAAGCAAAATAAACACTTTCTATTTATTGTTAGACTCAGTGCTTACTTATATTTATAACGCTTGGTTGCAGGTGCGTGCATAGCAAATAGGTTGAAATGGAGTTGTATGCTACGCTGTCATGAGAGCATCTTGTGCCTGAACTCACAGAAGGCCTGATTTTTGCAACCATTTTCTTGGGACTAACTGTTTCTGGAGTAAGGTACTGGTCAGTGTGAGTAAAGATAGTAAAACCACGCCGCACTCTTAAGAGTTTGTTGGTGTTAATATGTATTAGGACTTTGAGGCTTCTTGGAAGCCTTACTCACTTTCCGTCCCTCACTTAATTTAATTTTTTATTAGAATAATTATTCTGTAGCATCTGTACCAATTTAGTTAACAGAAATAGAATTTTTCTGCATTACTACTAATTTTGCAGACTCTCAGAAATGTTATCAGGAGAAGTATTTTCCTTCTCAGATACTGGTTTCTTAGATGTCTGAATTGTCTTTTCTAATTTTTTAGAGACTATTGCTCTATTTAATTATCATGGGAACATGCTACCACTTTGTTACTGCTGAAGCAGCTTTTTAAGTTGACTGGCTTATACTATAATACTTACTAAACTGTGCACTTGTCAAAAATTTCAAAAAAACTGTTTACCTTTTAAATGCAGATCTCTGCTGGATTGTAGTCTTCTCTACTATAGTCCTGATCCTGCAGTCCTCATGCAGTCAAAACCCCCACTGCAAGCTGGATCGGACACTAAATACCGTA
This sequence comes from Platysternon megacephalum, assembly GCA_003942145.1. NCBI lineage: Eukaryota > Metazoa > Chordata > Testudines > Platysternidae > Platysternon > Platysternon megacephalum. Next base: position 4,005,285 of record QXTE01000024.1, on the reverse strand, counting down.
TATACTCGTTCATAAGCCGAATTTTTTTAGTAAAGAAGGGAAGCACCAGAGAAGGGGGTCGGCTTATGAACGGGTATAGAGAGGGAGAGGTGGGACACAACCCCTCCCCCCAACAGAGGGAACAAGGAGAGGCAGCACAGCCAGAAGGGAAGAGGCGGGGCCAAAGTCTCTCCACTTCTGGCCACGCTGCTCTCCCCCCAGCCTCCGAAGCAGCTGCAGCTCTGGGGCTGGCAGGCTGCAGCTGTGCCGCTCGCCCCCCCTGAGCAGGCTGTGGCCACGCCGCCGGAGCACGCTGGAACTTGCTGCGGCCGTGCTGCCCGGTCTGGCCCGCCGGAGCAGGCTGCGGCCGCGCTGCCCAGCCTGCCGGAGCAGCTCCAGCCAGGTCAGAGACATCTTCCCCTGGCCCTCCCCAGATAAGGTGGGAAGGGATGGGAGGGGGAGAGTGTGGGGGTCCCGAGCTAGGGGTGGGGTCATGTGGGGGGTGGTCACAGGGGTTACTCCCCTGACTCCCAGCTTCTCCTACCCCCAAAAAAATTTCCCCACCAGTTGCTGTCCCGGCCCGTCAGGGTAAGCAGTTGGCGCACCGGGACACTTTTTGCCTGCAGACACTCGAGGTAAACAAACCATCTCGGCCCGCCAGCAGCTTATCCTGATGGCCCGGGAGCCAAAGTTTGCTGACCCCTGAATTATAGGGTCGGCTTATGAACGGGTTATAAAATTTTTCCATTTTTACTTATCCATCTTCGGGGGGTCGGCTTATAAACGAACCAGTTATGATCGAGTATATACGGTACTTAAATGACGCAAAGCAATCGTAATTCATCTGCTCCCCTAAATTAAGGCTCTTGTCTTCTGTGACATCAGATGTTGTAGCCTCCTCATTCATTCCTTGGCAGCTGAGTTGCTTAAATTTACAGCTCCTGTATGTATCAGGTTGGCATGTTCTTGGTGAAAAGTATTCATCACTGGAATGTATTCCTGTTTTTCCCCATCTGAGAGACCCTGACTTTTTGGTTTTTGATTTTTAATAATATTTATGTTTTATATAAGGCTTTTCATTAGTTGATCTTAAAGCACATTGAAAAAGGAGGTCAATACCATTATCTGCATTTTACAGATGGGGAAATTGAGGCACAGAGGGGTGAAGTTACTTGTCCAAGGTCATCCAGCAGGCCAGTGGCAGAGTCAGGAATAAAATCATGACAGTCCAGTGCTCAATCCACGAGGCCGCACCGCCTCCAGAAAGAGTGTCCATTTACCCAGCTATTTTCTGAAGAGTTGGGGTTGTTGAGGAGAAAGAGGTTTTAGTGAGTTGGGAGTCTTTTTTATGTTGACAGAGTGTCAATTTAAATATTTATCTATGTGTTTATATGCACCTAGGAGTTGCTCTTGTGTAGAGGGTCCTCACAAGGCCCTATGCACCACTTAAGTGATGCTCAGGGTCTCATATGGGCACCTCTTCGTTGGTGTGAATTTTACCCCCAGAGCTTAGGACTGGGTGCATTTTAGAAATGTAAGTAAATAAAATAGCCTAAGTTCTTCAGTTACAAACAAATGTTTCTTTGTATCCATAACATGGGAAGAAAAATATAAATTCTAGTCCGTTTAATTTGTATAGCCTTTGAAGGCCACTATCTAAGTGGTCTTAGTTAAACAAAACCAGCAAACAAAAATATATGTTTAGGGACAGTTGGATCAGGATATACCCCATCCACCCAAAACCTTAACAATATGGAAATAAGTTAAGAGGAAAGACTTGTGCATTCCTTTCCACCTTCATCTTACCTACAGTGCTATCAGTAACACACTCGAGCATGCCACAAGATTTTCACTTCCATCTCCAACAGATACTAAAAAGCAATACCTATCCCAACTTCAAGCTTGTACTCTAAAATAAAACTTTAACAGTGACATAGTATGCTTTATATCAGGGGTCAGCAACCTACGGCACGCGTGCCAAACACGGCACGCAAGCCGATTTTGAGTGGCACACCGCTGCCTGCCGCGGTCCCCGCCCCCAGGCCCACTCAGCCCCCCCACCCACTGCTCTCCCCTGCGGGGGCAGGAGACAGAAGCTTGGTCCTGCAGCAGCCAAGCTCCCCCCTCCCCCACTTCTTCCCCCAGCGTGGTGCTTTCCTGCCCCTCCCTCTCCCTGCCGCCGATCAGCTAATCACCCTTGCGAGGGGGAGGGGTAGGAGTGGCAGCGTGCTCGCTGCTCCTTAGAGGAGGCAGAAAAGAGGTAGGGACGGGACCTTGGGGAAGGGGTTGAAACAGGGCATATCCCTTCCAGCCCCCTGCCTTGAGCCGCTCAGGGCAGGGGGCTGGGAGCACCCCCACGAGCCGAGCACCCCAGCCCTGACCCCTGAACCCCCCCCCACACCCCCAGCCCTCTGCCCTGCACCTCCACACACCCCCAGCCCTCTGCCCTGATCCCTGAACTCCCCCCCCACACCCAGCCTTCTGCCCTACACCCCCCACACACCCTCTGCCCTGACCTCTGAACCCCCCACACACACCCAGCCCTCTGCCCTGACCCCTGAACCCCTCCACACCCAGCCTTCTGCCCTGCACCCCCCAGCCCTCTGCCCTGACCCCT